>VWZO01020744.1:449565-552448 GCA_013396975.1 Bucco capensis
GAATTCCTAGTAATACTTCAGTCTGGATTAATCTGAATTTAAAAGAGGCTCAGGCCCCTTGAAAAATCTGTGCTGTTACTGACAGTGTACTGGATTTTAGACTGTTGATATAATGGTGTGGTAACTAGATGGAACACAGAAGTCACTTTCTCATCCTGCCAGAAGATTTCAAGTAATTAATTGCATAAAGTAAGAGGTCAGGTTAATGACTGACTATCAAGTAAATGTTTTGCAGGGGAGAACCCAGGCTAAGAGATGCTCTAAAAGAGAGGATGCTTGAATTCCTACATTGGAGAGAGTTACTAGGTTCTTGTAATTTTGCTAGTAAAGGTTGCCATCCTCAGAGGTGGCAGACTTGCTGGGAGATGCTTTGCATCATCTATATGTGGAGAGGCTTGAATTATTTTTGTCTTTCTGGTAGACATGGTAAGACCAAACTGTGCTGTCTTCTACCTGTGAGAGGTTTTTTTTCTAGGTGCTAAAACTGTTTAGCACAGTATATGCTCCACTTCCCTTCCTCCTCCTCCTCATCCCAAATAGTTGTCATACAGTAGGTGATTGATAAGCTTTCAGTTCCTCTGTGCATCACTATCATAGGCCAGCTGTCAAGGTTACCCCCAGATTTTAATTACCAGAAAGTTAAATGTTGACTGCAGTGCAATGGCAGCACTCTGATCTAAAAAGGCAATATTGCTACAGCTGGAGAAATGCAGCCCTAAATGCATTTCTCCTTCTAGCTCTAGGTAGCTCCTTATGATAAGAATTGCTACAGGCAACTGAGCTCCTATGAAACCAGAACTGCCTCTAGCAGAAATCCTTCTTACCCTCTACTCTTCCTCTCTTGAGCATTGAGACTGAGCAGTGCTTTTGTGGGAAGGGTTTAAAGAGAAAGTTTAAGTATTAATCAAGAAATAGGATAAACTACATTTTAGCTGGAGTTGAAAGTAATTAGCAATGCAAAGATGCAGTAGATTCTCGGAGAGTGCCAAGTATTCTTCCCGGCACGATTCTTTGCTGGTAGCAGGGAGGGTTTCAAAGTAGCTCTTGTACATCCAGGATTTCATACAGATGATATACAAATCAAGAAAATCTAGAAAAACACCTCTTTGTCTCTAATGAGAAAGTTGATATATTGAAAGATGATTCTTTTTTGAAGTGTTTGCCTGTGCCTTAAGCATGATGAAATACTACCACTGCCTCATTACGGTTTGTGTGAATCCTTGGGGAAAGTCAGTCTCCAATTTCCTTTTTGAGTAGCTAATTCAAAAACAAGAACATGAGAAGCTGTAGCTTTCCCCTTCCTGTGATAAAGGAGATACTCTACAATAGTCTGTGGCTACATTTAATGCCTTGCTAAATATATGCAGAATTGCACATATATTTAGGAGAAGTGCTTAACACGGAAACTGGCACTGAAGTTTAGAAGGGAATAGGGGAAGTTTGTAACACTACTTCCCAGCAGCAGACTGATATTTCATTATGTTGACTGCCTCTGTAAAGGAACTCTCAACACTGGGCAGAGAAGCCTGAAACCAGCCACCCCTTTGGCTTTACATGCTTTTTTGTCTATCAGCACCAAGGAAACAGTTCCAGAATTGAGTTGATTTCAACTAACTATAGGTCCAAAACACTTCTTTTGGAGGCTGTTTAACTTGCTATATAGATTGAAAAGAAAATATTGCCTATGAAAATAAAACAACAATATCATGTACCTCCAAGGAGAAGACTACAGGGACAGATGTTTGCTTTAGATGCATGGTACAACCTTTCATTGCAGAAACAAACAGTAATAAAGATTTGTTAATATGATTCAGATTAGGATTTCATTATGAAAAGGTTACCCATGTACTGAATTTACCATTTGCAAGTGCTTGCAACAGTAGTCTAATGTAATAAATGCTTATGTTACCTTTACTGCAGAACAAACATGCCATTTCCTAAAAGGTATGTACAGCAGCATAGGTATGGTCAAGGAAGTATCCATGACCATTATCTAAGCAGGGAAAATTTGGAAGTAAGCCTCTCACATTCACATTGCACAGAACAGCAAGACTCAACAACTGCACCTTTGTCATTCTTCCCACACAGCTCAAGATTGTGTTGCTCTGATAATAGGCATTTTTGTGCCTTTTTTGTTTTGTTTTCTTTTTTTTGAGATAGCATTTATTGTAAACAAACAGCATTACTGCAGCTCTTTACCAAGGAAATCTGGAAGATTCTTTTATCAAAAGAAACTGTATTACTATTACTGGTAACAGAGAGCTCTTATTTCTGTATGTAGTAGCAAGGTGGGAAATAAGGTCTTTTATATAAGAACTTTGACCTAAAATTCTTTAGTTCTATCACAATTCCAGTTGTTTTTAATAAAGCCACACACCAGTGCAGAGTACAATAAATATTTGGGATGCATATGAGTTAGGGCCATTCTGCCCCAGCTGTCCCTCCACAATTCAAGTGTTTTTCCTGAAGTGTTTTTAAATGAAGGAAGCACTCTATGCTTGATAGCGTTATAGCAAAGATATATTTCAACTTCAACATGTCCAAACAGAAAGAAACAAACAACCATTTGACATCTCAAGGTATGCTTCACAGGTCAATAATGAAAGACAAAATCATGCAAGCTTCTCAGTTTCCAAGCTTAATTTACAAGTATTATGCAGTGTACTCAAAGCCACTTACCAATAAACTTGTTTGTACATCATAAAAAGTTATCACATACATAGAAACTAAATCCCATGTCCTCCCCAGCCAGAAAGGTAGTCTGCAAAAATCTCACATCAGGGAAAATGTTAATATTTTTCTCCAGTGGCATCATGTGTGTTTTCAATTTTATTAAGTATAGAATCACAGAATAGTTTGGGTTGGATGAGATCTTAAAGATCATCTAGTTTCAAGCCCCTTATCATAGGCTGGGACACCTTCCACTAGATCAGGCTTCTCAAAGTTCATCCAGTCTGACCTTGAACACTTCCAGGGATGGAGTATCCACAGCTTCTCTGGGCAACCTGTGCCAGTATCTCACCGCCCTCACAGTTAAGTTCTTCTTTACATCTAATCTAAATCTACTCTTTCAGTTTAAAACCATCACCCCTTGTGCTATCACTACACTCCCTCATAAAGTGTCTCTCTAGCTTTCCTTTAGGCCTCCTATAAGTTCTGAAAGTTTGCAATAAGGTCTCCACAGAGCCTTCTCTTTTCCAGGCTGAACACCAACTGTCTCAGCCTCTCCTCATAGGAGACTTGTTCTAGCCCTCTGATAATTTTTGTGGCCTCTTCTGGACATGCTCCAACAGGTCCAGGTCTTCCTTATGCTGAAGCCCCAAAGCTGGACACAGTACTCCAGGTAAAGTGTCAGAAGAGAATCACATCCCTCTTGCCCTGCAGGCCACACTTGTTTAGATGCAGCCCAGGATGGGATTGGCTTTCTGGGCTGCCAGTGCACATTGCTGGCATACTTAGTTTATCATTTAATAACCCCCAATTCCTTCTCTGCAGGGCTACTCTCAAGCCACTCATTGCCCAGCCTGTATTTGTGCATGGGATTGCTCTGGGGAAGGACCTTGCACTTGGCCTTGTTGAAGTTCATGAGGTTTGCATGGTGCCACCTGTCAAGCCTGCCCAGGTCCCTCCAAAGGGCATCCCTTCCCTCCAGCCTGTTGAGCACACCATACTGTCAAGCTCCATCTGGATCTCCACCAGCCATGGCATTAGCCACCATTAGAGTGGCTGGTGCTGAGCCCCAGCTGGAGCTGCAGCCTTTGCTCTTAGATGAGTGCCCACCATTCTGCTTTAAGACTCAGGCAGGATGAGTGTCCTATAGAGATGGTCACAGAATGGTGCCTGGTTGCTAGGTTATGTGGACTTCAAGCCTCTCCACATGGCCAGTGGAATGGCCTTCCTTTGAAGAGATGCCCTCCCTGCACACCTTCCCTGTGCACAGCCACACCATGCTCTGTTTGCCTGCTCTGGTTGCTGGTGCTCCCCACAGCTGCTTTTTAAAGGCAGGGATGAGTTAGGGTTGCTCTTGCAGCACCCAAGCCTAATCAGTGTCTCCCACGAAAGCAGCATACACCCAACAACCTAAACCAGTGTTTAACACTGGCTAGGCAAATATCCTAACAAGCTAATTACCCAAGAGGTGCCTGCAAATACACCTAAGCAATAAAGGAAATACGTTTAAACTGAAATAGCTGAATGCTGACAGCTTTCCTTCAGTTTACTGTAAAGTTTCATTTTACCCTCCTCAAAGAAGGGCCTTACAGTGCAATACAGAACAATGACATTCGGAAGAATTCTCATGTTTGCGTTCCCAACTTTTTTGAACATTCTTGTTCTCAAACTTTTTGTTGAAATACCTTCCACTCTTCCCCTGTTGCATGTTTGGGGAGGTGAGCCTCAGTTCCAGCCTGACCCAACAACACTGACCAACCTCGCCCCCTTCTCAAAACCAAGGGTCACCTTGGCTGATGATGAAACTACACCTGTCACAGTTTTAAGAGTGGGATTAAATTAATACCTCTGAGATAACCATCCAGTTATTTTTATATCTGCTATAAACACTGCTACGAAATTACTGCAACAAGAAGAATTTTTGTTCAAGCAGCATGTTCCAAAGTGAGAAGTGTGTAACTGAAGCAGCTACAGGTGAGTATTATAGCATCTCCAATATTCACTGTTATTCCATTAACCAAGACTGTAAATCTTTCTTCGAACACACACTAAGTTTGTGCTACAATTCATTTTTAACTTGCAAATAAGCAAGAAAAGGTGGACTCAATGCATCAGTTAGCCATTTGCCATCCACTTTTTTTGAAAAGTAGCTAGGAAAGTGATTTCGTAACAATTTAGAGGTTTAGGTTTTCTACTCAGACTTCCCCAGCCTCTCTAGAAACTGCTGTGCACAGCAGTTCATCTTTCAGTTTGCACAGCATTCGGTTTTGGCTGGCATCAGCACATTAAACTTTAGACATACCTTACGGTCAGCTCCACTAAGCACCAACTTTACAGTGTCAGGCACGCCTAACCCAGGCATTCTGCTTCAGTGTTTTCTTAAGAAAATGGCAACGTAGGAAAAGAAAGGCAAGTACACAGACCAGTAACAGCAGAATTGCAGAGATGAGTCAGATTAAGTTACACAGAACTTTACATACATCCCTCAAATTAAGGGGCTATGCTCCAAGAGATCGTTACTTTCCTGCTTACTTAAAACTACTAATACAACTAGTATTTCATTGTCTTCCCTCTGAAGCATTCATTGCACTTAGCTGTGGTCTCTCAAAACTTTCCACATCTCTTTCCAAGAAATCTTAATGTTTAGCAAGTATCCTATGATAGTTCCCATCACAGAGGAATCACTTCTGACACAGTGAGTACCACAGACAGTCTGTAACATGGCACTGTAGAGTCATCTCTGTGGCAGCAGGAAGTAAGCTCACTTCTGAATTTGCCTAGATGTCATTCATTAAGCCCAGAATCAAGTTTAGTAACATGAGTTTTGTACCTGAGTTAGTCAGCTTGTTGCAGTTTCTTGCTAGGTCTGCTAAGAACCCTCCCAACTGCAGTATTAGTCACACCAATAGTTTGACAGAGCATATCTGCTCTTTATTTATAAAGCAATAAATTGCACTTACAGAAATACAAGTATTTGCATGAATTCTAAGAGTTTCTTTCCCCTTCAGGCACTGCACTCAGCAGTAAAGTGCAGAGAAATAGTAACTCACACAGGGAGGGGAAAAACAACAAAAACCCTATACTACCTTTTAAACAAGTCTGACAACCAGACATTTCTCAATACCATGTTTTTCATACAAATCTTAGTCAGCAGCTTCTCACCTGCCATTTCAGTGAGCTCATCAAAACCACACAACTACAAAAGCAAGATTTATTGCCCCACACAAAAGAATCAAGAGTAATATATAGTTTTGTTGACTCAGAATTAATAATTTTCTCTGACAGAGACTTCCCTCTGGAAGAACAAACTCCAGTCTTAGACCATTTTTTTCATACTAAAGTGTGCTTTTTCAGATATAAGAATATATATGGCTTAAAATTTATTTGGCTCTTCCTTAAATTGTGTGTCTAATCCTACTCATCAAATTCTCCAATCCACCCAGATATATCAGATAAAAACATAAGACAGCAAGCCAAACACAAACTAAAGAAGAGTCTCCAGTAATGGATCAGATGTTACACCCAGTGACAAGCTTGACAGCACCCTGAAGTTAGCGTGTACATGTTGTTCCATAACTGATTCACTTGCCTAATTCCAAAAGAACCCTCTTATCACAGAAATATTAAAAACTATTTGGAAATACAGGTGTTGTATATGTTTTTAAACTGACAGCTGCATGGAATTCCTAGAAAATTCAGTGCCGTGTACAGGAAACACTAGAAAAACAAAGACCTACATTTACCTAAAATCATACCTACAGTTGTAAAGACCATACTTGCCTAAATTAAAAAATAAAAAATTTAAAAAATATCAAGTAGTTTAATGCTGATTGCTAGACTCAAGTTTTGGGAATACAATTAATACAGTAGTTTAAAGAAATATGCCTATCTCTAACTTAGACACTTAGCACTGCATCACTTAGCTTAATAACAGCATTGGTTTCTGCAGGATTTAATCCACCATGTCAGGCACAGTCTGAAAATCCCTTGTGGTCTCCTGTGGCCCCTGGTGTGATAACTGTGCCAACAGCAGAGGGAGCATTAAACTCATTACCCACAGTAAAGTGTGGGGAGTGAAACTCATGTTCCTATAATCCTTTTATGGGTAGGATGAGCTCATTAGCCTTCTGGCAGTCATCCTAGGAGAAGGACATCTCTGATTCCAAACCCGGGCAGATGGAGCTCGTTTAGCCCTGTAAGGCCTTCCAGCTAAGAGAAGGACACTCTAATAAAACCTACGTCCTAAGGACTTGGCTGCCAGCATCCAAGCTTGCTAGGCCCTGGCAGATGAACCTTAGGACTAAAGGGTAGGTCCAGCTCTGTGCATGCTGTGTCTCACCTAAAGAAAAAAATCCCTTGCGCAGGCTCGAGGGTGCTATCTGCTATCCTCTTTTTATCAGCGCGCTTGGAAAAGGCGCTGATGAGGAGCGTGGCTGGAGCCCTCCCTGGATCTTCGTCCGCGAAGCCTAGCCATACAATAATCCACCATGTTATTTGTATGGTGATCCATGCAAAAGTTTCCTTGGGCAGGGAAGAAAAAAAACCAGAGAAGTCTAGTTACATTCATTGGCTTGTTAGAATCTAGGAGACTTAGAAATCCTCTCAAAGGAAAAAAAAAAATCAGTGTGAAATTAAATCACCATGTAATAGTCTATGAAGTGTACCTCAGTAGATGTTATTTCCCTAAAAGTAGCTCAGAATGAGGTATTCAGTGTCTAGTGTCACTACATGTCTACAAACATATACAGCTTTCCATTTTTACCTAGACTATTTTCAACCCCTGACAGATGAAGTGGTTCTAGGGTGAAACACAAACATGCTCTTTCTCTGCATACCAGGTATGTACTTACTTCAGTGCAAAATGAATCAGCATCTCTTTCCTTTACTCCATGTATTTATGCTGATCCATCTCTATTCATCTCTTTTGTACAAGCTTATTTTAAGTATCAAACAGAAAACAGTACCAAGTGTCATTAATCTTGCAACAGTGGCTGGGCAGCTTCAGTATATTGTATTTGCATGGCAGGTGCTTGGGTGAGGATAAAATGCTTAACAAAAACTGCAATAAAAACCATAACAAGAGAGGTGCCCAGAAAGACTCCTGCAACAGTAGCATAGGTGTCTGCACCAAAGGCTACAGGAACTTCTTCAGCAAGTATATCTTTCACAGCATTGAATGAACCATTGTTTGGCAGTGGGTTAATACCAAGTAGATGGCACAATAAGGGGTATAAGTCTGTAGCATTCATGACTTCTTTGACAGCATTCTTTCTGAAAGCAGGCCCAAATGCCAAAAAGATTGGATGCATTTCTGGTAAGATGTTGTCATATCCATGATTACCAACTAGAAATAAAACACAGATAAAGGTCAATATACTGAAGATGCAGAACAAGCATTAAACCTTTTCCTAGAAGTAGCACAGCATAATGCAGAAAAAGAACAGTCATCATTTGTTCTTGCAGAGGTTTAGTAGAATCATTTCAATCAACAGCACAAATGTCTCCTAGCAAATACCAAGTCCCAGCACTACAAAGAGATGTCTTAAAAAAAACGGAGAGGTAAAAGGTAAGCTCACATGGCAGTGACAGCACTGGCAATGGCATGCTATGCTACACCCAAGTTCCCTTGACCTTTCCCCAAGGAAAACCTCCGAACTCTGCAACTGGACCAGATCTCTTATGAACAAAAAAATACATCCATGTAGAGACAGACTGCCTGACTCCTAGCAGTAGACAGCACTTAAATCTCTGACTGCTTTCACACTCTGTCCAGTTTTGTACACTATCTTCCCATTGACAAGGAAAAAGTTGACAGATCTCACAAGTGGGTCTCCAGTGTCCCTTCCTTACAGGGGCACTAGAAAGCCTGAACAAGTAAACATACATGCAGGCAGAAAAAGCTGCAACAACTGAAAAACTTGTTCAGTCTTGCAGGTTAAGCTCTTCAGCTTCACAACCAGTAGTAATATTGAAAGTGGCATATGACACCTACATTTTTCCTCCTAGCTAAGCAAAAGCTACAGTTTACTGTCTCCATTCTACCAATAAATCTCAAAACACCAAGGTGAGGAACTGAAAAGTAGTTTGTTTTTTTTCCTTCCTCTAAATCACCTAGAATGCATCTTATCCTATAAGGCCAACAAAAACCACTAGTATACAGTAACACAACATTCAAGGACTCTTTCTAGCAACAGAACAAGGTTACTGTTAAGCATAGGCATCCACAGGAGCCAAGGACTTTCAGAAAGCATTCTTGTATTTCCAACTCAACCCTTTTCCAGTAAATAAATGGTACATGATGAAACATTATTTATCCTCTACTCAAGTTCAGTTTCAAGTTGTTTTTTCTGATCTCTCAGGAAATGTTTGTCAGTTTGCTACATCTCACAAGAATGCTTCAAGTATGTGGCCACTAAAACATGTGAATGATCTTATCTCAGTAAGCTTAGATTTAGCAATGGTAAGTCCAGTTCCCCTCCCCTAATAGTAGGGTTCTTCCCATTATAAATTCTACACACTTAACTTCAGAGTTTACCCTCCCAATCTTAAAAAAATAAAAATTAATGTTGGTTGAAACTGGGAGAGAAACTACTATGTGAGGTTTCTGACCAGAAAGACATAGTGAAAGACACTGCAAAGACAGAATACTTACGTAGAAAGCCATCAGATTTATTCCGTACAATTTCCCATCCTTTATCAGCCACTGCTAAGATTGGCTGGATTTTCCTGTTGTGTTTGTAATGTAATCTACCAGGAATCTGCTCCTTTTTATATACAGTCATGTTGGGGTGAGCATTGGCCAAAGCTTCATATACTTGATCCAGTTTGCCTTCAAACAAAACAAACAGAAGACACACAAAATAAAACTTCAAACATCCCAACATGTTTACTAAACTCATTAGTACTATAAATACAACTGAAAGAAGAGGGCAAAATGCACTTCCCCAAAAGCTGATTATAGTGTGAAGGATTATAGTGCAGTGGATTACAAAGCACTGAGAAGTTACTGTGAGAAATCCAGAGCGTCATTCACAGTAAGCTCACACCTGGCATCAGACTTCACAGCCCATTCCTAAACAGTAAGTGCCTTGCTCATTTTAGAGCATTTCACAGTTATCAGAATGTAAGCTTCTCACAAGAACAGGTTAGAAGGGATTCAGTTAAGTCTCATGGAAAAGGATCCCACTCCTCCTAGTTTCCTGAAAAGCTTGAAAGCAAGGAGATAGCTCCGAAACTTGCTTATGAGGTCATGTGTGCATTAAGACCATATTCTGTCTTTCCCTCAGCTGGCTATGATGACAAGTGACATTTTTTATTTATTTTAAAGAAATTTTGTTGTTAGTTGCTTTCCTTTAGAAGACCACAGAGAGCAGCCACTTTGTTTTTTACCATCGCTGGGTTCACTCTTACTTCTGAGTGAACTCAACTATTTCTTTCTTCTTCTACCAGATGCACCAATAAGCAGCTACTTATCTGGCCTTGCTTGATTCTCAGTTTTGATCTTCTACCTTTTGATGACAAGTTTAGCTAATTTAGAAGGAGTAGCTAGTTTGTTGCTATGCACCATGTAACATCATAGTATCAGGAATTAATTGCCTAGGGATAAGCAAAACTAAACTGCATTAATCTTCAACGGAAGTCCTCAGGTCACAGTCCAGATGCCAGTAACATGTTCACAGCTGTACAGATGGCAGAGGCTTAAGCAGGGAACATATGAAAAGCACACAAAGGGACAGGTTGGACTGGCAGACGAAGATGGCACTTTTGGTCTAGAACTGTTGGCCACTTTGTTCAATAACAGCCAACAGCACTACCTACTCCTCTGTATTCTTGGTGTCTACTCCTTTCCCTTCCCTAGTCATCTGCTGCATAGGGAGCATAAACCCTCAGGAGCTGTACTGACACTGCCAAACAAATGTGCATTTCCCATCACTAATCCTTTCTTTGCTTATTTCCAGTTACTGAGCTTTTCTTTCCAGTAGAAGTCACTGAACAGCCAAAAAAGTAGTTGGACAAGCTGGAACACCAGTGCACAGAAAGGAGGAACCAGGACACACAGACAGGAATCTACATCTGAGGAAGTTTTTTTCAATCCCTCCCTCCATTTAAGCACAGACTCCAATGGAGGCTATGCAGTGTATCAACAGACTTCCATTATATATAAAATAACTCAGCTGCATGACTGAGCTGACTCAGTTGGACAGCTGAACTCAAAACTAGTCTCTGCAGGCCAGTTTCAGTATGAGAAGGTCTGAAGCATGGTTGGAAGATGTTTACATTTTCTTTGTGGCCAACTCCACCACTTTTAGCAGATGACTGTGGAATTCAAGCACATGCTGTCATTTTGACTTATCAATTCTCACTAGTTCTGCCTTCACTAGTCAAACCCCCCTGCAGTCAGCAGGGACATCTTCAACTAGATCAGGTTGCTCAGAGCCTCAGACAATCAGACCTGGAATGGTTCCATGGATCTACTACTTCTCTGGGCAACCTGTGCCAGTGTTTCACCATGCACACTGCAAAAAATTTCTTCCTATACTCCATCTCTCAGGGAAGAAACATGCAGTCTAACAGTTAAAGCAGCAGAAATTGCTGCATTTTTAAGCATTCAAAATTATTCTTAATGTCTCACTAAGCATTACCATTCCCTTGGTTTAAGCAAGACAAATGGAGTAACTGCTGAAGATTGAGACTTATGTACTTTTGTGTATGTTATTTCATAGCAAAACTGAGAGTAAAGCTTATTGTTTTGTAATAAAAATTACATTTGGTACCACAGAAGAAAGGAGTTTCAGCTGTGCTCAAAACTAATTCTTGCTTATTGGTAGTGTAATAAATACATGAACCTCTAGGCGCAATCAAATCCAAGCTATTTCTGAAATAGATCAAAATAGCATTTTTAACTATTCTGTCATCTAATTGCTGCAGATATCCTATTTCTTTTCAACATTTAGCAGACAGATGAATCACGTTACACATCCTCAAGTTCTCATTTACTGCATTAGGGATGTTTTAGCACTAAAGTTCACTTTTACAACTTGTTTGGCAATGAGAACATCCTGGTTAACCATGTTTGTCTCTAGTGGGATGGAGTTCTCAAACTTGGCTCTTCTACCACCACTGAGAGAAACAGTGCCCAGCTACAAGCACTCAGGTAGCAAATTAACTCATATTGGACATACTAACATTTTAGCCTGGAATATTCTCCACTAAATGTGATGAGAGACATTTGGTTACACATTTAAAGGTCATTTTAAGTCTGCAATATAGCCTTCCCGCTCAGGCACTGAATATAGAATGCTACACATTAGTGATCCAAACGTTAGTGTGTAAAGTGTTACACCTTTCAGAAGCCCACCTTACAACTCAAATTCTAAATTAGCTCCCCAGCTCACATGAAAAAAATGCTATTTTCCAGGTTAATGCATTTGCATCAGATAGTTATAGCTTTTGATCATGAAAATAAAAAGCAGCACCTCTACATCAGTGACACTAAACATACACCTGACACTTAAGCAACCCTTCAATGACTGCAACCAGACTTCAGATTTGATTCCAACAGTATCCCTGCCCATCATTATCACAAGAAAAGCAATATGAACATATCTGGCTGCCTGTTCGGTGTGATGAGGGAAAAAAAAATAAAGCAAATTACAATAGCTGGCGGCTAGTCAAACAGCAAACACAGGCTTTCTTTTTATCAAAGGTCTCCATCAAGTTTCAGTTTACTGTTTGAGATCTAATTCTTCCACTATGGTTTTAGCATCTTGATGAAAGGCGAGATAAGTAGCATTCCATTGTTATCGATCTAGAACACTATTCATCCTTGATAATGCTGTTAGATTATCTTACTTCTCATAAAGGCTAAAGGATATTTGGCAATATTAGTCAACAACAGACAGATTTGCTCACTTTTCAGAAAGTTAATCCAGGCTTTTGCCAGAGCTAGCAAAAAGAACAATGAGGTGATCCTGCAAGTACTCCTTGTTCAAGGCTGATGTCCTACTGGCATCAGTGTTGCTACCACGACTTCAGTAAGGAATGAAGTCTACAAAGTTTCAAAACTCAAGTATTTTCTTCAGAGAATTCTAATGCTATAGCTCCTACCTTCTTTTGGCAAAATAGCTACTACAGGAGAATGGTCGATGATTTCATAGAGCTCTCTATCCACATACTGATCAAGCTCAATGAGCCTTTCCAAGGAGGACTGTGACATTCCGTGATCACTTGTGATTATGACATTTATCACATCCCACAGCTTCGCCTTCTTCAGTTCAGACATAAGATATCCCAGCTTTTTGTCAACATCAGTAATTACCCGTCCCATAAGTGGGTTTTCTGGGCCCAGAATATGGCCCATCTCATCAGGCTGTTCCCAGTACAGGAGACCAAAGTTTATGGGCTCTTCTGCTGTAAACCAGTCAATAAGCCTAGCAACTCTATCTTCAAAGGGAACTGATTCATTGTAGAGCATATAATATGTAGGAAAGATTCCATGTATTTTCACATCTGTTCCAGGCCACATAGCTGCTCCAGTTTTATGTCCTTCCCTTTGGTTTGTTACCCATATTGGGCTGGCTTCTTCCCAGAACTTGGAGTTATAGATATTCATTTTGTTCATAGAGAACGTTTCATTCAGAACAGGATCATACATCTCATTAGCAACTATACCATGGCTTTCTGCATAGAGACCAGTCACCATTGTATAATGGTTAGGATATGTTTTCGTTATAAACACATTAGTGACCTGTTTGACATGAACACCATTCTCCATGGCATAATGAAAATTGGGAGTTGAGACTTTGTAGATGTAATCCCATCGAAATCCATCAAAAGATACTAGCAACACTCTGGGCTGGGCTGACTGGAGAGACGATGCACTTGGAAGAAACAGTAAGAAAATGGGCAGGATTTTCCAGTAACAGTTCATGGCTGTTCTGGAAGGTATTTTCCCACTCTTCTGAGGCAACATGGCATCTGTTGAGCAGAGACAGAAGATTTGTTTTTGTTAACCTTTTTGTCAAATTTTTAAAATGTACAGCTAAAACATTCCTTATGTCTTTATACAAGTTGCCTTACTAACACTGAGCACTCCAAATACAGGAACAAGACCTTTTACCTGTTACATTAACATCCCAATTTTAGAGATGGGACTTGAGGCACTATGATTTGTTGACCGAAACACAGTTCACAAAGCATCTTCTTTATTTGGGATCACTGCTCAACCTCTTCCTCTTTTCTTCCTGCTTCCAATACACAAGAACTCCTGCTCTTGCTCTTTTACAAGTTTTCCAGTATTTTCTGTATGCAAAGTTGTAAGAAACTGTCCTATGAGAAAGCCTCTGCTTGTTAAGAGATGAGACTTAAACTGGGGCAGTTTTGACCTTTAAAATAACAAGGGCCATCTCCACCAGCACTTTACAACCCTTATTAAAATCTCTTGAGTATTACTTCTCTTCTGCACACATGTGGCACAGACACACTACAGGGCAGAGCAGTGGATAGCAGCAGAAAGTACACACTGCAACTGGAGAACTCTGTGCCTGCACAACTCCCAGCAGGGAGGGAGGACCAGGTGGAACACATCCCAGTTTCTCAGTCCCAACACTCAGTAAATATGCCAAGTACAATTTTTAGCGCACAAACTACCAAATCAGTATATCCATTAAAAGGCTTTGCTGCTTGAAAGGCATCAGATCAAGAGTTAGACAAATAAAGAGCAGGTACATCAGTTTTCCAACATTTTAAGACATCTCTAACCTCATAATAATCACGCTTTTATTGATCAGCTGTTTCTGAGGCTAACTACTAAAGGTCACTTCTAGTGTAGACAGCTTTACAAACAAGAATGTATACAAGTCATACAAGTTTAAGTTCTTCTAGACACCCACTTATGTCTCTGAAGGGATTGTAAAGAGGTGGTAGAAAGATTCAGTAGTACAGTTGTGAGCCACTAGAAATACTACATCTTTCATCGTTTCAACTGTTCTTTCTAGTCAAATGCCACTGCTATCTGAGTGCAAGCAGCATAAAGTATGCAAGATACATGAAATAAAAAGCAAAACACATCCATGAATTGCATGAGATGGTGACCACTGCACACTGTACCCTAGAGCATTTGCTCCCTAGATAAACATCTGTCTTTAATTCTGACTGTGTGACTCAAGGATATTTGATTATTCCTAGCCATGAGTGGCATTCCTTAGGTAAGTGACACAACATAGCACATTATTTCATATTGTATTAGGTTATACTCCCCTGACCAGTTTCCCTCTGTCCTCTCCAAACACTTTCTTGTTCAAAACTTAGCTAACTCAAAGAAGATCCCTGTAAGAACCCTCACATAGGGTTTTCCTGTCTGTAACTGACCTAAAAGATCATGTTAATATTCCCCATTTCCTGCTCAACAGCATCATTGAACCACAAGACCTGATACTGTTCAACCCAATCCTGCATGTGGACTGTCCTGATACTCCCCACAGTTCCCTTTAAGGAACAAGAGGCATCTGAATCCCACTGCAATGATGGATTTTTACACTTAATTACAAAAGGTATCTTCCATGGGAAACTTGTGTGTCTCCCAAAATTAAAATACAGACCTAGAGTCCTGCTAAGAAAGAACTGACTCTTTAGAAGCATAATTCCCCTTTCTGCAAACACCACAGACTTGAAGGTTGCAGAATCACTCAGTTTCACCTGATGTGGGATTTCTTCCAGCTCAATCTGAAGGAAGAAAGGGAGAACATGCCATTTTGGCTACCTGAACCCCATCTACCATGGCTAAGTCATAAATTCCTCTTTCTGTGGAGTAACTATTAATTTCTCTCAAATAAAACCATGTCCTTACTTCTGTATGTTACATAGTTAATGATGCTAATGCCACCTAATCCTTTAATTGCACTTTTCTAATAAATACTTTTTTCCCCCTGAGGCCTTCTTGTACTGGTCTTCATTTGATACAACCTGGGAACACGCATCTCCTGACCCAGGTCACCCCAGAACCCCAGCACCACAAAACCTGGCTCTGGGGTCTGGAGCAGGCTGGGGTGCAGGCATCTGACTGCCCAGGGCAGAGAGCTGCCGCACAGACAGACACACAGGGAAGTGCCCAGGGACCAGTTCAGCAGCCAGAGGAGCTCAGCACTCAGACGAAGGCAGGGCCAGGCCACCAGCCTCCCACCGCGGGTGGCACCTCCGTGAACAGCTTGCTGCACCCTGACAGGCCGACCACGCAAAGCCAACCCCAGATTCCAGAAGTCCCCGCTCCCGCACTCCAGGGGTCTCCTCGACACCCAGGGCTGCCCTCATCGAGGCCCACTCAGGCCTAACGGACCGTGTGTCCCGTCACCACCTCCCGCCACCGGAGGCCTCAGTCCGGGCAGCCTCAGCTCCCGCAGTCCCGCGGGTGGGTTAGGCCAGAAATGAGGCCGCGGAGAACCCACCGCAGCCCTGCATAGCGCCGCAGCCCCGCTGTTACCTGCCGGCGATCACGGAGTGGAGGCGGAGCAGCCCTGCCCTCACCGGCCGGCGGCGCCGCGCACGTACCGTCCGCCCCTCCCTGTCCCGCCCTGCCGGGTGTGGCCAGCTGCGCTGTCAATCACCAGCGGCGGGTAGTGGTCGCGGGGTCGTGAGGAGAGGTGCGAGGTTCAGAAGGTGTTTCAGGCTGTGGGTTGCTGATGGTGCCCTTGGGAAAGGCCCGGGCGAGAAGGCAGCTCTGGGGAACGCAGGGCTCCTGCCGCGCCGGAGGCGGGCAGGGCGGGCAGCAGAGGCGTGGAAAAAACCGACTCGGGTTGGGTTGGGGGCAGCAAGGAAATGGCAGNGGCAGGTGGGGCTGGCAGGTGGGGCCAGGTCTAAAGGCGGCAGCGTTATGAGGGTGTCACTGCGTGTCGTGGAGTTGCTTTAAATAGACAAGAAGTAGGGCCCTGGCTGGACTGGCTGTGTTTGACGTGGCTGTGAAGGCAAGGAGCAAAATTCATTTTATGGATGCCTGCAAGTGTATCTTCAATGGGCTTTGTTCTCCTCTCTCCTCCTGTGTTCTGAGGCTCTAAATTTTCCATTTGACAGATACTATTTTATAGAAATACAGACTGGGTTGGGTTGGAAGGGTCCTTTAAAGGTCATCTAGTCCACCTGCCCTGCAGTCAGCTGGGATATGATCAACTAGATCAGGTTGCTCAGAGCCCCAGACAACCTAACCTGGAGTGTTTCCAGGAATGGGGCATCTACCACCTCTTTAGGCAAACCTGTGCCAGTGTTTTACCATGCACATTGCCAAATATTTCTTCCTTGTATCTAGTCTCAATCTTCTCTCTTATAGTTTAAAACCATCACCTTTTGTCCTGTCACAACAGGCTCTGCTAAAAAGTCTGTCCCCATCTTTCTTTAAAGAACTTAAAGGCTGTAAGAAGGGCTCCCTGGAGCCTTCTCTTCTCCAGGCTGAACAACACGAACTCTCAGCCTTTCCTCACAGCAGAGATTTTCCAACCCTATGATAAATTTTTAGCCCTCCTCTGGACCTGCTCCAACAGATCCACATCTTTCTTGTGCTGAGGACTCCAGAGCTGGACACAGTTCTGTAGGTGAGGTCTTACCAGAGCAGAGTAGAGGGGCAGAATGACCTCCATGGTACCCATGTTGTGATGTTCAAGACCGAACACTATGCCCCTGAATGAAGAGAAAAATCAGTTTATCCCACCTCATCTCACTAGAAAATCAACTGCTGAAGGGGACAAAAGTCCAAGCTGGGTTCCCACCCTTACTAACAGAGAATCTGTGCTACATAGAGGTCCAAAGCCCATGTCTTTGTGTATGTACACAAACCTTACCCCATTTTGTAAGGTAGCAATACAGCAAATCATTTTACTGGTGTTCAGGAATATGCTACTTAGTAATCATTTCATAGATGACACTGTGTAACTTACAGGTTCTTCTGGTGCAAACAAGCATTACAATGCAAAGAGAATAAAACTTGTGGCTTGGCTTCATGCACTTGAGGTCACTGAGCTGTAAGGATGCAGTAGGGGACTTGCTCTGGGGCAAAGGCAAAATCTGGTCATCATACCTAAATTTTTTAAGCAAGGGTGATAGTTCCTCCCTCTCATACCAGCTTTAAAAAGTGTAGTAGGGGACAAGGCTGCTTTAATTGTTTTCTTAATATCTTTTTATTTCTTTGTTTCCTTTCATTACAGTTGTTCTGTTAGAAAAATGAAACTGAGATTAGTGCAAAACTGGAAATACATATTGCTGCTGTGATGGGTAGAAGCTATGTGGATGTGGCTTTTGTACACAGGACACTTAACTAGACCACACCTGTAGCACAAAGTTCATCATCTGATTCCTGATAGTGACCCACACGAGAAGATTTGGAGAAAGAGAGAAAACATAAAAAACACTATAAAATTGCAACTTTGTGTGTTGAAAACTCTAGCTGGGTGCCCCTCAACAGCAATGTGCTGTCTCACCCTAAAAGTTATTCTCATTAGTTAGGAAAAAATAGTACTCATATTTACTGTTGGTTCAGCTTTAACTTTGGCCTCTCACCACTCAGATGCAGAGGTCTGAGGAAGTACAGCAGTCACCTGCAGTGGAAACACAGCTTCTGCAGTGGCTGGAATTAGTCACTAGAGGGTACAGGTGTATATGGATTTGAAGCACTGTTCTAAATAGCTGGAAATGATAATATTTGTCTTGGATATAAGAAATGGCTCAGCTGCTTAAAACTGTTAAAAAATAAAACCAAAGCACAGGCATAGAGTTTGCTAATTCCACCAAAATGTTTATTACCATAATAGATTTTCACTGAAGTACAGAGCTAATGTGAATATTTGTACAAAATACGTGGTTAAAAATAGTATTGATTTATAATATATACAGATATGTCACATGTGTCAGAAATGCAGACACTTGAATGAGAACATAAGTAATGCTTTTAAACCTACAACAACATACATTAAGTATTTCTGCAGCTACCCACAGTAGGACAACTTGCCAAATTGACACTTAAGGACCTGTCAGTCATTACAGATGGCA
Source organism: Bucco capensis (assembly GCA_013396975.1). NCBI lineage: Eukaryota > Metazoa > Chordata > Aves > Piciformes > Bucconidae > Bucco > Bucco capensis. The sequence goes on from VWZO01020744.1 coordinate 468,265, forward strand.
TTTTGTTCAGAAGTTTCTGAACAACTCTGCTCTAAAATGGATTCAAAACATTTACCTTCATTAATGGAATAGTGAAGAGAACACATCTGTATGACACTAATGTAGACACAACTTTATTGTACTCAATAAATGTTAAATTACAATTAATTTGTTAAAACAAGGCTGATTTTCTGGTGTATAATAGAGAAGTTGAATTCTCCTTGCTGGATAGTTGTGCTCAGGTGAGTGAGGAAGCCCCTGACTCAGGGACAGCAGAAGGGCCCTTCTTAATAGAGCTTTCAGTTACATTGATTTAAATCCTCAACTCTGTCTTATGGTTCTGAGTATCTTTGTTTTTTCATTAACTTCAGGGCTACTCACACTTCACAGCTTTCCCAGCCTTATTTCAGCAAGAATCTCACTAACAAATGTACCTGATTGTAGGCTTTGTAGCTACTGCATCAGCACACAATCCTGTATTAGAAGGATCCACAGATGACTCTTTCTGTAGTCCCAGAATCTGTGTGTAGTGACTGAACAGACTGATGAAAGAGCACAGCTCACATTAGAAAAAACATCTCCTAGAACATTTGAAAGCTGTTGTACTGTCCCCAGAAGATGTGCTAAACCAGGAGAAGCAGTGTTTGGGTATTTGTTTTTTCTAGCATAACTAGTTATTCAAAAGCACTGCATGAGAATGAGTATAGATGAGGGTCTGTCTGTCTTTAATCCATAGCTGGTTTTGCTTTTTGCTAGAGCAGAACTAAATGTGGTTTCTTGGGCAGAGCAGAATCAAGGAAATTCAAAGGTCTTAAATTCCACACTATAGATGAGACGAAGTCTTAAGTGGCTAGATGTTTATGTTTAGTGTATGTTTACTCGTAAAATGTTTACTACTAAAGAAGGAGCAAAAATAAATTTAGTAAAGGTTCTTTAGAGGGCGCAATCTGAAAGCACTGTAACTTCCATCAGAATATCCACAGTAACCTATTTCAATCCTCTCTTCCACAGAAAGCTTGTTCCAGCTCCCTAGATCCACAACAGGCACTGCCTTCACTTCAAGCAAGCTGTTCCACTAAGTCTGTCTGTAACACTACTGAATTGCCTCCAGATTTCATCATCAGGCAGTAGAACACCATAGGACCCAACCCTTGTGAGCTGCTGAATGCATTTTAAGAAGTTGGGCTGATCATCAGGGAGCAAGCTGGTAACTACAGGCCCAACTGCAGAGCTGAAGTCTACTCTGCACCTTCCAACACATCCTTTCTAAATGACTATTTTTCTTGCTTTGATTGTAACTCCTTAAGACAAAAAAAGCAAGGCTGCACAAGGAACAGCAATAGCCAGAAGTATAGAGAGCTTCAGCTCAAGTAGCTAAGGCATGAGCCATGGAAGCCTTGCTGCAGCTGGGAGAAATACTTTTAACTCCCATTATTCAGTATCATTCAGGGTTAGGTTGCACATTATCACTTGCATGCACAAATGCCTAGTATAAATAAATATTTTCTATGTGTGTGTCCAAATTAAGTGTGCTGAAGCTATATGTATACACACAGTCATATTCTCAAACAAAGGCCAGTCTGAAATCTTCTGGGACATAATGCTCTCTACCACCCACAACTGGAGCCTTAAAGCTTATTTCTAGATGCTGTATCCAGGGCCAAGCAATGTGGGAGAGCCCCAGTTAGCATATAGGCCATGCAACGTTTCAGTCACATCAGATCAAGAACCTTACTGTGGTTGGGGAAAGCTCATTTGTTGCTCAACAGTGAAGAATAAATCAGGCCTCCTATAGCACATTTTACCTCTAAAGGGCTCTGTAAGGAGATGACTATTGCCACTTTTTCTAATCAAAACACAGAGGTGAAGGCCCGTCTTTTCAAAAGGAATCAGTGAGCTCAGAGCTTACGTTTCCAATGAGACTTCTTAAGTGGATCTAATTTTCAGAATCATGCACAATTATCCCTGAAGTCTTTTATGCCAGGCACTCAGAAAAAAAAACAACAAACCCCAAACTAAACCCACAGCATTTTTCCAAATGCAGATCCAAGTGATCAAACACAAGAATGCCACAGGACAGTTAATCAGCAAACTCACTGCCTGGTTTCCAATCCTTCCAATCCAGTACAAACTGATGCAAGAGACTGCAAACAGTTAGTTTTAATTTTTGAAATCATTACTGTTAATAGAACTTTTCCCCCAGCCTGGATAGTAGCTGGATGCTAGGTGCCTTATTCAAGCACTCACACCCACTGCATTTACCCACTATTATAAAAGCACAGCAAGAGCCACCACATCACTGTCAGGGATGTGCTTTTGCTCACCAGGGATTTCACTATATTATTTTTGGGGGTATGCTTTTCCAAATCCACAGCAAACCAGTGCAAATTCACATCATTCTGTGCAACAGCAGCAGTTTTCAAAGGGAACATGACATGTCCTGCCAGGAAGAGGGGTATTTTTCCCACACAATGCCTGTTGGAACAGAGTTTGGCCTGTGTCATACACTGAAGCATTTTCAGCTCTACCAGTTAAGAGAGCAGTGGGATATACCACACTAGTCATTTATTAATATAGTTTAACTCTTTAAATGTTGCTTTTCAAAATGCCAATGCAAGCAGAACACAAAAATACTGTTTGCTGTATTTATTTTTTTAAACTAAGCTCTGAATTGTACAAGTGTTAAAAGTGATTAATTAGCCAATAGCTTTTTAATACTCCTATAAAATATGACTAAATAGAGTATTTCAACAGTATGTACAAGAGAATGGAAATGCTAACATAACCTGTCACAGTGCTCAAACATACCACTGGAATCAAATCTTGCCAGATGGTTCAGCTCTTTGCTCTGTAAAAGGAACAGTCCTTTTTGCAGAAAGCTTTTTCACTGATGCTGAAAGGGAGTGAGGGGGAAAAGACCTAAATAAAACCAACCCAATAAAACCAACCCACTCCTCCCACTCAACTTAGAATCAAATAAATGTTAAACAATTTATCCGTGGGGCATGTTCTTATAATATAAAGCACTCTACTATAACTATATCTGTAGTCTTGTTATGGTTGAGGAAGGGATGCTCTTGCCATGTTTTCTTGATGAAAACAAAGTGTACTTGAGTGTGCATGCATATGTTAGGAAAGGGGGGAGTTTGTACTACCTTGTCTTAATTACAAAACTCAAGGCCACAGCGATTCTTTGTTCTTTTGTTCCAAAAGAGCAGGTTGCAAAATGCCCTTTCTCCATGCATTATAAATGTTTTCATGCTTTTAACTACTTAGGAAGTCATTAAAATTGTGATGTCATATCTGATGAGGTCAGAAAGGACAAGGAGGCAGTGGGCTACAGAAACAGCAACTGTACTTCCCCCATTTCCTTCTTTAATATCCAAGAAACAGCAGGAGCAATGCCCACCCAATTGAGGGCCCCAGGGCATTGCCAACAGCCACTCCCACAGGCTCCTGCTATGAAAAAGAAATTAAAAGGACATCATTTATGTCACTGTGCATCAGAAGCTGTACTGTAACAAAGGGTTTTCATTCTTATTTATAGTATTATAACATGAGAGAATGTACTTTAGCACTGTAGACACCCTATGAAAAGTCAGAGGGACTGAGCTCATAGATGCTACTAAAATTCCCACTGAAGCAGAGGTAGAGGCTCTGCCTGTGAGTTACTGAATTAAATGAGACAGTTACTCTTCCAGATGGTTGGCATCTTTTGAAAGAAGCCTTTCTTCTATGCCAGGCAATAAACAGCCTTTAGCAAAACACCAGGTTCTCTTAAAAGTCACAAATGCTGTTACTTTTATGATAGGGACGCTATTCATAATAACTGAAACATTTTCTATTATGACCTTATATTTTGATACAAAGGTGAGACATAGGCTTTGACCATAGTTACAACAGGGTGCTTTGAGTTTTCAGGTCTGTAGTTGTGTTTCTATTCCTGTTTGTTAACCAATGAGCAATGTTTCACTCCTCTCCTGGGCAGTACTACAGTTTTATAAAGACCACAAGTCATCATTAAATGGGGCCTGTTTTTAAATGTCTGAAAATGGACTTTGAGGAAAACATTTAAGATCCAATGCTTTAATTTGCAGTATAGTTTTACATCATTTAAAGCTAAAGTCCATGTTTCAGAACTAAGTCTCTCCAAATTTAATCACATGGATAGAAGGATTAGATTTGGCCTCAAACAGTTTTGCATGTAAAAAACTATACAGAGTATCAACTTTGATTGGAGACGATCTCTGATTGCTTACATCAGTTGAGGATGTGGCCAATAATTTCTTCCATACAGCACATATATATATAAAAAAATCTTATGCATTTAATTAAACCTTACTTTCCCTGCTTATACTGGTCTCCATCCCATGGACATTAGCATTCCATGTGTTCCCAAAAGAGACAGAGGTGTTAATCCTAAAATACTGTAGGTGGCCTATGACAGTGTCTTCAACAGGAACATCAAGTTACAGTCCTAGGGTAGTGAGTGACAATTTATTTATTTAAACTGATTCTAAATGCATCACTGAAAAATAATTAAGGTGATACCTCAGAGGAGTTACTTTAAGACAACTTTACACAGACATCATTAGGATACTAAACCCCCATCTTTTGTCCAGTCTCTGTTGCATATAATGTGCTTCTATCACTGTAACACACGCACGATGATGTCCAGAATGCAGTAACAAGTATCACATTACAAATATATGCTTAGTAAAGCACTACCTCTTGACAGGAATATCAAACCGCTGTGGTGCTCAGAGAATTAAGCAAATGAGAATGGTAAATTCTCTTTTTCAGAAGGTTCTCACTGTGCATGTTGAGAATGACATCTCCTGTCTTCACTGACAAAGCAAGATGCTTTTTTTCCTGGAAATACTGCAGAGCCAATACTCCAGCAAGGGGCACTTGTCTCTGCTGAAGCTTTTAAGGGTGCTAAATAAGGGTAGAATGGAACCCTCCCTCAGAAACTAGATCATTAGGTTTTATGACAAAAAACTTGAATACAGAACCTAAGCTGATTTTTCATATTCTAGAATGAGCTTCCAAGATTTATTTACTTATTTTAACTCATAAAGGATTTTAAACTGTGGAATCTCACTGTGCCATTTAAAGTCACTTTGGGAGTCCAGCTGCAGCTAATTAGCTAAAAAAAAAAATCCCACTGTATCTTACACATATGCTCAGTTTTCTGCAGTATTAATTTCAGTGGAACTACTCATGTGCATAAATTAAGCGCATGCTTAAATATATGCAAAATCTGAGCCCAAAAGTCTAGAAAATATGTTCTCAAAAATGACAAGTATGCATTAAAAAAATCATCATGGAAGGTCTACCAGACAGGGAATCCAGTATCTGTCTGCTGTCAGCAACAATGAGAACACAGAACAGTTTTTTTTAACCCATTATACATTGCAAGTGAAAGAAACATGCAGGACAGAGTGAAAAAATGGGATTTAATTGCATGCAGTCTAATTTCAAGTGTGTAATTATGGTCCTGTTTTCTTTGGCCTAAAAAAAGAGGAAAACAAAAACAAAACAACCAACCAAAAATACCAGCAAAAGAACACCAACTAACCCCTTCTCACCTCCACAAACCCAAGCTGCATACAGCTCAAAAAGGGCTTTAAAGCACAGGAAGTGGGGAGGAAAAAGGTCTGACTACTGCAGATGTATGAGTAATTACTAACAGTTTCAGGGCTATTCAACACACCACTAGGAAAGCATTCAGCCTATGTCATTACTAGAATTTACAGCTATGATAGAGCAATGAATCCCATCTTAAATGAGCAGTCAGCTTCTCTTTCTTCCTCAAACTCAGAGAGAAGTACCACTCATACATTTATGGAAGATAAAATGACAATCCCTATTGATATTCTGACTCCCTCCTCCTTAGAGAGGGCTGAAAGACATCAGACCCTCCAAGCAAGCTGCTGCCTCTCCCCTCAGCCCAGAGAGCTCTGTCTCACATCCCTGTTAAGGACCAGGGTACTCTACAGCCCTTGGTGGAAAAGGATGTTTTTCTGATGTTTCTAAAAATGTTGCAAAGATAGTATTCCTTACAGAAAATTCCAGGGGGATGTAAAGGCCACTAAGCTGCTAGCAGATTAAAAACAACACGCACATCCCCCTTAAACAAAAAGGAAAAAGACTAAGGTCTGCTGAGGAACTGAGGCAGTCAGAGGAGCAGGCTGCTTGATGAAGAGCAAGTATTCTGGGAGTTTGAATATCAAACCTGATACTGGCCTAATTGCCCACCCTGAATGATCTCTCTGGTAGTGGTGTTTCAGCATGCAAATTATAGCTGTGAAAAAAATCCTTAGACTGAAAACCTCCCTTGTTTCTTCAGCCTTGTTTTGTCCCTTCCAGAAAAATCTATTAGTCGGTGTGTGATATGGTTACATACACAAAGATCTTTTTTCCTAGCCCTTTTATTACATAGGCTTGATTACTGTGAAGGGAATTCAATGAGTTTAATGTCCTGGTACTCAAAAGGCAATAGCTGCCTTTCAACAAAACAAAGCAAACAAAAACCAAGAGCTGTGTTGGAGGAGAGAAGTGCTGCTTCTGCAGGAGAGGCTCAGTTAGATACAGGAGGTGGCAGACCAGGGCGTCGAGTTTGAATGATTTTTGGCTTTGGAGAATTCTTTGGGTCCTCATCTTCTTCCATGTCGCTGTCACAAACATGCACTACCACACTGGGAGTGGACTCTGTTCCTGCGTGCAGCTCATATTTCTCTCCTGGAAGCAGAGAAAAATAGATGAAGAGATGGCAGTCTGAGTAGCTGTGCAGACCACAGCACACTCAGACTGCAGAATGCTCCTGCACCTGGGTAGGACAGATGAGCCTGTGTTGCTCCTACATACAGGTGAGGGCAAGCATGGCTAGAGTGTACCAGCTGTCACAATAGATTCCCGGGATCCTGCCCCTGCTGGGTGCTGATCATTGGGCTGGAAGGCACAATAAAATACCCTGATGTCTACAGTGGTGTTTTGCACCGATATAAGTGGCCAACAGCACTGAAAAAATAAGTATGAAAAGGAGAAAGAACACAGAAGGTCATGGTTAAGAGGAGGGACTGGAGTCCAACCTATCAAACAATTGGTCTGAAAACATGTCACACCTGTTGGATTTGGGCTATTCTTTTTTGTTATTGCTTTCTTTCAGTCTAGCATGTCTCTAGTCCCTTTTAAAGTCCACTAGATTCTGCAACTTATTGCCTCCAGACAGACATCAACACTCGGTCCAATTGCTCCAGAAATAAAAAAAAACACATGTATCTGCTCCAGATGGAGTTTGAGATTCAAAGTTCTAGCTTTTCTCTCTTTACAGATGAAATTCCAGTCTATACATTTTCACTAGCAGGCTAAATGCTTAAACAGTACATTGGATTTTCTAACTACATACATTCCTTATTTAAGTCTCCACCCAGTACTCCTGGGCAAAAGACAAATATGACTTTGTGGGTTACCTGCAAGAGCCCACAAGCAAACAAAGGAAAATCAGGATCAGACTTTCAGTCCTGCATTCAGTCAGTTTTCACTAAATGTGTATTTTAGATTGTACACAGAATATCATTAGGTATTGATTATTACATTGCAAGGAATTAATTTAAAACGTAAAGAAAGAAAAATGTCCCATTTCTGAGAGGATAACTTGGTCTTTCAGAAGTGACCAACACTCATTTGCAGCACTAAAAACTAGAAACCATTCCAGATAGTGCACTGGCCAACTTTAGAGCATTTATCATCACTCTCATCTCCAAGATCCACAAGCCACAGTAAAAGTAAAATAGGCTTACAGTGACAAGGGACACACTGATAGCTTGGAATTTTTTTCCATAAGACTTCTCCAGAACAACTGAATATTGCCTGTAAGATGTTCTGAGATGAGGAAGGTGAGGTGCCAGCCTACCTAGCTGACCTGTACTTTGATGTAGCAGCTCCTAAATGTCTGCATCACAGACAGAACCTGCAGTGCTAGGTGTTGTACCAATGACAGTCCCTACCTCAAAACACCTGCAGTTTGCTCATGCTACTAATTTGGATTTTTATTTATTAGCAACTTTGTTGCAGTGTAATTCACGTGAGGAAGGGGACTGCAGGTTTGGCCCTGCATTAGCACACACAGTTCTGGGACTCAGCCCATATAATATTTGTGCTGACAAATTCTTGGTCGAGATAAGATTGCATGGCTTATGACTAGAGGACATGCTGCATTTTTGCCTAAAAAATAGAAGGCAACTAGTGAATAATAGCTCTAAGTCTGGCATCTTGCTGTGAGAAGTATTTTACTGCTGTGATACCATTAATGTTGACATTTAACTGCTCTATTTTTGGCAACCTTTCCTCTTGAATCCAAACTGAGCAAAGCATTACAGGTCTTGCTGATAGGCTAAAATATAAAAAAAGAGAAATAGCTTGGTTGTGCTGCATTGAGGAATTATATGGTTGTTCTTTGCCTATTTCCCCTGCGGGCTTCAGCTAATTTCTCAGCTATGGGCTGACGTCAATGCTGCCAACCAGCACTGAAGGCTACATTGGTCACTGTCAGCTACAAGCAGCTCTGCAGTGCTGTGCACACACAATGCTGGACCTTTTCCTCACACACCAGCCCCATGTAGTAAATCAGATTCACTGCCCTCTTAAAAGGTAATAATCCCAGTTCAAATGCCACATTCTTTTACTGCTCAAATCTTTCCCAGAAGGACTCTTTCTACTGAAAAAGAACAGTGGAAATAAGTACAGACATAAGGAAAAATATTCAGATGCCTCTGGCAAAAGTAGCTGCAAGAGCAATTAATGTCACTTTACAAATCAGAATGTGATGCACTCATAAATCAGGTTTTTAAGGCAAACAGTTATTTCTGAGCATAAATGAGCTGCAGACTCAGTTCTGTACTCACAATTATTCATGCCTGCAGAGCTGTGGCTCAGACTGCAGAAAACCATTTAATGGCTGAGCTAGGAACAGGACAACAGTAACTATGGGACTTCTATACAGCTGTATCTTGTTCCTAAATGTAACAGTTGTTTGCAGAAAAATATTAAGGTAATCACTACAAAATAAAACCCCAATAGATACAGCCAGATTACCCTTCCCTTCTGCTTTTTTCTGTGTTTTTTTCCTTCCTCTTAAACAATATCTCCAGAGTAAAGTAACGGAGCTAAATCTGCAGTAGTTAAGTCAGTGAGGTAAAGGTTGAATCACTGCAACTGAGTTATGTTTATAAGACATAGATTGTCCCAAGCTAAGAACAGCAAGCTCAGTTAGTGTAGTTATGACTGACCAGCTTCTGTAGTTAATATCAGTCAAGCATTTGCCCAGTTACCTCATTCATCTGTCTCTGATGCTGCCTCCTTTGCATTCCCAGGCCCTCTGTTGCCCCAGTACTCCTGCTTCTCCCACTTGCCTGGAGAACTCATACACACTAAGCCAAAGAATTCTTGGGGAGAGACCTTCTGCTTTCTCTTCCAGAAGTCTTTGAGCTATGTCTTCTCCTTTATAATAAGTTGTTTAAATATTCACAGAAGCTGAATGGAAACTCACATAAATTTACTCAAAAAAATATCAGAAAATTTATCAAATATGCTTCAACACCTAAACTCTGCTTTTAGGACATAAGGCAGAGAAGAATTAGGTTGTGGCATCTCCAACAAAGAGATTTGTCAGAAGATGTTCTTAACAAGTCCCTGAAAATAGCAGCAATGTTCCTCTGTTCTTTTGCTTAAGAAAAAAAACAGGAATTTGAAGTCTCACCATTCAACAATGGGACTAGCTACTTATATGTCACTTGACACTAACTTTTGTGACCACATTAACCACAGGCAAACCCACAGCCTCTGGTGACTCAAGAAAGATGACCACAAGAACAGCACAAAAGCAACTTACAATACTTCAGAATCAAAGACAATGGCATCTGAATTTCTATCCCTTTGTGAATCAGCACTGACTTTTCATTGATGGTGCATTTGTTGTCTAATGAGGCACTTTTGCCCAGCAAACATTATGTTCATACACTTAATTAATAATGAAGAAATGGCAATGACGTGGTGCAGCTACCTCATCCCTGATTCTGACTTGTGATCAATGGTTAATGTGTTCAGAGCTGTCCATTCCATGTTAAAAATGTCATTAGTGTCATAAAAATACTTTCAATTTATAATCCCTTTATCCAAGTGCTTTAGAAATATGTATTTCTTGGGCAGGGAACTGCTCTTCTCTGTTTTCCCCTTCCCCATACAAGGGTGAGTCAAACTTTAGGTTGGAGCAGGGGCAAGAGCTATGCATCCTCCTCAAGAAACCCAGCTAGAGTATGGCAAGAACAGCTATATCTTAACAGCTCAGAGACAAAAAATGAAACCCTCACCCAATGCCCCCTCTGACCACTAATCACTTGCAGAGCCAGCAGCCAAGTGGCACAGCCTGCTGCAAGGTCTCCTTTATGTCCCAAGAGGACCTAAGAGGCATCATGTGTAACGCTTCAGAAAGGTGCTTTCATAATGTGAAAAATGTATTTTCCATAGCCTGGACTGTGCTCTGAGGGCATTTAGGAGGTGCAAAGCCTACTGGAAGGCTACTGAGAAATGTGGAGAGAATTGAAATTGGTACAAGCTTGTGTATATAGACTCCTGGAGATGGTGCCTAGCCTGGTTCTCTAACAGTGCCTGAAACTGTGGAGGCAAGTGCTAACTGATAAAGGGCAAAATCTCACGGGGAGCATGTGGAGCAGTTTAGTGCTCGGACCCTGACCTCTGCTGTGTGTCATTGTACAGTGCAGATCTCTTCAGTGGAGCCATGATCCATGAATAAAAGCCATGGGAGAAAGGCAATTTGTCTGTGCATCTGCTGTGTGGGCAGCAGGCAAGGATAGAGATTGGCAAGGGGAGGTCAGAGTGGCACCTGGGATCCTGGGGAATGGCAGTCTGAGGAATGCAAACTTAGAAAGTGAGGAAGTACAGGCCAGTCTGTTAAGAAGAAATTGGGGTAACAGGCTTGAAAGAGGCAATAGAGAAAGAAATATGGAGGCTGAGGAGTAGACAGGGAGGGAGTAGGACAGTTTTCCAGAAAATAAGGATTTACTCTAGTGCCAGAAAGATGGTGATGGTTTGTAAACTGCTGCAGTAATTAATGGCAGATAAAATACGTCTGCCTTTTCTTTGACAGGAGCAGCTCTGCTCTACATACATAGACGAGACCTGGAGATTTCCCTCTCTTCTCTTTATGTCTCATATAAAATAATTTCCTGTGTTCCTCAGTGGGATGAAACTCAGACCTTACAAAATGTTATGGAAAAGACATGAAGGCCTAGACTAAACAACAACTTGGTACATTGCAAGCATTCCTGTAGGAAAGAGCTAGGTCCAGCTCAGGCCAGGCAGGGATACAACCTGAGCCTGATAGGCAAACAGCCAAACCATCACCCAGTTCAGAGCAATGCCTTTGTGTCTTCATCAGTATTTTAAATGACTGGAAGTTCTCTTGACAGTGGAAGCATTTTTCAAAGAGATTAATGTTCACACTTTTTTATTTGCTATATATTGAAAAAATAGTAGGCTGGTGGTCAGAACCAGGCATAGTCACAGTTGCTGGCTCTGACTGGTCTATGGCATTCTGTTCATGGCTCATTTAATGCTCAATTTCTGCAGCTGCAGAAAGCGAGAATATACATCAATCAACCAGAAACTTAATTAAACATGTCACTGTCTTCCCTAAGAAGTAAATGCACCCTTACTGATCTCAGTTTAATGTTGAAGGGCTGAAAACCACCTTCCTTTTGTGCATAGCAAAATGAAATCTTTTCCATTAGACTTCAGATGCCAGACAACAATCACTGCAGCTACAAGGTTGCAAAAAAACCCCAAACCCATACCTGTCCCAAAACTGACCTTGGAAAAAGACAAGGCACAGTAAATCTTTTAAGTAACTTCCAGCCTATTCCTTTTACTCTGGAGTAAATCTCTGGGCTTTTGCACCAAAGGACAGCTTTAGTCTCTGATTTTGTAGCCATGAGGATTATGGCAGTGTACTGTGAAAGATGACCTGTATTCATGGAATGGGAAAGTAGCATGAATCTGTGTCCTAGTGGTGTATCTTATATTCCCAGCGAAGTGGGTCAGCAAAACTCAGCTTGTTCTGAGGACATGAAAGGAAAATGTTCACTATTTACATGCTCAAATGAGTTTTCCTGGTCCTCAGATTCTAATCTTACCAAATCAGTGTATTTATTAACATGTGAGGAATCTTTACTATACAGACATAGAAGCCAGGCTCTAACATTCAGAGTTCTGTAAACAACTGTGCCAGTATTTTTGATAGCAAATAAGCCATAGTTACATTTTTCAGTTCTGTGTTTTGAATGAAAAAAAGTATCTTTAGCTGAGGCTAAGAGTATTATTTGATGTACAGTAGTACGCTTTACTGATGTGACATGAGAAATCAGTTTGGGTGGGATTTGTTTTTCAATGAAATTCTAAACATAGTAAATGCACAACTGAGAACTGCAACACTATTTTAAAACCTCCACTGCAGTTAACTAAAATTGATCTCTCTAACAAGTGCTAAAAATAGAACTAAGAGAGCACACAATGACTTTTCATATTGCTCCCTGCAGGCTCCTTAAATACGGGTGAGCATGACCTTCACGCAAAGCTGTCCCAGAGTGTGGGACAATGAGTGATATTTCACATTCCACTGCTCTAGAACAGGAATTGATTTATTACCCTGCTAGCTAGGGAATTCGTTTACATGTTTCCATTTATAACACTGCTGCATCAAAGGGGGGAAAAAAAAGGAGGTTTCTGTTTTTCTTTTATTCAGCAGTTTAGAAGCAAAGCATCAATTCTGGAAATAATGATAAGCAATATAGTACCAAGTGTTACACCTGACAGCCCTTTTCTATGGGCTTTCCTGCTGAAGGGGAATAAACCACGGGAATCTCTGATGTTGTCCTGATGTTTATTTTCTCCCTGTGAGAGATCCCATGTGAAAAAGACAGGAGGTGATCCTGTAAACCTTGCAAATCATGAAACTTCCCTTCCTGCACCCCATGCACATCAGCTCTGGGTTACTCTGGTGCGGTTACACAAAAGCCCCAGTGATAAGATGTCTGCAGTTGGAAGGTAGTCTCAGAACAAGACAACAGCATCTTCAGTACAGCTGGGGAGGAAAACATGATCCCACAAGAATTTAGAAAATAAACTGATAACTTTTCATGATCTACCCCTCCCCCATTGTTATTAGATTGGATCTAAAGTGCTTTATTTCAATCCGAAAATAATTTCACAAGCTATCTTTTCTTATGGTTTACAAATGTACGTTAGACTTAATTTCTAAATGATACTACTTAGACTTGAAACAGGAACGTTTTCCATTTAAAAAAATGGAAACATTTAAGAGAGGATGCTTTAACAGATTTCAAAGAAAACTATTTGTGAAAATGACTTAATTAACTCAAATCAAAACTATGACAAGTTTTGGGTTCATCAGATGAGCATTTTGTAAGGGATAGCACTCTTCTGAAAATTCCAAGCAGCTCCAGTTCCTGGCATTAGCTGAAGATGGGAAACACAGAACAATGTCTATCTGCATTATCCATTGGCATGTATCCTGTTCTGACAGAGGCTACAATTTATCCCATTCTTTCTGCATACAGTTTTCAACAGAGAATGGGCAGTCCCAACAAAGCAATCCTGCCAGTATTGGGGAATGGTAGTTCTCACTCAACAGCCTTTTAATGTGAGAGATTCTCTGCTCTGGTGGAGGTGCAGCGATGCCTAACATCTGATGGAGTATTCTGCATCCTGGAGAGCAGTACTGAGTAGGTGTGATTTAAAGCAAAAATTCCTCAATTTCATGGACAAGCATCTGTCCAGTCCCTACATAAACCATTAGTTGTCTCATCTAAGCACAAACCCAAGCAGAATAAATTGTGTAAACAAGCTTTGATCTGCTGTTCAATCAAACAGCACTCACAAGCTGCAGATAAGATATAATTCTGTACATACATATGGTAAAACTCAAGCAAAGAACCAGCTGACATGCTTCAAACTTAAATCCAAAGCTTTAATGCAATTTAGAGGCTGTACCTCAACCTCCTCTACATTGCTATTTCTTGTCTGCTTTTTCTGACACATTTTCAAACAAGGACCACAAGCTTACCTGGTCCTAGCTTCGAAACTGCATAAAGGAGGTCGTAGTTGATGACAGGTGTTGCATCATCTATTGGTTGCCACCCTACAGGTGGGGAGGCTGGAGGCGAGATGAGAAACTGTTTTGCAGGCTGTGGTGGTGCCAAATGAAGCTTGTCTCCATCTGTCTCAGAAGTCTGAATCTTTAAAGCATAACAAGTACATTGTTTAGTATAGGATGGGTAAATGGAATGATTACTCAAATCATACACTTCTACCAAATGCCACCCAGGCAGGGTTTCAGCGTCAGTCTCAGCAGAGCAGGCCTGGAGATTAATTTCATCTCAACCTTACAGATGGTTCCTCTACAGCAAATACACTGTGGGGGGTGATGTTTTATGAGCAGAGCTAGAATTTTTGTGTCTATTGTATATGTTCTCTGAGGATAAATGCAAAGCTTTGGTATCCATAGCTGCTAGTTCAGAGATTTTTGAGGCTGAAAAGATATTGTTGTGATCTACTGGCCTAAACCCTTAAATAAAAACAGACATTAAACCAGTAACACCTGCACTAAGGCCTTATCAGGAACTTAGGAAAGGTTTCTGAAGAATTAATTTCTTTAGCTGAAGCGACAGATTAATCTATCACATTCCTTAGTTATTTGCAACTAATTGTTCCATTTTATTTCCATTTTAATGATCTAGTTCAATTCCTGCTCTCTTCTTATGTACCGAAGAAGTCTCAACATAAATGAATTATACTACAGCTATACCTGAACAAGTTCACAACCAGCTCAGGCCCAGAAGCAATAAACTGTATTTGCATGACAGAAAGCCTGAAACAGCACCCTGCTGTACCACAGTGGGGTTTGCAAAGAGTCAGTTTGGGTCTCTCAACTCCATGTTTCCCAGAACTGCTAGTTCTGGAAGTGCTTATTCAGTCTGGTTCAGACCCATATAAGCACACACTGCTCCAGACACTGTGCTGCTTCCACATATTCATTCTTGGGACACAACTAATAAGCTCTTTTAAGACAGCATGTACTGGAGAGCATACTGCAGATACCTAAAACACTTTTTAGGAAATCAGCTTAGATATGGAGACTAATCATTATGATGCACACTCTTCTTTTTCTTTGTTATCCCAAGTTTCCTGCTAACCTCTTGATTGTGCTGTTAAAACGAAATGATTCTCAGATGTGCTTAATGGCAGGTTTTGAAACCTTTCTGAAAAAAATTTAGAGCCAGATCTAGGAGATTAAGGCATATAAAACGGGATTGAGGTGGACTTTCAACACCTAAATCCAACTGTAAGGTCTTCTGAACTCATCTAACCCATTAAACCATACTGTTTCTTTCACAACTGTAGGGTTTTTTTTACCTGAGGTTCTGTGTCTGCCTAGGCTCAAACCAGCTCCTATTCTGACCAGCCTGTAGAGACTCAAAATCTAACTCCTTCTTAGGTTTGATTGATATCTTCAAATGAGCCTGGCCTTAAACTAAGGCCTCTGAAGGACCAATCTGATACCTCAAAGCACACTGACATTTCTTATATGCACTAGTGAGCATTTCATAAGCCACAGCGGCTATAATTTACTACAATACATTCAGAGGAGATGGTGGTCAGGTTCTGAACTTCCCTCACCCTTCTATGCCCTGACTGGGACCTATTACTCACCCAGGCTGTAGGACATCTGGGTTCTCTCACCCTTGGCCCAGAAGAATTGAAACCCCTATCTGACACTTTCAACATATGGATATAATCCCCTAAGCCTCCAGGCTGGGGTAGTCTTTTCTCTCTATGTTCTCTCTTTTACTTAAACTTAATGAATTCTTACTGAAGAACTTACTGAATTTAGAAATTTCACACAGGTATTCAGTAAGAAAAAAGCAGGAGGAAGCCTGGCTGGGCTCAGGGTTGCAATCAAATAAGTAATTCAGCCCTACTTTTTAAATGAGCTTATGATACTTCACATTACCATTTTTTTCCCCCTAGTTAGAGAGTTATTAATAGAAAATGGTCAATGTGGTAAATCACTTCTAAGCTATGTCACTTCTATGTGTTGAATAAGCAACTTGGGTCCTAAGTGGTCCTTTAAATTTATTGCAGACCCACTGGGTAGGTACAGCTCAGGTAATGTAAGGATGTCCAAATAATCTTTTAGCAGAGTGACTGGGCACAGGGGAAACCTTTAATACATTTATTCAGTGGTACTGCACAATATTTCTATAAAGGCAACATACTAACATAGAAGTAGATACCAGATTTCATTACCTGGGCAAAATACAACTTTAACTTCTTCCCTCTGAACTGTGTTTCATGCAGCTCTATTCTGGCACGAGCAGCTGATTTGGGACTACTAAAATTTATCCGCACACGCCGGAAGCTTTTAAAGAGCTGGAATGTCACGCAGTCATCATAGGCACGGAATAAGCCTTCAAATTTTTCCTGCAAAAGAAAAAGAAATAATGCTGAAGATTAACTTTGTGCTCTGTCACATCACTCTGTGTCAAAGGATAATCTGAAACTTAACAACAGCTGTTTGACCAGGAGGATTCACCCTGTCACCTTGGGGCGTGTGTGTCCATAGACTAATAAATGCTCTGTGAAAAGAAACTAAGGAAAGCACTGGTATGGAAGGGCTGAATTCTGCAAAATGTTTGGAGGGAGAAGTTTTCAAAATTGAGACCCCAACAGCTACTGAACTTCTTGTAAAACTTAAGGAAAACTGCAGGAGTGACTTAGGAAATGAAGCTGAAAGGGGCATATGACTGAAAATACCAGAAAACTGTGGTGTCCTCTGTACAAAAGCAAACATTGTGCTGAATTACAATAGAGTCAACATACAAAGTCAGGCCCACTGTAACTGAGGGTTACATTCACATCATCACTGCAAGGTCCTTTTGTATTGCTGTGGTTTGTTTTTTTGGCTGTACTGTCATTTAAATACTTAGCACTGAAGAACACTCATTCCATGAGAGTTCCTGTAGCAGCAGGGAAAAAATCAGATCACTGAAACCAGTGACCTGTCATAAAGACAAATTTCAAGCTTAAAAATATCTAGCTGTAGAACTCCCGTGTTCAAAAGCACATAACACAAGCATGGTTATTTTAAACCTGTAAAAGAAAGAGCTGAAGTGTACCACATCTCTGAACCTAGAGATAAACAGAAATTTAAGGTCTTTTAGCAGCCCTGGAGGATCAGACTCCCTCTGCAATTTCTCTGTATATTATGTGCACACAGAGGACACATCATCAAATAAACTCAAGGTCCTTAAATCAATTCTAACACACTTGCACAGGTCTTTTTGTTCACATAAGCATAGATTCATAAAATATTAAGACTGAAATGGAGCAGTTATCATTTAGTCTAGCCTTTGTGTTTAATCAGATTTTAGACTGCCATCCAGTGAGTCTCACAAAGTCCTAGCATTTTAACTACTGCAACCAAGACTTGAAGTCTTAGAAGATGGAGAATCAGCCAGAGCACAGCCCCTTTTTTTAAGGGCTCTCTATCCTGAAAGAAACCCAGCATTTGAGATGATTTGCTCCACCATTTCTTACACCGAGGACTAATATGTCAGGTGTTTGTATAATTACCATAATCTGATTTTTCTTTGGTTTATCTGCAAGTAAACACATTTTGACCTGAGTTAAAACACAACTCTTCTTTTCCAGAAAAAAAAAAGTATCCCTTTGAGTGGAAAACTGGTAGAGACGGCAGAATATGAAACAGAAAATGCAATTTATGTGATCTCATCAATACTTCAGTTCTCATCTGTTGATGTTACAAGCGAGACAAAGAACACAGAACTTCTCAAAAGAATGTATATCCTGGAGCACATTGAAACTGCATCAGGGAGCACTAATAGTACTGTGGCAGTGCCTACTGTCAGCATGATACATATGTTAAAGAGTTAACCAGGAAAACAGATCAGTTTTGTGGCAAGGAGTATGGAGACACTAATGCGCATGCACCAGATCTCCTTTCATTCACTGCCAACTCTGTGGTCTTCTTCCCCATCTCTGATATTCCATCTCTGGCACCCTTTCAAAGGAACCTCCCTGTGGTCTATTAAGCTTTCATGATTTTCATTTCATTTTGCCTGACCTCACTCACCTCTTCCTCTCACCACAGGCAATACTTTGGAGGAGAGGAAAGAAGAAAAAGAGAGGAGAGAGCTCAGTGGTTTGGTTAAGGGTGAATAAAGGCACACAGGGATCCCACAGTGTGAAGTTGCTAGGTTTGTACAAGTGGGTCGAGTCACACCATCTAAAGCTCACGCTGTCAACATTTCACGCCTGAGTTACATTTTTTAACTGCTTTGCTTACAATTTTACAAAATCCCATTTTCCTGAGCAGATGTCTACATCTAGTGACATTTGTATAAAGGTCAGCCAAAAGCAGCAGTCATCTCTGTCCTGTCCTGCTTGGAATTTTGATGCCACAACCTTCAAAATGACCAGGAGATGAGGGCTGGGGGAAGGGATAGAAAGGGACCAGCATATGTGTAAAGTAGGACTTGCAAAGTGTTCAGAAACATGCAGTACTGAGTATAAGCTAAATAAAAGATAAAAGTCACTAATTGAAACTTATATCTCTGTTACCTATGTTATCTATTTCAGACTTCTTCAATATTTTTGTTTAAGAAGCGCCTTAAAGTAGACAAACTGAAATAGTTTGAGAGATATTAGAGATACCAAAGTACCTTTCTTTTCATATATATATATATATTAGATGATCAAGGTATTGTAACAAAAGTCACACAAGCTAAAAATAAGCAGCAAGGTGAACATTTCCTAGTCTTCTGTAGTAGCTCTCAGTTTCCTTACAAGTCAACAATTAAATCATTCCTCATATAACAAAAAATATTTCACCAACTAAGGAAGAAACCATGTATGGACTTGTCTGGACACTGTGAAGTAAGCATCTATTACAACCGATCATTTATTAGGAAACAGATTCTCCCTGCATTGACAGAGCAGTATTTTCTTGTACCAGCCAGTCCTGTGCACCTCCCTCTTTGTGCACAGCATATATGACAACCCAGAATTTAGATCCTGGTTAGGGACAGCTCAGAAGAAGGTAGGACAAGATTTCAAACGTGGGTCCAAGAACACTGAGCATAAGGAAGGTTCTGGGCACATTTCTGGACAATACTGAGACGCACTCTCATTAGGCACAGAAAGGGACAGATGGGGAATATCTCTAAATAAAGCTGATTAAGTACTGGACACCAAATGTAATACTGGGAGAACATTAAAGCACTATGGACTTTATTCTGCTTACTTTTCAATTTGATACTGGTGCAGTTTTAGAGATTCAGCTTTGATTAACACTCCTAAAAAATGCTGTGGGGAGGAGGGAAATCAAGCCCTCTGTTTGAGGGCTAGATTAACACAGGGCAGTCTATCCACAGTGGGGACACATCTACTGCTCCAACTGAAACTGCATCTCTCATTAAAAGGATTCATACATCTGATTTTTTTCTGTTTTCAGCTGATAATAGTAATGACCTCAGCAGAGGTCATTAATCATCAACTGCAGCTAATGGCCCTCAGCTGCATCTTGAGCCATCCCAGCTCCTCCCCAGCTTGATATTAATTCCCAGGAAATGCCTTATGCCTTAATTGCTATTGCCTGTGACTTCTATCTGCTGAATGTACTTATCTAGATAAAAGTCTTTCAGAGTCATTCTGATCTATAAGAAAATGTATCATATACATTTTAAAGACCTAAGCAAATTAGCTCCCTTTCAAGTTTTGAGGATAAATTATTCAAGATTCATAATCCTCTCAATTCAGGACTTTTGAAGCGCTTTTAGGATTCAGTCTTTTTAAAATACATCTAAAAAAATAAGTCTTCAAACTTCCAGCATTCTTTAAAAACTCCTGACCAAAAAAAATACAGAAACATCTGAAGTTAAGTAGCAGTTTTGCTACTCTTAAAAAGTCAAAATGCAGAAAGTCACGAGCTACACATTTATTTCTTGGATTTTGGCATGTCTTCAACCATCCCAAATATGTCTCTGTGAGACCAAATTAATGCTCGGCAAGTGTGAGTTGTCTTCATTTGCCCAACAGTGCAGAATTTCTCACTTCTCCCTTGTGAGCTCTGTGCTCTCTCCTCATCTCACTACTCCTTTCCCCAACACAGTGCACCTTACCCCAGTTCTCTCCTGCCACCTTATGTCAGCTCCTATCACCCATCATTCACCACCTCTAGCAGTTTCTAGAGTTCTTTTTGATTTTTTTTGTGGGTTTGGGTATTTTTTTTTTAAATTAACAAAATTAGCACAAATTAGGAAGATACTAATTAATGCTGCTGATTACTCAAGCTTGATTGTTATCACTTATGACAGCCAATGCTGAGGACAAACAGAGCAGCATTCAAGGAAGAAATGAGCACTGGAGTAACAGGCAGAAGCTAAAAGCCTCAGAGTGCAAGGGCAAAAACTGGACAAAAACTATTTCTGCTACTAAATGGGAGCTCATGATGGGAGCTCACCTGGAAACCCTGTGAGTCACATGATAGAAGTGATCACTGAAATGCAGCCAGCACAGGGACAAACAAAACACTGGATGCATCTGGAAAAGTATTTCCAGTAAAGAAAGTATTAACGTTCTATAAGGCACTATTACACCTCATTAAAAATGCAGGGTTTGTTGCCTGTATCCTAGATAGACCAAGTGAAACAGGAATAGATTCAGATAAAGGCAACAGGGAATGAACAATTTACTGAACAAGAAATGAAAATACCTGGCTTATTTAGCAAAACAAAGCAAAACCTGAGATGGAAAAATCACCAGTAGTTTACCAGAACTATACAGAGTAAAGACAAAATATACTGTATAAAGACTAGAAGACTGTATTGGCATAGAACAAGGGGAAACAATTGGCATAAATCGGCTTAGGCAAGAAATTAAAGGAGGTTTCAAACATCAGAGTAATGATCCAGAAACAACCTTCCAGTTACAGCAGTAGTAGCAAATGATTTTTTTTTAAGATTGAATTTGGTGAGTTCATGTGAGAGTTTGTGACAAAATATCCACACAGCAAGCACTGTAAAACATGACTGCCTGAATTAGCAAGTGAATTGGGTTTCGACACAGCAAGTTCTTGTGATTTATTTCCAAACATTTCTTTCATGAATAGTTCCACTGGTATTGTGCTCATTCAGGACAAAAGCCAAGGCTTAATTCAAATCAATGGAAGCCTTTCCACAGACATCAGTGAGCTTTGGATTAGAGCCCTAGAACTCAGAACACAAATTACATTTTATTATTCAGTGTGTTTACACTCATTATTACCCTTGTTACACATTTGATTTAGGACATGGCTGGGATTTAAAGCTTTAGTCCAGCCCTTTTTCCTAGAGTTCTGCAAGCAAATAAAGCAAGCATTTTTCCCATTTTAATTTTTTCTGTTAGTTTATATAAAAGATAATCCAAGAAACTAACTGTACACAACAGAGAAACTGAGATATAACTTACAATTATGAAATGCTAAACTCTCATCTCAGAGCTGAATGTTTTGTGTTACCACACAGCCACGCTAGTTGCAACACTGCGGATCTCTTGTGCTGGCACAAGAAGAAAGATGGGATATCATAGAACATGTGGATGCCATGGACCAAAGAGTCTAGTACCAAAAAAATTCTACAAGCAGATTAATTCCCCATTGTTCTGGTTTGAGCTAGAACAGAACTAATTCTGTTCAGTGATTTTACTTCTCAGCTCAGTGTCTTCTCAGTAACTGCCCTTTCTGAAGCTCAGAGCATATTTTTGCAAGACAGTGTCTGCTTCTGGAAGTGATAACACTTCAGGTTTATAGTTACCACCAAGGACTGGTGTGCAGAAAGGCTCTTGCTTTTACTTGCTCCTAGAGAAGCCAAGGTAACTGCTAAATCTTGATTACTGCACTGGGGTGGATTATCCAAACTGAAATAACCAACAGCGTTGGTATGGAACAAAGACTGTCTATTAAAAGGTTCAGGCTCAAACTGAGGAAATATTTAGCACTAGACCCATAAAATTTCAAAATGGCATTGGCACAGAAGTGGCAAAGAGGCTAATTACTTCCATCAAAAGGACAGGAAGGAAAGATTACAGAACAGCAGTATGCATTTCTGTAGTTCTGAAAGTCAAAAGCAAAAAGGAAAGAAAAGGGGCTCTGATTAAGCTAATCAGAACTTTAAAAAACTGGGTTCACCTCAAGTGCTTTTAACATTTATTTCATAAGCCACAGGAAACAAGCAAGCAGCTTGGTAAAACTCACATGTGAAACAGCAAGAACTCCTGCAAGTAACCATGTAAACAACAGCCTAATCAGTGATCAAATTCTGTGCTTTAAAAAGGTAACATTTACAAAGAAACTTTGGAATCACATATGGAAAAGCACTAGTGATTCTCAGTTAAAATTCCAGGACTGCTGAAGGAGGAAGTATCTTAAATTGATCATGATGATGATAAATAAAGAGTCCCATGGTCTTGTCCTCATGCCTTTAAGAAATAGCAGGAGAATAAAATACAAATTTATCATTCAGAGATCACCTTAGGACACAGGTCTCCAGGTCCCAGCTCTTTATTTTACCTTTCACTGAAGATAGCTGTAGCCAAGAGTGTGAGATCTTCCTACTCTGCCCTCACCAGTATAGGACAGGGTATTATTTAAGGAAAATATTCAGACTGAACACTATTGTCTAAATGTTGGTTTGCAGAACCTTTCTTCTGTTACCAAAGGGAAATCCTCATAGAACTTTTAGATCCTGAAGTCCACATCCAGGGTTTGCCTTCATTTTGTGCCAAAACCATTCTGACAGCAGAACTATTTGATTATAATGCTTACTGCTTACAAATTCAGTGTCTTGTTCCAGAGAAAGACTTTGAGAAGGTGTAACAGACATTATAAAACGTGGTATAGACATTTGTAATTCATCATCTCACAAACACTTGCGATGACAAAAATAGGAAGAAAACTGGAAGGAGCTTGGCAGTTCACCTCACACTAAGACTGAGTCAGCAAGTGTGATCCCTCACTACCAGTCCTCCTGCATCAGGATGGTCCAACAAGGAATGATAGCACTGCAACAGCACTGTAAACCTCCTGGTGCACAAAACAAGACAGACTTGCCTCTTGAAAAACCAGCTGAACCAAATAAAGTTATGCTCAGCTTAGAACTCATCAGTACAACAAAAGGTACAGAGATAGTATCTGCCCCAAAGCTTAAGGGAAATGGCATTCAGATTTCAGAAGAGGTTGACAAACGTCAGGGCACAGAATTTTGCAGTGTTGCCTTTTCTGTTTTTAACCAGCTCACATCTCTGTTTACCTCAATGTGACGCACATTCCTCCTGCTTAGCTCCACTGATCTGGAAACCAAAGGCTCCTTCAAGATGAAATAAATTGTTCCTGTGGCAATGCCAAGGGGGTGATTTAATATAGTTTGGAGACTTCTCAATTCAATTTCACACCCAACGATTGAGCTAAAAGAAAAATCCACACTTTACATTTCTTCTATATATGAGCACTGATATTTTACTGTATCACCAGCAACAGCTTTTCTGAGCACTCCATATTTAAACTACTCCAGTTCCAGAAGCCACATTAGCTCCCTGAAATGCTGGAAGTGCTCTTCCAAACAGGATAGTCAAGTGCACATTATACGACTAGATCTATTTGTTTTGTCCCCAGTACTAGGGAGTCTTCTGTACAGACACCATTCTTTGTACTCTGGGAAGCTATTTTTCACAGAATCACCAAGGCTAGAAAAGACCCCCAGGATCACCAAGTCCAGCCTATGACCCAACAATATGGCATCAGTTAAACCATGCCACTAAGTGCCATGTCCAATCTCAAACACCTCCAGGGACAGTGACTCCACCACCTCCCTGGGCAGTCCATTCCAGTGCCCAATCACCCTCTGCGTGAGGAAGTGCTTCCTAATGTCCAGCCTAAACCTTCCTTGTTGCAGTTTCAGCCCATGCTCTCTTGTCCTGTCACTAGTTGCCAGGGAGAAGAGCCCGACCCCTACCTGACTACAACTTCCTTTCAGGTAGCTGTAGAGAGTGATAAGGTCCTCCCTGAGTCTCCTCTTCTCCAAGCTGAACAGCCCCAGCTCCCTAAGCCTCTCCTCATACGACTTTCCCTCCAGCCCCTTCACCAGTCTCATTGCTCTCCTCTGGACCTGCTCCAGCACNTGGTCACTGGACACCAACTGGATGTGGGCATCATTTAGAACCACTCTGTGATCTGAGAGGTCATTTCCAGCCATGAATGTTCTGTGATTCTTTGCTTGGTTATCCAGCCAGTTTTTAACCCAGCGAAGGGTGTACCTGTCTAAGCCATGAGCTGCCAGCTTTTTCAGTAGGATGCTATAGGAGACTGTGTCAAAGGCTTTACTGAAGTCTAGGTAGATCACATCCACAGCCTTCCTCTGATCTACCAGGTGGATCACCCAGTCATAGAATGAGATTAAGTTGGTTAGGCAGGACCCTCCCTTCATGAAGCCATGTTGGCTAGGCCTGATCCCCTGGTTGTCTCGTACATGCTGCTTGATTGTACTTAGGATGTCCTGCTCCATAATCCTGCCGGGTACTGAGGTCAGGCTGACAGGTCTATAGTTTTCTGGATCCTCCCTCTGGCCCTTCTTGTAGATGGGCATCACATTGGCTAGCTTCCAGTCATCTGGGACCATCCCAGTTAGCCAGGACTGGTGATAAATGATGGAGAGTGGCTTAGCCAGCTCTTGCGCCAGCTCCTTAAGCAGCCTAGGATGAATCCCATCTGGACCCATAGATTTGTTAGGATTTAAGTGGCACAGTAGGTCTCTAACTACTTCCTCCTGGATTACAGGAGGGATATTCTGCACCCCATCCCTATCTACCAACTCAGGAGTCCTGTTTCCTGAAGATAGTCAGTTTTTTAGTTAAAGACTGAGGCAAAGAAGGTGTTCACTACCTCAGCCTTTTCCTTGTCTTCTGTTACTATATTCCCTCCTTCATCCAACAAGGAATCAAGATTTTTCCTGTCCCTCCTTTTGCTATTAATGTATTTATGAAAGCACTTTTTATTATCCTTGAAAGAATTGGCCAGATTAAGTTCAAACTGAGCTTTTGTATCTCTAATTCTCTTTCTACAAGACCTTAGAGTATCCTTAAACGTCTCTTGGTTCACCTGCCCCTTTTTCCAAAGTTGATACATGCTTCCCCCCACCCTGAGTTTTCATTCCTATTCTGGCTACCATTTTGTGCAACATCACTTGATACTATCTTTCCCCCCCGCCCTTTGCATTGTATTTGGCAGTAAAAAGTAAGCTAGAAGAGGTCTGTGGAGGATTTAAAACAATTTTTGTTTCCCAAATAGCAGCCTTACATTTTGGCTTGAGAATGATAGAATAACAGTAGTAACAAAAACATGCAGAAAAGATTCAGACTGTCCTGAAAAAAACTTCTTTGTTTGTTTCATTTTAAGAACTCAAACAATAACTGAGTAGCTAATGTACACAGTGAACTCCAAGGAGCTCATCTGCATTGGGTTTATGAATGTACATAGTACAACACTGGCTATTGATTTTGTCTTGTTGCTGCAAACACTTAAGCCCAACAATTAAATGGTAGCATAAGGAACAAAATACTGTGTATATGTTTAACCTCTTACAGTAATTCCTAAAGTTCACATTATCTTAATTTTGAAAAAAAAAAAAAGAAAGAAAAAGAACCATAATTAGTTTTTACCAATAGCTGCTATGTTTATATCAATGTTCCAATAGATCTCCACAGCAAAACAGTTGGTGCTGAGGACTTTCTGATCAGGTGCCATGGAATCAATGCCCATTAGCAGTTGGAATGTATTAGGCACACTATTGGAGTGCATCTTCTATATTAATTTCATCTCAAAGGTATCCAGTTCATCAACTGCTCTGTGATATGAATGAAAAGCACAGTTAATGAAGATCAACAGGAAAGCAGCCTCATGAGAATCCCCAGCTCAGACTTCAAATGCCAATTAGACACAAGTCAGTATCTCTCATAAGAATAGTTAGCTGGCACTCCTGGAATAGCCAAAAAAATTACAAAACTAAAGTGCTAGAGACAATAATAAATAAGGGACTGGTAGTCAACTTGTGCAAGAAACTAGGATTAAAGATATGCATTATGAGAAGCCACATGAAAAATATTCATACTAACTGTATAAACTTAGGGACTGTAAGAAAAGCTATATAAATATCCATCTTCTAATTACAATATTTTTCATCAATCTCTGACAACTTAAGTTTCATCTCCTCAAACCTTCTGAGGTGTATCACTCCTCTTCCACTGAGGTGAGAACAGACTTGCTTATAACCACACTGCCCACTTTTGGGCAACTATGGGAGTAGAACCAGTGCTTTTGTAGCTTGTTCAGGAGCATCTTACGTCTACAAGCATATAAAACCCCAATCAGAGCATCCAGAAAGCTCAGTCTCTTAAAAATCTGCTACTGAGCCTGTTGGAAGTGTCAGGGGACACCTCTGTTGCTGTTAGTGATAGAGAAGGAGGACCTCACTGAAGAGAATGGTAAATGCAAAAATAAAATAAAATAAAGAGAACACTAGGAGCTGAGAAACTGTTTTATTTATACTCTTGGAGCTGTAATGATGTAAACCAACCATAAAATACATGCTATTCATTCCTCGTCTCTTGTCAACTCAGTTAAACTAGAAAAATATACAAGAAAAAGCCATGGGACAGTTTAAACAAATAAAATGCTTGCCTTGTCCATTCCTGATCTACCATTCTGCCTACAGTGATAAACGTTTAGAGCAGTTCAGTTGTTTCTCATCACAGTCATGAGGAATGCTTTTTCCCTTCCCTCTCCCCCAACAACTGCAAACTGCACTAACATGACTAAAAATATATTTTCAACTTGTCTGGATTTAGAAAGGACACTGACAATTTTGAAAGTGACTTTCAAAAAAAAACCAAGAACATGAAAGGTAATCTAATCTCATGCTCCTCCATAAATGTCATTTAACTGAAGAAAAAAGGTACAAGGGAAAAACTACTGACCATCAAATACACATCCTAGAAGCTCAGTAAAAAAAACGCCTGCTGAAATGTAGCTTCAAATACAAAGGAAAGCAGTCTACCTGGAGACAAAAGCATAGAAATCAGCTTTCATTCAAGGTGTTGCTAGCTCTTGCTTTGCACCTCTTGCTACTCTCTGTTGCCTTTCTGCCTGCCAGTGCAGCCCACAATCAGTGGGCAGAATCTGCAATCCTGTGACCACTGTGTAATGCTCTGGTTGTACTATTTGACTGTTCCTCATTCTTGCCAGTCTGTCTCAACCATCTGTCATTTGCTGTCTTACACTTCATTTGCAAATTACTCAAGCAGGTCTGTTGTCTGTATATATTTGAACAGCTCCTGGAAGCTACAGCCTCTAAGACTGGAGTGTGTTTCTGCAGTAATGATACATCAAGGTCAATAACACTCTATCTCCAATTGAGTGACTAAATGGAGACTGTAGCAAACCTACACAAACTATACGTGAAGTGCATTTCAAGCTAATGTCATAAAAGAAAATAAGTATTAGAAATAAACATGTAAAGAAGAGGTAAAAAGAAAACTAAGAAAAAAATCATCCTTGAGCTGGAAAAGAGCAAAGGTGTACACAGAAGATCCACAGGTCACATGAGAGATGCTAACATCACAGCACAGCCTTCTACATTTTGCACTTTCACATCTCGCTAAACAATAGAGATCAAGAGAGTTTTCTTAAAATATGTTAACTTGTTCTAGTTCCTGATTTCACTGTCAAATAGAGAACTGCTGTAAGTGAGGAAAAAAGGATAATGGAAGAGGAAAGCAAAGTGAAATAAACAACCCTGAAACACAGTTCAGAAATGATGACGTCTTTTAAATTGAGAGATCCAGATAAAAATTACTTTGAGTTGCTGCAATTTCTTAAGGAAAATTATTTCTAGAAAAGGCTTTTATGATCCATGAAAGTCTCCTTCAGTAGCTTGCCAGTGAAAATCCATCTTATCAGCAGTTCTTTATATTTTCTCTGTAACCTATTTTGCTCTTTGTAGTCCTTCCTTCATTAATTTATATGAAAACATTTGAGCCCAATGCATTTATCTGAAGAGAAAAAGCCACTTTTTAATATACAGAGGATATAGACTTTCCTCACAACAGGAACTGTGCTATCAAAAATGGGAAGACACCAGTGTGTGTGTATGTGTACATGTATGCATGTAAAAGAGGGTAAACTACAGGTAACAGTTTGCTCCTCCTAACTTCTAATGGCAAACTCAGAACTTCCACAGACTGAAATGAATATATTTATACATTGCACTGCAAGAAGCAACTATAAAAGACTGCAAGCATCTCATTTTCCCCACATTCACTGATTTGGTGCCTCAGAAGAGCCTCAGATGAGCTATAATCTGCTAGGTATAATTGATCTTAATGCTGTTAACACAGGTTTAACTGTGAATTTGATTTTGCAGATCATGGCAGAAAATGGATGGAAAGCATCTGCATAAGCAGAGATAAACACTCTTCCCTCCATGCTTTTTCTATACTACCACTGTAACACCCATTTCAGCATTTTCCTACAAAAAAATTGAGGATGCTTTCCAGTTTGAATAAACTTCAGTGAAAAAAAACACAAATGCTTGAAATATTTTTACACTTAGAGAGGCTCTCTTCTCCCCCATCAGAAGCCACAGTCTTCAGAGGACTCCAGGATCTTGAGACGCACAGATGCTAAAATAATAAAGAAATGCCATACACTGGTCTAGCTCCCCAAATTAAAAAAGTTGCAACAGCATATTTTCATTTGCAATTTCACAATGCTTAATTAGCCCTTAGAACTTTATACTGTTACAGTACCTAATGAAATCAAGAATTCAGCATGTGTCCAAAAATGGAGCTTGTGTAGGCTTGTTTTGGGTTGTCTTGGTAATCAGCTTTCCAGCACCCAAGAAGGGGTTACTGAGATCACAGAATCATAGAATCTCCTGAGTTGGAAGGGATCCATAAGGATCATCAAGTCCAACTCCTGTCTCTGCATAGGACAACCCTAAAAATTATATCACGTGCTTGAGGGTCTTGTTCAAATGCTTCCTGAATTCTGTTATTTTCCTAATAACTAACTAACCTAAAGTTCCCCTGGCACAACATCATTTCATTCCTTCAGCTCCTATTACCAGTCATCAGAGAGAAAAGATCAACTCCTGCCCCTCTGCTTCCTCTCATGAGGAAGCTATAGACATCAATGAAGTCAGTCTCCTCTTCCCCAGCCTGAATAAACCAAGTGACTTCACTTGGGCTCTGTATTAGGTACATAAGGGCAGAAAAAAAGCAGTAGTTTCTATCTGCCTCAACAGCCACTAGTACTGTCCACTACCAGACAGGATAGGGACAAGGGAATTTTAGTCTTACCATGATATAATTGTTTTATTAGGCAGATGGAAGAAACCCTAGGGTGAAAAAGCAAATATTCCTGACCAGACTGCTCCCATGTCATTTTTCAACCAACTGGATAATTTCCAGTTGGCACAGATTTTGTTTAGAAACAAGAATTGGAAAGTAGACTAATCCTATCTTACAGCTAAAAACAGCACT
Source organism: Bucco capensis (assembly GCA_013396975.1). Taxonomy (NCBI): domain Eukaryota; kingdom Metazoa; phylum Chordata; class Aves; order Piciformes; family Bucconidae; genus Bucco; species Bucco capensis. The sequence continues at coordinate 497,992 of VWZO01020744.1, forward strand.
GCTTTTCATCAAAATAATTTTCATTTCCTGATGTGAAAAATATATCAGTAACAGCATGGTATTAAAAAGATGCTAGACTGGCATTATGAAACTGAAGCTGCTCTTCGTAGAAGCTTGTATCCAGAGCAGCCAGTAAGAAGGCATCAAGCCCAGTGACTGGTAAGCAGAGTGGTAACCAAATGTAGATTTTAAAGTGTTTTTAAAAATAAGTAGGACATACAAAAATTATTAGTACCCCAAAGAGTTCAGTTTCTTGCCCTGGGGCATTGTTTTACACAGTGACAAAGGAAGGTACATGCCTTGTGAATGCCTTTATACAAGTCTATAACGTGTGCATCTGCAGAGCTGGAGATAAATGCATAGACCTGACGAGTCTGGCTGTGAGGTCAAAGAGATTTTCAAAGCACTGAATCTTGCTGCAAAGAGAGTCTAAGTGACATGAGAAGACCTGACACTACCACTTTGGGGGGAACTAGTCAATCCAAATAAAGGCAAGCAACCTGTTCACTACTGAGGTTACATCTTCAAATGTCTGAAGATCTCCCAGACCACTCAGTCTGATGCAGACTGTACGTGCATGCAGCTGCTAATCACTCCACTGCAGAAGCAGCATTAGTTGTCCTTAAGAATAGAATTTCCATTTTTCAACTGAAATTGAAAACTGTGAATTTAGATAGTATTTAATTAAGAAGGACAAATTATCAACTAAAAGTGAACAACTTCATGCTGCAAGTCCTTCAAGTGCAGTCCACAGATTGTCTCTGAGGAATACACTCACATCAGAAATGCAGGAGATCTCAACTTCCTACATATAAACCTCAAACTTGATGGAAAACATTTAAGGGAGAATAAATCAAAGGAGGTTGAAAGCAAAGGTGCCTTCTTATAGATAAGTGGTCTCAAAATAGAGTAGTTCAATACATACCAATCTGCAGCTATTATCAGCCACATAATTTATTTTACACACAAGTGCATGCTCCTATTAATTACCATTTTACTGCACCTATACCAATTACTTATTACCAAAGTAAATTCTCCTTGTCCAAAGCCTTTTCTTTATAAAATTCTTAATGTCCATTTGCTCTGCTTCTGTTTCACTATAAAACTATATAACATAGTTAAAGCTTAAGCAGAAATTCTAACCAATGACAATCAAAAATATTGTCTTGTATCCTAGGATCCAGTATGCACTGAGTAATTGCCTGTTTCAGGACTGCTACTGTATGCCAAGCAAATGTTTTTATTCAGCAGTACTTAGAGACATCAAGCTCTTTCTCCTACCCCAAGAAATATCACCACTTTGGGAGTTTAAATTGTAGGCAGGTAGCTTAAATCACTACACTTTTTCAACAGTTTCAGTCTAGTTATCTACTTCAAAAGCGTTTTTCCTCTTCATTCATTGGTTTTAAAAATTCAGGCAAAAACGCAACAACTTCCCAAACCTCTAAAACTTTTAAGTATGCCAATAATTTACTTCTATCTAACACAAGCAGGATACTTATTAGTGTTATGGCCCAGCATTTGGCTTTGCTCCCAGTCCTTGTGATTAATGAGAAAATTTTTTTAGTTCAACGATTCTCAGATTATGGTTCAAGGACTAGCAGTTGCCTGCAGAAAGCTGGCTGGTCACACACTCCTGCAATTCCTCTAATATAATCAGCCCTTTCTAAAGATAAAGGTAAGACCTTTCACATTTCAGTAGTTTTCTTCTTAGGCTCTGTAAACAAAGAGGGCTACATGAAATCTCAGTTCTAGACAAAAAAAAAAAAGTGCATCTGAAAAGTCTAACCAGCCTGAGGAGACAAACAGCGCACCTGCAATAGCAAACTTACCTAAACTGACCAAACTAACAAACTGCCACTCAGCAGAATTAACATGCTCAAGAACACTGCAACAATATCCACAACTCTTAGCTTTCGGTCATCTTGACAACAGAGTCAGAAAGTACCTGCCCTCTTGCAAATCACTATCCAAGCACCAAGTGGGACTAGACTTTTATTCCACAAACCCAGACTCTGTAACAAACGTAATTTCTTTCCATCTCTCACCCTCAGCAGTCTTTCTGTAAACTACGAATTCTCAAAGATAATTTCATCTAGTAGTAAGATTATTTCAACTATATTCCTAAAGCATTCTTTGGTAGATTTTATCAGATGCTCTAGTGTTGAATAACTGTCTTACCTCTCTATTTTTATCTGTTGTTTTTTTTTCTGCTCTGGCCACTGCTAGGGTTATTTTTTCCCTTATTAATTTAGCTGATTATATGTCAAGCACTTTATATAACCCACGTGAATTCAGTCATACCATAATCTTCCCCACATTGTTATGTATGTATCTCCCTATTAATGGATTTGAACATTGTTTTCCTCTTGCCTTTTATGCATCAAAACACTTTCCTTGCTCTAATTTAAATCCTCTGCTAATTGAAACTCATTTTGTGATTTTGCACACTTGGTTTTCACTTTATGTATAAATCCTTAAATGGCTGTAAAACAAAAGGAGTATCTGATCTAGCCATAACAGTCTCTTAGTGTATGTCCCATCTGTCCTTTGCATCAGGACAGATAATCTCCATTATGCATTCAAAAGTGCCTCCTTAACTGCTAATTCTCATGCACTTCTGGGTCTCTCAGATAATCTTCTTAGGAAACACTATTTACCAGCTCCATGAGGTTGCTGAAAATTACTTCATAAAACAACATTTTTCCTTGTTATCTGATCTCAGACATGCTTTATTTTAAAAGCATACCTCAAATTAATTTTCAACAAAAGTTCTTGCCACTGTTAATTTCTTCCTTAATTGCTAAGATTAGAATCAAATACATAATATATTATCATAATTTAATATATCACATCTTACTGTATCACATACTCTTTGGATTCTTTCAACAATTTAGAAATTATTGTCATTTATTTCTAGCATCATTTACCACATTGGACAAAAACAATAAGGGAAAATACACAGTTCCTTCTTGCATTACAGAAGGATGAAGCTTAAAGGAAGACAGAAAAGACAGGGATAAGATATATTAAAAGAGAGTAGGTGGTTGGTTTGGGATTTTTGTAGGGATTACAATTTTTTTCTGTCCCACACATGCATATGGAGCTTAGTCTAGACACATGAAATCATTTAATTCATTGTAATACATTTAATAACAAAAAGTTTTGAGGAGGGAGTTGTAAGGAGAATGGCAGCAGCCCAGAGTTAACAGTTCACAGTGGAGTTTCGTTACCTGGAGGTGGAATGGAAGCCTGTGAAAGAAGCTTTCAATAAAGCAGAAAGTTGTCAAGATTAATTTATCTAAGGTTTCAGTGATGCTAACACCTCCTTGGTGAAAGTTTTTTTTGACCATCACCGGGTTTTTCTGCCATTTTGTATCAGTTTCTGCTCTCAAAGTCCTTAAATCATTGCACTACCCCATAAGAAGTCAGTCAGCTGTTCTCACCTTGGTTCTTCATTGAATATTCTTGTTTTCATCAATTCTCCCTCCATCCTAACTTCTCTGCTACTTTCACCCTCTCAATCAGAAGGCCAGCCACAACCTACTACCTCCCTGCCCCAGCCTCCACTAGAGTTTTCTCCATTTGTGGTCTCATACCAGAGAGATGCTACCAATGGGAGGAGGGAGAAAGTCCTATCACTATACTGACTTACCTTCTCTGAAACCCTGTGGCTCCCTTTCCTCATTTCAGCTACCTCTTTGAATAACCAACCGGTTTCCTTCTTCCTCAGGTTAAAACCACAGCTCAGAGGGTCCTTAAAGATACTTGCTTCTCTTAAATAAGTATTGTTCTTCAAGGCAGAAAGGCCATTTCTGATGGTGGGTTGGTTTGGGGTTTGTTGGGTTTTGGTTGGTTGGTTGTTTTTTTTATCAATACTAGAAACTAAAATAATAATTTCCCAACAAAACAGTCCCCCCAAAAAACAAACAATAAACCCCAACCAAGTAAAAAAGACCCACACCAAACCAACAGCTACAGAGCAGAGAAGTGGTGATTAAAACATATTTCTTGGCATAGTCCTAATTATTTAGACAATGAAAAAGTTTGTATTCTTCTTTGCTTAGCTATTGTTTTTCTCTGAGAATCATGGAAAAGCAACCAAAACTGAATGAACCTTGTCATCAGGCAAGAGAACACATAGCAAAGGACAATGAAACTTGAGCTTGGCATACTTGGAGTAAGACCTATGCACCAAATGGAACAATCTTCTCATTTCTTGAGAGCTTAGCAGTTCTTTTACCATTATTTGTTTATCTGCCTGCAAACCAGCACAGCTGACCTGCATGAATAAAAAGACAAAAGAGGTTTCTCCAAGGTTACCACTCTTCTGGCCATGACATGGCTATAACGCAGCAGAACTCCTGTAGCATGATTCAGCTGCCTGAATGCCTCTGCCTTTTATAGCCAACCTATCAAAATTACTCACTGCAATATAAGAAGCAGACAGATACTTCTGCAAGTGACAAATTGAGCTGAAGAAATTACTCTGTACAGCTGCCTGCTGATACTGCTCTGAGCACAACAGGTTCATTGTGTTTCTCAGCTCAGTGACTATTATTTCAGCAGATAGGACTATCTGGTGCTGCAAAACTGGAGGATCTTCCATGCTGCAGTACATCTCTCCTGCAAAATAAGAAGGCATCGTGCAAGATAAAGTCCATCTCTCCATCTAGATGCTGCCAGAATATCAAGAAGATTCTGAAAAGAAGCAAGTTTGGGCTAACTCCAAGAAACAGCTAGTAACTAAGTGAAGCTCCTTGCTCTCTGGAAAATATCTAGAGCTCAAACAGCATTTGTGATTGAACATCTACAGAATCTGATTATTAAATCCAAGGATTATTAATTACACTAGATTTGATACATTCCCACTCAGTTTTCTAATCAGAAAACTCATTTCCTGGTCCCTTATTTTTCCATTTGCAAATAAGAATACTTGGAACTTTTTATCTATATAACACCACTTTGAGGTTTTTCAGCAACTCCAGGAGTATAGCACAGACACATTGCCATGGAGATGCTGCTGCAGCACCCAGCTCAGCACAAGCTCATCCAGCTGGTTTCCAATTGCAGTTTGCTGTGCAGACATCCTGCAAGGACAATGAATGGTGCTGTTTACACCACCAGAGCTGCTACAACCAAAGGCTTCTCCTTGATTCAGTACCAACACAAATTCCAAATGGAGGCAGTTAAATGCATCACAAGAACACCGATACTGTGAGAAGGTGACCTGTGCTTTCAGGAATTCACATGCACAAAGCAGAAATCAACCTGAATTCTAGACAGAAAGCATAGGCTGGAGCCAGACTTGATGGCTGCATGTGCATTTTAGAAGCACTGTCAATGAGAAAATAAACAGGAAAGAAGTTTACTATTTGGCTAAAAAAAGTAAATGTACAATATCCTACACTGCAGTTACTGCAGAGAGCAGCTAAGCTGTCAGTGACAACTGAGGCTCATCTGTAAGAGCTATGGTAATGTGTAATGGTTTTAAGCTAAATAGGGGGAGATTTAGACTAGATATATGGAAGAATTTTTTTGCAATGAGGGTGGTGAAGCACTGGCACAGGTTGCCCAGAGAGGTAGTAGATGCCCCATCCCTGAAAACTTTCCAGGTCAGGTTGGATAGGGCTCTGAGCAATCTGCTCTATTTAAAGACGTCCCTGCGGATTGGACCAGATGACCTCTAAAGGTTCCTTCCAACCCAAAGTGTTCTGTGATTCTATCATCTACATCAAACAAGAGAGTCAAGACTCGACACTTGGGAAGTCAATAAATACAGTTACTTCAAAGAAGGTTAGACATTACAGTCTCAGAAATCTCCAATGGGGAAAATTATTAAAGGGGAAAATTTTCCAGAAAAGCCCATGCACACAGTCCTGGAACAACTATAAATATGTGGATGGAAAACACAAAGTCCTGTAGCAACTGAGGCACTGACTAGAGGCTTAGTCTGGCCAGTTTCTGGACACTGGGAGCTTGTGTGTTAGACACAGCTTGTGAGTTGTCTGATGATACCCTTCCTGTCCAGCATCAAATTGCCAAGGAATAAATCACTGCTCAAGATTACAGACATGATTGGTTGCATTCTAGCAGAGGATTAAATCATATCTTCCAAAGCAAATATGTTGTTCAGCACATGAACAATCAAACCTACATTGATTATTTAATACCTCTGGTAGAAGCATCTCTAAAAAATACTAAGAGAAGAACTGTCCAATCACAGTGTATCTGTTAGTCTATATACAGAAGATTTTAGACACAACAAGGTTGGTGCAGACCTCTGCCTCAAAAGCTGCAACTTTTCTCAGTATCAAAGGTTAGATTAGGCTAAGCAGCAGTAAATGGTATCAGTAAAGCCCGAGACAAAACAGTGAATATCTACAGTACCTTCAGAAAAGAATGAGACTAGATCACTATAATCCTGAAAACAACATGCCCTTGAAGACCTGTTTTTGAAAAAAAAAAAAAAAACCAACCAAAAAACAACCCAACAACAACCAAAAAAAAAAACAACCGAGCAGGAAGAATTTGGGTACTTCACATCTCTAGGTTCTTCTGGGAATTCTAACCAAAGTAATTATTCAATGAAAAAATTAGTATTGCACTTGCATCTGTATTAAAAGCACCTCTCTCTATAGCTGTACAGATTAATTCTTCAAATCTGCTGAAGAAAATCATCATCTCTTCACTGCTGCTCACATAGGCTGAGCCATTTATCAGTGTAATTGCAAGGTCCATCTTACCTTATTTATTGCCTGCCCTGGATTAATGCTACACCTTCCAGCAACACATTCTAGATGTTATTTATTTTCATTTGACCACAAATTGCTCATTGTCTACTTATCCTAACAAATAGGAAATGTCTTCATGTGACTTCTAACAGAAAAGAGGATCAAAAAAGAATATAAAAACCTCTGACTGGTTCTGCTTTTATTTTTGTTAGCATTAAAAGGGTGAAGAATGACAAACAGAAAGTATGTCATAGTCAGAGGTGCAGAAACATCGGCAGCTACCACTGGCCTCCAGGGAAACAGCAGCATTCCCTTCTTCTGAGTCAAGAAAAACTCAAATACAAATAACTGAAGGTTAGCCTGAAGGGCACATCCTAACCTTCTGAAGTCTTACCATTGTATCACTTCCTCAGAAACTTCTTGAAGAGCTCAGTTGCCCTTGCCCAAGGGCTGTCAGAAGGACAAAGGTAAAGCCTACACTATTTCTGTAACAGGTTACTGGTAGTACCTCCACCTGCAGTAGCAGTGGGTGCATGAGACCCAGGTTTGCTGTCTCAGAGTCTCTCAGCACCAACACTGAAGCAATAGCAGGGTCAATATACTGCAAACAGCACTACAGCTTCTAGGACCTTTTGAAGAACAGAGAGAACAGGGCTACCATTAAATTAAAGGTGGTAAGTATCTTTCTGGACATGTACCTGCTTATCATAGAATGATTTGGGTTGGAAGGAACCTTAAAGATTATCTAGTTCTAACCTCCTGCAGTGAGGAGGCCAGGAAGTGATTGCCTTTCTGGGCTGCAAATGTACACTGCAGGCTCATGTTGCTACTTATTTAGGCTACTTTTGATTTTTTTTTTCATATTTACAACACAGCAACTAGTGCTTTATATAAAAAACAGAGATTACAAACCTCTTAAATCAAAAGTGACATCTTTTATATTTCTAACTCCCTTATTTTACATCAGTTATATCAATATTATGAACACTGTAGAAAGAGGTTGCACTTTGCTCTCCAAACCAAACAGCCCTATTTTAAATGCATTAATACATATACATAAGCAAGAAAGCTAAGTGTTTTCTTTCTTCCTCTTAGTTATTTACTCTAGATGAAGAGGCAGTAAGCAGATATCAAAAGACATGTGTATCTATTTCTTAAGCAGAATTATTGAATCTTGAAGATTTCACAGACATAACACTATTTGCAGATAGAAAGAACTATCAGGTGCAGAAAATACTATCAGAAGAAGTTATAAAGCACTGCTTTCAAGCCATCAAGGTACACTTGCAGTTGTGCTGTTGTTTGGTTCCCTCCTTATAGCCCCAGTCTGTGGTGTCTCCGACCACACAACAGTCTCTTCCCACAAATCAAGCTCTCAGGGCTAAGGAGAAGAACCTAAGAAAAGAAACCCTGACTCTCCCAACAAGTCATGATTTCTGCCATTGGTCAGCTGGCAAGATCCAGAGGAGCAGCAACACTCACCCCTTTTTCTACAGCTTGCTTCACTTCACTCTAAGATTAGAGCACTTAAACTTTAAACCTCAGAACATCTCTGTGAATGAGCTGAAAAGACAAAAGCACAAAAAACAAAAAAGACAAGAACCTAGAACCTGCTTTTCCCCTCTAGTCCCCAGAAATTTAGATATGATGCAGACTCCTAAACCTCTCAAAGGCAACTGTAGAGCAAAGACTGATCTCCAATCCATCCATCCCAAACAATGAGTATTAGCAGTGTGCTCACTGGAACACTTGAATGGAATAATGAGTTTACAGATTGACAGAGCTCCTGCTCCAGAGGGGACTGATCCCCCAAAGCAATACAGTCAAAGCAGTAAAACTAAGTTTTACTAAATAGTAAAGCTATTTCTGCTATTTCCCTTTGCTGTCTGGCTCATGTCCACATTGTTTTTCCCTGTGTTAAGATAATCTTCCTATCCACATTACTTTTACATTACTGTCTTCAGATACAAATTCAATCAGTCTGGATCATTGTATTTGCCTCATGGTCCCTTGTTGCCTAGCAGGATAGTGCATGTAAACATAACTGAAGAGAGAACATGAAGAATTAATATATTCTTATTGCTTAGAGTAAGAAGTATGAGTTTAAATTCTCTTCACTGTTTCAGTGGTATCTGGAATTTCTCTATTAGAAATAAACATGATATTCATTAATTAATTGCTATGTAACAAACATCATTACATAAAATTATCATTGAGAGGCACGGGAAGAAGAATTTTAATTATCCAGGTGAACTTCAAAGCAGAACTGCACTTGGTGATTTCTATGGTTGTCTTCTCAAGTTTCCCAATTCCTGATATACAAGCACTGTACAGTTAGCAGCATCTTGATCAGCCAACCCGGGTTTTGTGTTGTAAAAGACAATTCAAAGCAGCAACTGATCAAAAATGAAAGGCCTGTATGGGTTCATGGTTGGTAAACCAACGGTGTCAGTGCTGTGGGCCAGCTGCCAGCTTCAGGGCATCCATGCAAGCCTCTGTTTGTTGAAAGGATGAGCCACTCCAAATACTGAAACAAAAAAGCTCTGCCTTCAGTACTAAGTAATCATTCTCCTGTTCCACTGGCCAAATGGGAAAAAAAAAAAAGCATTTCCAAGCCTGTCTGCCAGATTCTAAGAGCATAATGTCTACAGAATAAGGTCAATTCCATAGGTGGAAAAAGAGCAATAAGCTAAACAGCTCACTCCGCTTCAAGCCCTGTGCCTAGTAGCCGGCTTTGCCTCTCTGGCAATGATGCCAACTTCAGGAGGCATCATTGCTATCCTGCTGCAAAAGCTCCTGCTCTAGAGCCCAAACACATACCAAGCTCTTCTGCAGGCCTGGGTAGCTCCTGTCCACGTCCCTCTTCTGTCTGCTGGCTGCAGGCAGCCTCCCAGGTACATCCAACCCACATACTGCAAGTGAGTCAACCATGGCTCAGTACATCCTTCTCCAAAGCCTCACATCAGTTCAAACCCTAAAGTAAGCTATGCTGCAAGCATGTCCTAAATCCTAAAACACAATCCTTGCTGACATTAGAGATCTACTTCTATAGAACTAATAGCTCTTTTTAACAAATCTCATCAAGCACCACATCTATCATGAAATCTTTAATATATCTGTTCTACCACTGAAGGAATATTCCCTTCACAGACCCAGAAGGTTCCCTACAAAAAGCTTTACCCTGCATGAAAAGCTCTATAGAAGAAGAAAACTGAAAGGACAATAGCCTAGACTTTCAATATTACTTGTGCCTTTCAGTTGACCTGCAGAAGGGTTGTGTGGAGAGATGCACACAGAACAGGGAAAGGGGAAAATACAGGATTTTTGTGCTTGCTTTTGCTCTTTTTCTTCAACTTCCACAGCCATCTCTTCTCAGAAACAGCCTCCTTCCTTTTTAAGCTTGATGCTCCTCTCATACTACCAAAGAAACATAAACATTACTGGAGAGAGTCCAGCAGAGGTTACAAAAATGCTGAGGGGACTGGAGCATCTCTGACAAGAAAAGGCTGAGAGCCCTGGGGCTGTTTAGAAGAGGGGATCTTCTCAATAGCTAAAGAGTGGGGGGCAAAATGATGGGGCCAGATTCTTTTCAGTTGTGCCCGGTGACAGGACAACAGGCAATGAGCACAAAGCGGAACATAGCAAGTTACAGTTCCATCTCAACATCAGGAAAAACTTCTTTGAGGGTGCTGAAGCACTGGAAAAGTCTACTCAGAGAGACTGTGGAGTCTCCTTCTCTGGAAAGATTCCAAACCCACCTGGACAAAACCCTATGCAACCTGCTGTACGTGACCCTGCTTGATCAGGGGTGTTGGACTAGATGTCTTCAGAGGTCACTTCCAACCCCTACCACATTTTGTGACTTTGTGACAGTAACCATACTGTCAACAAAAACCTCCACATTGAAGTGAAATCCTTTTGCAGACAAAACCTCCATATGTTTTGGTTTGGTTTTGTTTGGTTTTTTATAGCTGCAATTCTCCTGGGAGTGAGCAGAGCAGTAGGTGTCCCCACCTTTCAAACAGGAGTAGCTCAAACTTTCCCAGCGCAGATACTTCCACTGCAGCGTGCTGCATAAAGAGAGACTGGGCACCAGCACAGAACTAGCAAGGCTTGGGCACTGGAAGCAGCCCAGCTGCAGCAGGACTGCACACAGCCTCCCACAACTGAGTTTGTTGACAACTAAGTGAAAATGAGTCTGCAGTGAGCTGTGGGTTACTGAGGACAGCCTGCTTCTAGCATCTAAGCCAAACAATTTCAAAGTAGACTTACCGTTTCTAAGCTGCAGTGCAGTCTGCAGTGCAGTCTCCATTGTGAACATAACCAAAGTCTTTGCAGTCAACATTTTAATTCAGATGTGAGAAGAAAAGGCAGTTTTAACCAAACCAAAGTACAGAATGTCCAAGTAACAGAAAGAGATTACAGTTCCTGCAATGTCTCTGTAACCATTTTGTTCTCTTTTATCCCATGTTCCACGTTCCTGGGCCACACTTTTGATATGTTGCAGCTTAAATCAGGCTAATCTAGGTCTTACCAAAGTCAATTGAAAGCTTTCTGCTGATTTTATGGAAGCCAAAATTTTGCTTTTTCATTGCTGCTGTCATGTGAATAAGGATACAAGAAAACTATAATTTTCATTTCTTGTAGTCTTATGCTGAACATAGACCAGATTCCAAAAGACAGTTGTTCCAGGTACAAGCTCATCTCAATGCAGGTGTAATGCTTAATTTTTAAAAAATATGTTCCTAAGTAAAAAAAAAAAAAAAAGGTAGGAAAAAAAAGCAATAAACAGAGGAATGTTTTACTACTTCAAAACACTACAGAAAACATGCCCCAATACAAGCAAGACTGCTCACCTGAACCATTCCTCTGAATTATTTACTATTTCATCACTAAACCCAGTATTAAAATATTAAGAAAAACCTTCTTAAATTAAGAAGTATCTTCTGCTGGCAACACAAAAGCATCTGTACAAATATACATGATATCATCTGCTAATAGACTAACAGGGAAATAAAAATCATAATCACCTTTTGCAAATGAGTGTAGGTTTATTTCCAGATATTTCCATTGGCTTCAATGTTTGACTCAGAATTCAACAGAACAGGGGTTCAAAGTTTGACCTCCAATTTGTAAATCTTTCTTTTTCCCTGTTCCATTTTTTCAGTACTAAGCAGATTGGAAACTAAGGTTGTCTGTGCCTTTGTCCTTTAAATAAACTGCTGAATATTAAGTATGCTTTTCACAGATCATCTGAAAGAGCTCACAGGCATAACAGTAAAATTCCTCTTTCAAACTTAATTTGCAGTGATTTTCTTGCAGTAATATGAGAATAAATGAAAAACATAATTGATTTCAACTGTAAGCAATTATATACAATGACTTTTCTATAGCAGTTGTCTAATTAAGAGACTATGAGCCTAGCATATCAAGCCTTGGATTTAAGCATTGTTCCTGAGGTATTCATATGATATGCAAGATGCACAACTTTTTGTATGCTGTTATATTACAGAGGCACCAAACCACTTGCTACAAACTTTTAACCCTTCACAAAAATAATTGTGTACACAATTTGGATCTGAAGAAAAGAAACAGCTACTGTTCAACTTTGTAAAAATACCTGGAGATGATCAACACTGATAAGTAACATTTACAGCAAGGATGATCTCAAAAGTGACTGCGGACTAAAAATATCTCAACAAAATTAACAATGAATGCTTTGTTATGAACATGAAATATGCACATGCACAGATGTCAGTTATATAACCCATTTCTTATATCATTAAAGAGTAAATACCAGCCTATTCTTTCAGCTTATCAAAACACATACAAAGCAGGCATATTTCTCTCCCACATTTCTCTCCCGTAATTAACACATTTTTTACTACTGCAGCAGAATCTCATCTGCCTCTTTATTCTGAACTGCTACATACAAATGCCTATTGCTCCCAAAGGCTTTTCTAAGAAGCATCTGTAACAAAAGAATCGTAAGTGCATACCTTAACCTCTTGGTTGGCAAAAATCTCCACATCAACCCCACAGGCAACCAGAGTTGAGACATCACAGTCCATGCTCCGGGCTGGCATCCCCCCCTTTTGTACACAGAGTTAGGCAACCTCAGAGTAACAAATGATTGGAAGGAAAAAAAAAATACTTAAAAAATCTTCAATTCAGTATTGCAATTGAACAGTCCAAAAATTCTGTTTCAGTGCTGACAATAACTGCAAGCTTCTGACACAAGCTCTTTGTACTTAACTGAGTTGCTCCTTGCCTTTCCCTCGTACACCCACCAACTGAGCAGGCACAGCACAGGAACAGCGCTATTCCATCTCTCATGGCAATGACATCACCACAAAGACTGACATAAGCTAAATCTATTTTTTCAACCCTTTTATCTCTAGGCAGCACAGTGGATCAAATTGAACATGATTATGTGCTAAATCTGAACTCGGACTAAATCAATTCAAGCGGCGTTTGCTGGCAACTGAGTCATAGCTGTTGTTTCAGCTGAGTGCTTATGTTGGCAAAAAAGATCGTCTGACACGGAAGGCTCCACTCTGAGCGTAAATTAACCCAGCATTTAAAGCCACTAAGCTCAAGGTAACGTTTGGTACTTCATTATACTTTAAAATCTACAGCACAGCAGTAATGAATAAACACCCCACCACTACCAAAAAAAGGCATTCTGCTTTTAATAACTCTTAAGTCTTCTTTTTTACTAAAGCATGCTACACAACCCCACACATGAGATTTGAGAACATCTAGTCCTATCACCAGGAGTGATCAACACACTGCAAATTTGATCCCAGTACTTGGACATACAGGTTGCACTATGACTCATCTTCAGAAAGATCAGATGCATGTCTCTTGTGTGATTTGGAAGTCCATACCCATTCAAAGGGGTATGAAAATTTCCCTTGAAATTTTTTTGCCCAGGGAGGTGGTTGACGCCCCATGCCTGAAGGCATTCAAGGTGAGGTTTGGCAGGGCTCTGGGCAACCTGATCTAGTTGGGGATGTCCCTGCCCACTGCAGGGTGGTTGGACTAGATGACCTCCAGAGGTCCCTTCCAACCCAAACTATTCTATGATTCTATGAAATTAGGACTTTGCATCTGGCAACCTCTTTATTATCTGTCCTTATGGTTAACTCCTTCACAAATGTAACAGTATTCAACTGAAAGAAATGGATCAGGTAAAGTGAAGGTGTTTCACACCTGCTGACTCAGTGGTCTGTTAATTCTTTGCAAGTTTATTTTTTAAATGATAGAAATAAAATACCTACAAATTTGGGACTTCCAAAGTTTATCTTTATCCCAGACTCACATCATTCATTTTCCTCTAATTTTTCATTCTTGTGATACATAAAATTTAATTGTTGCTGGCTGAGATAGGAAATTTATGCATAACTTGGATTAACAGGCAGAATTCAAATATTTTATTGATAAAAATCTAGCAGCAGCACAAAGCTCAGCATGAGAGACTTAACTCTCCTTCACAGAATCATAGAACGTTAGGGGTTGGAAGGGACCTAGAAAGATCATCTAGTCCAACCCCCCTGCCAGAGCAGGATCACCTAGACGAGATCATGGACTGACAGCTATTTCAGCTTGTACCACATACTGTGATGCTGCACAGAGTTTGCTACTGATATTTAAACTAGGTTGCCTAAACCTATCTCAGACTCCTATGCTGAACCACTGTCAGTGTGGGCTGCAGACTACCATACACTTAATGAAGTTCAAAATAAAAGCAGTGGGGGGAAATATATCAAGTTCTTTGCACCAAACCAGTGCATTCAGACACCCAAAAGCAGAAGCACCCTCAGATTAGACTCAGGCTACCCAACTTTCTCTCTTACCCTTCTGCCAGCCCCATAAATTTGGTAAGCACAGGGAATTCCAGATTAGTTGATGATGGAACAACCTCCACTGAGAAACCCACTCCTTACCCTTGTGAGCTAGCAGTAAGGTTAGATGCTGATACAGAAAAGCTGAGATCTCTTATCAGATTGTTCCAAGATCTCCTAAATTATTTGCCCACTTTCTAACTTGCATTTATAGCAGCCCCCTCAGTAGCAATCACAAACTAAGATCCAGAACCAGTACAGAAACACATCCCAGTACTAAAGACTTTACAAAGCAAGTCTATACTGATCAACAGCAATGGGTGGGGTCATACAAGGCAGGAGAGTAAGCCAAATGGTTTATTACAATAAGCAATACTTTTGCACACCACTCACTTAACCACTGTTAAGTTTTTTCATTACAATAGGAAAACATTTTAGAAATAATGTGAAGTTAATATTTTTGTGCATGACTAGATTTATTCATCTATATTTGAACATCATATATGTGATAATCATAGAAAAAAGTCATAAAGATGCTCAATTGAAGTTGTAGGCAGGCAGCAATGGAAAAATCATGTCATTAGAAAACTGAGAAGTTAGTGAGTGGTTATCAAAGAGCTGCAAGGAAACACTGAAAGCAAAGATGAGTCATGTATATCTGAGCCTAATGAAAGTTCTAGCAGCAATGGGATAACAGGACAAAAGATATAAAAAAAAAACCTTGAAAAAGGAAAAAAAAAATTAAAAATGAGACAATGCTGATCATTATGGTCTAGAAAGGCATCCAAAGTGCAAATGATGTCTGGCCTGAGTGTGGTTTCATAGCAGTGATGAAAAAAAGAGCTATGCTGGATAGTTCCATAATCATTTATTTCCTTTTTTTTTTATTTTTTAAACTGTCACCTACCAATTTCAATAGCCCATCTCCTAAATCTTATGAAAACTGGCACATAGTGTGTGAACTGACCTCTTTCACTTCATGATTATTTGCTACTATTCTTCTCCTTTCAAAACAGAATCATTGCAATTTTTCCACTCCATCTGAGTAAGGAAACCTTACTGAGATGACAATTACTTTCATTTCTTGTTTCTTCTTGCCTACTCCTAAGCATAACCTATTCTTTTTCCTCTTAAAAACCACTCTAGCTCACTAGGGTATTTTAGTGAGCTCTTTACAGAGACAACCTAGTTGTTTTTGCTTCTCAAAGAGAAATATTACCTAACAGAAGAACTCTATAGAGCATATGAGTACTTCAGCTTACATCTTTCAATATATGTCATATTCTATTTGTTACTACTCGCTTCTCATTTGAAATCAAGACCTAATCCTATGTGAGATTTCTTTCAGGGCACTCTACAATTCCCTATAGTCTTACCCAATGTTAAAAAATAAAAATATTATTGGATAATTTAAAATTGATTAGTATCGACTGCTTTCTCCAGATCAGGAGGCTTGTTTTTCCCTCAAATCTAAAGGAAGATTCTTTCAATTTCTTTCAAAAAAATCTCTTAACTCTGGGTCCAAGTGGTCTTGCTAAACTCAATTTAACAAACTCACAAGAACATACAAAACCATATTTCATGCATATTTTAAAGTAACATATTTAATATGCAGAAATTTATATAGACACACGCACTTCAGCATACTTGAAGCATCTACTCCTTCAGTAGGTTCTCCAGACCACCAACTGCTGCTAATCACAGCTTTTGTACTAATGTGTGAGCAGGAAAGCTGCTCCCTTGTTAGTGGGTGCCAAACCAGAGGGTTTCTGGATCACCTATATACTTTAAAATCTCACCTGAAAGTTAAAGGCTAGTCAATATAGCAAACATTAATACTGATCAATAAAAGTAGATACTTTCAAGTAAAAGAGGTGGTGCTGAGGACCTGACATTAGCAGTGATTATTTATTTTAGGCTGGCTCTAGTATATTCTGTAGACTGACACCCAGCAGCAGCAGCACAGTAGAAACTGTCCTGTAGGCATCCTCTGGTTTAGGATCATCTGAAGTGAACTCACAGACAAACTGCTCTATGATGTGAGTCAAAAAGCAGAAGGTGAAAAAGAAGAAAATTATCTGAACTAGAAAACTAATGCAAGCATATCTAAAAGTATATAACCCTATTGCCATGCCCCATCAATTTCAAATTTGGCTTAAGGCCATGACCACTAATTCTGAGAATGGAGAGAAAGTAAAGAGTCTGTAAAGTCATCCAGAAGTTTCTCAATTCATTTCAGGTTTTGTCCAGAGTAACAACTGTGCATGGAATTAAATGGGCACAATTCACAACGTGTAAATAGTTCAGGCGAGTGAATTTAAGGGCAGTTGAGACTCATTTGTGTACCTGGGCTGAGCAGAGAAATACCAAATTTTTACAGCTAAGTGTATAGCCATCAAACAGGCTCTAGAACCCAGAATAATAATGATTAATCATAACTCCAGGTAGTATTATTTCCTTCACAAGAACCAAAGTAATCCTGTAGCATCACTAGACCCTCTGATGATTAACACTCTATGATCAGGTCTTTATACTTGAATCAGCAATCTCCTTCAAAATGACAAAAAGTTTCTAAAAGCAGAAAGAAAATAAGTCATGTTGTGTTCTAGATTCGTACAGCACCTAGGATAACACAATCCTAGTCCACAGCCTTTACTCCTGTGCATCTCAGCTAAATACATATAAATTGTACCACTGACTCAAGACTTTTCAAGCTCAGCTATCAAGTCATTTAAACAACTTGTGCAAAATCCTGACCTTCCTTTTGCAATCAAACTACTACTGATTTAGCCTTAATGCTATCTTCACTGTATCTGGACCTCACAGTAACATCAGCCACATTGGAACCAAAAATACGAGCTAAAACAGACCCAACTGTGACATTATTTGCTCACTGGATGAAGCTTCTGCTCATTAATTCTATAACAGAGGGATTATTTCTGTAGCAGCTCTGCTTGCAGGTGCAAATTGGAGCTGTACAAATCCGGAACAATAAAAAGAAACCCTACATTAATGACCCTTTTGATGTTTAAGTGGAACACCATAAATAGATTCATGTTACGTCTGACTCAAATGTTTTAAATTATGTGCATCTTTATCAACCTCATTCAGCCTCCTATGCAAGACAGAAGTATTTCAACTGAGCTCCCTTATTTACTTCACACACTTTTGCAAATACAATCTTTTTCTAACAGATTTATAGAAGATAAATACTTCTGAAAACCCGTAATAATTTAGTAACGTTGAGAGTCCTGAAAAAAAGTCTAGAAAAATGACAGTTCTGCCAGTTTCTCTGTCTGCTGCAGAAGACAAGAAAGGCCAACCAGATGCATTCTTCAGAAGCAAAACTATCTCCTTTAAAGAGGTCTTTCATAAAGACATTAAAAGAAACTAGAAAACTGAAGATTGAGTAGGGTTCAGCTCAGCCACAGAAAGGAAAAGAACATGCATAATTACTTTTTTCTCATGACAGTGAGCATTGACTCATGCTACAGTAGATTAGCCCCAACAGGATGGAAGTAGCAGATAAATCCAGCCAGAGAAACACACCAGCAACAAGGGGAATCTCAATCAAGAACTGGGAACTGAGAGAAGGAGTTATCCTCATCTGTAGCTATGCTGCAGTTTACACTTTGTATATATCAAAGTGTAAAAGACTAGCACTTTCAGGACACAATTCAGAGGGCTATATCTGAAGTTAAGGTAGATATGAAAGAAGTGGGATAAAATACATTACCCGATGCTATGAGCTAGTATCACTATGATAGATAAATTTACTGTTACCTGGTAATAACATTCTCACTCCTAATTCACAAATAGAATGGCCATCAAATGTTACCCTTTTAAGGAGTTAAAAAAGCCTGAGATTCCATTAATGTCCACTAGCAAACTTCTCCAAGAACAACAGCTGAAACAAGAGTGTGTCAAGCCAGTGGAAGTCCATCTACACCAACTTACTCTTTCCTAGGTTCTAAATTACTATCACAACTTCATGAATTTTCAGAGGCTATGGAACACAGCAACACTGAAGATATGAAATAGAGTTTAATTTTGGAAAGGTCATTTTTCTCTTCTATAAATGTTATTTTGCATTTCTGTAGCTTCTTGTTAGTCACATTTGCAGATCTCAGAATCCGAGGGTCCAAAAGTCAGAAAAAGAACCAAACCATAAACATTACAAAAGATTTCTCCTTTCTTTAACAAAGACAGTCTGGAGAAGAAGAGGCTTGGGGAGACCTTATTGCTCTCTACAACTACCTGAAAGGAGGCTGGAGTGAGATGGGGGTAGGTCTCTTCTACTGGGTTAATAGTGAGGGTTGTGGAGTCACCATCCCTGAAGGTGTTTAAGAAACATACAGATGTGGTACTTGGGGACATGGTTCAGTGCCATGGTAGTGATAGGTAGATGGTTGGACTTGATTATCTTGGAGGTCTCTTCCAACCTTAATGATTCTGTGAGATAATATCAAGCAATGCAAAACCCCACAGATGATGTGAGAACACTTCAGTGACTGAATAAGCATTTATGTCATTTAGCCAACATCATTTTGCTGTCTTATTTAGCTATATGCAAGTTTCAACTGTGAGTCAGAATTCTTCAATTGCTTTTAACATGGCAGTATCATTCATAGTCCTTAGCTTCCAAGTATACGTGGGGAGATCTGAGGGGGTGGAAATCAATGCATATGTCTTCTATCTATTGGAAATGCTTACAAATTCTTCTCTGTGCCAGATCCACACAGGATAAGAACTGTTATGCTTCCAGCCCACAGAACCTTCTCTCTCATAAAATGAGCTGCTGCAGTTCAGAAGTCAGGACATGCTTGATTCATTTGGTGAACAGATGACCACCCACAGAATACATAGCATGCACATGAATCCCTGATAACAGCAGAGGATCATAACCCTGCAGTGGAAGCTAATTTTTTTTTTTTGCAGTCTATCTATAGAGTATCATAGATAAATTCCATAAGTTTCAGTTTTAAATGAAGAGAACTAAACATAGACCTCCACATCCTGGTATACACACTGCCATTGCAGGTGACAGATTTGGGACTTAATATCATTGCTTCAGCACGGATAGCTAGTGCAATGTGACATGCCTTAGGGTATCCAAGATGCACAGGGTTGACAATCCTGATAAAGGACCTGTGGAAGACCCTTTTCTCTGCACCATCAGCCTGAGGTCTCAAGAGCTTCTTTAAGATATTTAAATTACCACTAAGCACCTGTATTTAGGCAACTTTATGTTCCTTGTTCAATACACTCAATGGACTCTAGAGTGGGATTTTACTGACCAGTCACTTGATATGTAGGTTAGGAAGGGCTGATTTGCTCTCTAACCTCCACTGATTGCTCACTAGATTTCCAGCAGCAAAAACTTACAGTGTATATGTATATATGTACAAACAGATGTTTAAAGTTAACTGTTGATCTTGAACTGAATCCTGCACATGATCTGTGCCTCAATTTCTTCAACAGCAAGATAGGAATAGCAATACTTGCAATCTACTGTGTTAATGAGCATATGTAAAACAGATTTCCCAGGCAAACTTTTAACTGATAGATTTTCACAGAATCATAGAATGGTTTGAGTTGGAAGGGACTTTTAAAGCTCATCTAGTTCAACCCCTCTGCAGTAAGCAGGTATCTCTTCAGTTAAATCAGATTGCTCAGGGGCCCTATCCAACCTGACATGGAATGTTTCCAGGGATGTGGCATCTACCACCTCTCTGGGCAAACTGTGCCAGTGTCTCACCACCTTAAGTGTAAAAAGTTTCTTCCATATATCTAGTCTAAATCTCTCCATTTTTAGCTTAAAACCATTGCCCCTCTCCTGTCACAACACAACAGACTGTCTCCATCTTTGTAATAGCCCCAATTTAAGTACTGAAATTCACAGTAAAGATTCCCTGGAGCCCTGTCTTCTTCAGGCTGAACAACTCCAGCTCTCTCAGCATGTCTTCAGAGCAGAGGTGTTCCAGCCCTCTGGTCATTTCTGTGACCCTCCTCTGGACCTGCTCCAACAGGTCAATGTCTGTCTTGCTGAGGACTGCAGAGTTGGACCCACCACTGCAGGTGAGGTCTCTCCAGAGCAGAGAAGCAAAATCCCCTCCCTCGACCTACTGACCACACTGCTCTGGATACAGCCCAGGGTATGATTGGCTTCTGGGCTGCAAGTACATATTTATGTTACCTTTAATTGTATAAAAATATAGAATCACTACAGACTGCAAAACAGGTGAAGTGACTTAGGTATGTTTACTCCTGCAGTACTTGAAAAACAGAATTAAAAACAGAGACTGCCACACACTCAAGATGCCAGGCCAATGCTCTGAGAGCTGCAATTAACTCTCAAATCTCAGGCACTTTTTCAGTTCACACTGGGAAAGATAGAGGTACTTATAGACTGGTAGAGGAGCAAGATGCTCAAGAGATAGATTCGATTCTTGACAAAATTACCTATATGACATTAGATGAAAAATGTAAAGGAACACACATTTAGAAGTACTGAGACCTTTGTTTTTTTGGATTTTAAGTGTAAGCTGGGCAGGAGAGGTACTCTCCGTTACTAAACGTTATTTAATGGATGATGCTGGTTGGGATAGGCCTGTAATACTCCTGCCTAAAAAATGTGATTTGCAGTTATCCATGAACTCTGTTAACAGTTTCAAAACGTATTTTTAAATCATTTCCATTTACCCATACTTGTCTCAGACTAGCAAGGGTATTTAACATGCCTGTGTGTTTTCCTTGTCATTTGAAATGCTTCATCACAGCAAAACGCCCTTGAAATAAGAGCCTAGAATACCAATTCTCAGTGCTGTGAGGGAGACCAACCTTATCTCTCAACTGCAGCTCTGCACAGGACACACAGGTGAGAGATTTAATGGCTGTGCTGAGAGAAAACACTGCGTACTGCCAAGGCAGCAAAAGCAGTCCAGTTCAAATGGAGGAAAAAAAAAAAGAGAAAAAGAATAAACTGTCAGACAGCATGCAGACAGACAGCAAATAATGAAGCAATGAATAATAGATTTCTTACGTAATTGTGATTTTATCCTGCTATGATAAAACTGCAGATGAAAAGTGTTGATACTTAACATTTACCATACACAAACAACCATTCTTGTTTTCTTTACAGACATAAGACATTTCCATTTTGATAAATTCTCTGCTTTTATTTTTCTTTTTATGTTCAAAGGACAGATGGAGATTAGATAATATGGGAGCTAAAAGTCAGATATAAAGCTTCTCCAGTGTCCCTAAAGTGAAATGTGAAATCTGTTAAGGAAGTTGTGGGGTTTTGCCCTAGAGCATATAACTAATGATTGGGGGGGGGGAAGGAGATATCTGAATAATTCTAAAATATTAGTGAACTTGCAATGTATTTATAAAATGGCTTTATCTAAGTCCTAGTTTATCCAGGCTGATTTCATGATTTCACAAACAGAAGAAAGAGACCAAGACGGTCCATTTAAAAGCCTGTATCTTGTGTAAGGATATACAAGATCAGATTTAGTTTCCCTCTTTTCCTCTTCCTAAAAACTGAACTTATTTTCCCAGCTAGAACTTGAGAAGTAGTCTTCATAGACCCAGCTCAGGAATGGACTAATTAAGCTCCACCTCTCTGTAAAGCCTCTTAAAATAAAGTCTAGAGAACACTGACTTCTAAAGAACTTTTTTCCCAAGGCAGGAGAAGGAGAAGCCAACTAACCTGCAGAAGTTCAGCTGTTACTTTAGCTTTTGAGTTTTGTCTTGGCATTTTTGATTTAATGTCAAGTAACTTACTTTTAATCAGGAGTCCCAGTACACACTTGAAAAAAATCAGAAACAACAGTTTCCAAGAACTTCTATGAAGTTTCTTGTTTTCTTGGAAACAAGACAGTTAGTCTCAGATTTTTATTTATGTTATAGCTTCTTATGGTCTTCTGGTTGCTTTCCATCCAGGTAAATGCAGCTTATGAACTTGTTTGACTTTGGAAATATGGTGGTTAATTTTTTGAAGATTTCAGATTAAGTGGCTACATACATTTGGACCTAGGACTGACTCCTAAACTGTATCTGCAGTTCATTAGTACATTAATTCTGCCAGGAATACTCTAAACTTAGGTTTGAGACCCATTAGCACACAACAGTCCACGTGTGCACTGGTACTGCTGGCTGCAAAGTACCAGGTATCTGTCTATAGCCTCCCCACAGGGAACATCTCAACTGCTGTGGAGCTCTACCTGTGCCCTGGAACTGGGAGAAGACAAAGCACAGGTAGATTCAGGCCAGTCTAACAATTTACTAGCCACATTTACAGAGCTAAGCATGCTTGAACTTACTCTTGCAGATGCCAGTTTTAAGAGTTCTTAGTTGCCTCCATGCCCAACCAGACTTTAACAGTCAGACAGTTTGTAGAGCCCTAATGACCCACACTAATCACTACTACTTTTTTTTTTAGTAAGAGTGTTAAAGCATTCAAATTGCAAAAGTGAAAAAAAAGTCACTAGGTCTCAGAAAATGCTAAGTAAACATTCCACAAAGTCATATCTTAAATCTCAAAGCAGCTACCTTTGACTTCTGCATGTCAAGACACAAAGATGGAAGCCCATTGATCTGATGAGATGTTCTCTACAGTGCAGTCCCTCTAATTTTGTCCAAGCTAGATTTAAACATCCAAGTGAGGAGTCACCCTTTGACAAAGCCTGCAATAAAAACTATGTTAGGACAATATGAATTTACTTGCTACCCAAGTCTGCATTTCTAATCATGAGCACTTGTGTCTCAGTGATTTTCCACTCAAATTCTGATCACAACCTAATCAGATCTTACTTCACCTCATAATTAAGGAACATATATTTAGTTATTTTTACCTTTCTTCAAATTATTGATTTATTGATGGTTTAACTTTGCTGATTATTTATGTAATCTGAATTCAAGGTAATACTCTAATTATCTGAATTAATTCATAGAACAGTTATAAAACAGGTCTGATACAGAATCTACAGCTTTCCATTATACAGGGAATTAAAGTTTATCATACAGCTACAGTTCACTTAATTTTGTCTTTGGTCAGTTAAATTAGAACAATGCAAAGAGGCTATGAAGAGGGAGAATGCCAGCACTGAAGCATGCAAAAACCAACATCCAACAACCTCAATTTTCATATAATGCACAGGATCCCAGCTAGGGGGGAAAAAAGTGTCTCACTAAAAAAACCTAAACCAACCACTCCTCTCCACCCTATGCCCTTTTGATACAAGACACTTCATGCTGGTGCTTACCATAAAATATGAACTTCAGATTGGAGGTCACCATTTTTCACATCTTTCCTCTGTAAATGAATCTTTTAACTTGCAGAATAAAGCAACAAGGGCTTACTATAAAAAGGCAGTTTGCTCATTGTTGAAAAGATAAAAAATACAAGTATGAATTTGTAATTTAATGTGTAATTTAAAAATAGTATCTATAAATTTTAGCTGTGAGTTCCTACAGTCAGAACTTCATACCTACCCTTCCAACTTAAGATGGACAAGCAAAATTCTACTTCAATTCCCTTGAGATATCATCAATCATATTACCACTTCCTCAGGCCAGAAATAGAATTAGGCATCTTGAGTGTACCACGTGCTCTCAAAGGAGTGCTTGGAACTACACTGCTTTATTTCATGGTACCAGTTTTCATCAACTTGAACAAGAAGAAATTCATGCTCCAAAATACAGAGGAAGGTTGTAACTCTTTAAATTAGCTCTTAAAAGACCACAGAAAATATTCTAACATTGGATGATATTAAATGATAACTACTTCTCATGGAAAGGCTATGCTCTGCAGCTAATACAGATTTATTTCCACTCTAGATTAATAAGCGTATCTCAAGCATGTTTATGTTTCTATGAAACAAGGAAGTAACTGAAGCAAGCCAAGAAGCATTCCTTGAAGATAACTGAATTAGAACTTGAACAAAAAATAAATTTCTTATCTTTTGGACAGAGCAACCAAAAGGGTTATATATTTCCTGTTCCCTCAATGTTCTTTTAGCATCTTAAAATATTATTGTAATGTCTGGTTGCTATTTACAAAATAGTTTACATATGCCAAAGAATGCAGCCTAATTTCTGAAGGAACATGTACCAGACCATATACAGTAAGTAGATTTTAAAAAGAACAAACTCCCCAGTGAAACAATTCTTGTATCAGGTTGCAGACTGTTGCAGGACAATGGTCTGCCCCATATTAGACTGTCCTACGAGAAGGCGGTTGAAGTTTTCAAGACATCACATTCACTGTAGTGATGCCCACAGAATTAAAAAAAAAACAAAGCATATAAGATATTAAAAGAGCACCTTGCTAACCACCAAAAGACACTCCCATCAGTCTGCCATCTGGCTATGGACCAGGAAGCACAGTGGTCATGGAGTAGGGGCAAGGTACATAAGTCTTACGTCGATCCCAGCTTAGCAGCAAAATAAACTAACAGGGACTACAAGACATTCATTTGTAATGATGCATACTCTGACATCCATAATGATAGTCCCAACTTGCTGCCTTTTTTCTGTAAAGATACACACAAGAAAGTGGATGACAGACAAACGTTTCTATATTAAATCTATTTACATGTGGTATTTACCTCATCTCTACTATGAGATATTTGCCCCATCTCTGAAAACATTCTGGGCCAGGCTAGATGGAGCTCTGAGCAACTTGATCTAGTTAAAAACGCCCCTGCTCACTGCAGGGGAAATGGACTAGATGACCCTTAAAGGTCCCTTCCAATACAAGCCATTCTGTGATTCTATGGTCTGATACAGTACTGGACAGTTGTTTGTTAATTGTTTATTAATGCAGAGAAGACAGGACTGGTATAAGAACCAATAAGTGTAGAAGAGGATAGTGCTGCCTTCAGTGACAACAGAAGTACAAAACCAGGAAAAGGCTATTAATACCACTTTTATTGAAATGGATTATTAGCAGTAATTTTATCTGGCATATTAATGAGAACCCACACATGACTCAACAATCCATACAACATGCAGGCACTTACAAAGCTATCAAAAGGTTGAAGTCTTTAAAGCACAGAAATATCAAGAACAGGACTATAAGTTTAACACAGACCAGCAAGATAGGTAAGGTAACACAACCAGTGTTTGGAAAAGGCCAATGCAGTCCCAGGTTTCAGCTGCAGAATACTTCCAAATAAAGAAAGACAGATTACTACATCATTTCAAAACACCTCAGCTAAATACTCAGGACAGTTTAAAGGAGAGAGAGATAGAAGATGAGGGTGGCATAGCAACTGAACACACACTTTCCATTAAATAACAAGCTCCAAGATGTCTGCATGAATGCTAACAGGACAGCATGATTGACATTTCTTTTGGAAAGAAAAGAGCAATAATAATTTGAAAGATTTTTAAGTTAAGGAGGGAAGAAATGCAGAGCAAAGAAAGCAATAAACTTGAAATGGAACTGTAAAGTAGTGGTGTAAATATGTAAGTGTGTTAGTGATGGAGAGAGGAAAAAAGAAGCCCAAGCACACTCATCCCCTTTTGCATCATTCGTTACCTCAGAATCATGGTCACAATGACTCATAAAGAAGATGCTTAACAGCAAAGCTGAATAATGAAACAGCATGGGAGAAAGTCAGGGAATTGTGAAACCCAAGCACATGGTCAGCTCAGCCAAGAGACTGTTATGGCCAAGACATTCCTTCAGCCAAAGAAGTAGGGAGGAAAGAATAGTTCTTAAAGGTGAAGTTCGCTGAGCATAGATAAAATTAGATGGATTGTCTGAGTCCGTCACCTCAAATCAGGGCAAAGACACTGCGACATATTCAGCATAAAAGAACAAAAAAGACATCAGAAAAGGAACAGGAATTTGGTGTCAGTCATTTAAGTTTTTACCTTGTCAGCAAAGTGCACGTAAGTGTCAATTAAAACAGGCCAGATGGATTTAAGGAGCCAGATGAAAGAATTAGGAAGCTGAATCAAATCCAGCTTTTGTGCTGATGACTGAAGTCAGGTGAAAAAAAAAAGGAATTATCGAAGGCAACTTATAGTGTTCCTACCAAAAGAGACAATGAAGCACAGACTGACAATAGCTTATGTCTCATCATTAAATTTAGAATACAATATCAAATCCAAGTCTAACAAACGCATTAACCTAAATTAAGAACTTACTGGAAGCTATTATACTTCCACAGAGCCTGATTTTAATTTGGGTAAAAATGTCAAGAAGTGCCAGTCGAAGAAGTGCCCAAATTTGTGCAATAAAATTATTTCAATGACTTAAATCAGTACAAGTAATTGATCATTTTAAATTAACTGGTCTTCAATTATTTAAGTATGGGCAAATGGGAATCATAAGTCTGATAACAGCACGCCAATACTCCTCAATCTACCAAGAAAATTCTGCTTCATAGAGAGGTTTTATAGGAATGCTTGATAAGAACAGTCTCAAGATGTGAGTTTTTTTATAAGAGGAGAAAGACAAGAATCAGGGAAAAGTTGCAGCTGGAAGCAAGTCTGGAGATTACTTATCCCAAGACCCTGTTCTGTGAGGGGAGCTACAACAGGTTGCTCAGGCTTCTACCTGGTTTTTTGAATTTAGGTTTTGTCTATTTCCAAAGATAAGAGTCCACACTCTCCAGGCAAGCCATGCTAGCACTTGACCACTTTACATTAAAAGAACCTTTTTATTATTAGACTTTTTAAAAAATATTTAAACAAAATTTCCTTTTATTTTTTCAATTTGTGTCTACTGCTTCTATTCTTTTCACTAAACACCACCGAGAAGAGTCTGACTTCATCACCTTCACTCTCCTCCGTTAGTTATTTATACACACTCATCCCCTTGAGCCTTCTCTTCTCCAGCCTGAACTGTCCTAGTTCTCTCAGCCTCTCCTCCTCACAAGGCTCAAGTTTCTGAATCGCCTTCATGGCCCGTTGCTGGACTCTAGTAATGTCTATCTCTCTGGTACTGGGGAGCCCAGAACTCTAGTTCTAGAACACAGCACATACATAGGTTTCACCAGGGCTGAGCAGAGGGAAAGGATCTGTAACATCTTTTTTAAACATAACCTGCTGCCACCACTCTTCTGAATAGTGCCCAGAATGTCTTTTACCTTCTTAGCCATCTATTATATATAATATTATATAATTATATATAATATATATAAAATTGGATTATAATTATATGTATATATATGTATTAAAAATATATACTTTTATCTATTCCTAGCCATCAGCATGCACTTCTGGCAAATTGGTTCAATTTGGTGTCCACCAGGAGTTCAGGACCATTTCTGCCAAGCTGCCTTCCAGACAATTAGTTCCCAACATACCCTGGTGCATAGGCTATTACTTCCCAGGGGCAGGACTTCCCCTTTGCTGAACTTCATGAGTGTCCTGTTGGTCTATTTTTCCAGCCTGTTGAGGTGCTTCTGAACAGCAACACACTTATCTGGTCTGT
Organism: Bucco capensis; assembly: GCA_013396975.1. Classification (NCBI taxonomy): domain Eukaryota; kingdom Metazoa; phylum Chordata; class Aves; order Piciformes; family Bucconidae; genus Bucco; species Bucco capensis. The sequence continues at coordinate 526,026 of VWZO01020744.1, forward strand.
CATCCACACCTCCTGATTTTATATTGTCTTCAAAACTTGCTGAGAGTGCATTCACTCCCATCATCCAAGTCATTAATAGAGATGCTACACAGTAATGGCCCTAGTAACAACCCCTGGGGTGCATCACCAATGACTCACCTCCAGCTGGACTTTGTGCTGATCACAACCCTTTTAGCCCTGCAGCTGAGCCACTTTTCAACCTACTTCACTGTCTGCTCATCTAGAACCTACTTCATTAGTTTATGTATGATGATGTTACAGGAGGCAGCATCAAAAGCCTTATTAAAGTCAAGATAAACCACATGTACTGCTCTCCCCTCATCCATTGAGGTAGTCACTTCATCACAGACCACCATCAGATTGGTCAAGCACAGCTTCCCACATATTTAACATTTTACCCTATAATTTAAAGAATGAGCCAAACCCCATTTTTAACCCTTTTTTCCCCTCACCCATTATTTGTCTTCCTGTCCCCTCTGCTTTTTATTCTGTCTCTCCATATCTGAAATTCAGCTAAGCGTACCCATGTATGACAACTTATTTGTAGGTGGCTGGTCAGTAGCTCCACAACACTGATGTGCACAGATGAGCATATCATCCATAGTAATGGGATTTTCACTTGTGTACCAAGAATATATTTTGCTTTTAAAATGTTTGAGATAATTTACTTAACTAAGAATCATGTTAATATGCCCCCCCGGCATTCTTTATTGTTCTAAGTCTCCACAAGCTGGTGACAAAAAGCTCAACTTCAATAGGTTTCACACACACAACAGTAGTTTATGGGTGCATCCATATTTGCATTTAGTTCAGATCAGGAATGTGCTTTTGAAGCAAGTCTCCTGACAACCTCCACATATCACACTTTGTTCCACATCAGTGATCAGGCTGAGTGAGCAAATTGGATTTCTTTGGACAAAATTGAAGTGGAAGAGGCATTTCAAGAATATAATGAGCATACTCAGTCCAGAGGACTTAAACTAGATTAAAAAATAGTCTGAAATACCACATCCTCACACACATACAATTATTTTCCTCTGCACACCCACTGCTGCTTCACTATCCAGTTCTCTAATGAAGACAAAGCCAATGAACACCTTCAAGATCTCAGTCCAGAGACAGCTTCACTTAGCAGAGCTTGTCAGAAAGAATGAATTTAAGCACACAGTACTTAGCCACCATCATGGAAAAAAAAAAGAAACTTTATCAACAAGGCAAAAAAGATTAGGTTGGTGTCAGAATGACGCTAACCATTTTCCATGTCTTCACAGTCATGCAGAAAGGAATGTGAAGAATGAAGTCTTCTGATCTGTAATAAAAACAATGCACAGAAGGGCCAAAAAGCAGCCCCAATAAAAGCATGGTTTTAGAAAGCCTGCAACCAACCATACTCCATTATTGCAGTTTATATGCAAGGAAGCTCTACATTTGTCAATTAGACTACAGAAAGGCTGATTTGAGACATACCTAGTGAATCAGTTTTCTTCAGCAGATTTGCCATAAAGTTCACATATAAAGAATGAATGCTTTACAAAGCCAATGCTAAGAGAACCACAGCACAAAGAAATTACTGACTTTGCTGAATGATATTCAAAAGTCAAAGAGCAGAAGAATATTCATGTACATAAACCTACATTAGTTTCCATGACTCATCAACAAAGTTCTGTATAAGTGTGTGACTTACAGGACGGTAGAAAACCTAGGTTGGAAAGGACCTCTGAAGGTCATCTAGTGTAACCACCTACTCAAGGCAGATTTAAGCTAAGTTAGATTGCTCAGGGCCTTGTTCAGTTCCAAAACATCTTCAAGGATGGAGGTTTCTCAGCCTCCTTCAGCAGCTTGATTCAGTGCTCACCCGCCCTGGAAATTGTTATTCCTTATAGCCAATCAGAATTTCCTGTGTCATAACTTGAATTAGCCGCCTTCTGCCCTTTCATTGTGCACCTGCAAGAGCCTGGCTATCTCTTCTCTACACTCATTCAGTAGTAGAAGACAACTAGATCCTCCCAAGTCTTACTCTTCTCTTTCTTCAGCTGAACAAGCCCAGGCCCCAAAGACAGCCTCTCCACATATTATATGCTACTCCAATGACCCTCTCCAGACTCTCTCAAGTTTATCTACATCCTTTTGGTATAGGGGAGCAAAATAAAGGACACATTATTCAACATGTTACTTTACATGTTAATAAATCACCTCCTTCAGCCTGCTGGCTCTGCTCTTGCTGACATAGCACAACATGCAGTTAGCTGTGACTGAAAACTAGAGTTTGAACATTTTAAAATACAGAAGCTTCACAGTGAGAAAACAGAAATGAAACAGTTGGAAGCAAATTTATCCCTGTCTACTGCATCTTCACAGATAGAAAGGTTACCCTTCAAAGTGGCTTTCTACCCAGCAGTGAAGTAGCTTCCTGCACTGCAGGAAACTCAAGACACTGTCCCCAGGTTTCCAGTATCCCTGTAGCCTGTGTTTCTGCTCTCAGCTCCTCCCAAAACTTCATTGCACTGCAGGTTTCTTCCTCTCCCAACCTTTATCCCCTCCTGCTTTACATTCTGGAAGCACTCTCTAATGCTCAGTTGTCTCCAAGGAAGAAATAACATCTCTGACTGTCCAGCAGCTCACGTTTCAGGGTTCAGTAGCTCAAAGGAGGCAAATGGAGCTTTCTCTGTCTGCTAGTTCCAGACATTAAAAAACAAAACAAAACCACACATACAACAAATAATATGCTATACTAAACATTCAAATATAATGCAAATATCACTTGTTTCATAAGGGCTTTACAGAGCTTTGAGCAAGACTGACTCATCAAAACCTTTACCCAATGATCTCATTTGTAAGCTGAGGAAGTGTGGGTTGCGTAAAAGGACTTAAAATTGCTTGAAAATTTGATGAACTAACAGGCAGAAATGCTAATAATCAAGTGTTCGACATCCATTTGGTAACATGTAACAAGTAGAATATCATAAGGGTCAGCATCAAGGTAGATATTGTTCAGTACCTTCCTGAGCACTTCAGACAAAACAAATTGCAAATTTGATGAAAATCCAAATGATAGAAAACTAAATAGTAAAATAGGAGGTATAGGCTTAAGTTGCAGCTTGAGAGGTCTTGACTGGACATAGAGAAAAATTTCTTTACTTGAAGGGTAAAGAACAGATGCCATCTACCCATAGATGTTATGAAGTTTCATGGTTTTCAAGAGATGCTAAAAAAAGTCACAGCTGACCTTATCTAGTGTTGACAACAGTCCTACTTTGAGCAAAATGTTGGACCAGATGGCCTCCAGAGATCCCTTCTAACCAATGTCTCTGATTCGCTGAAGATAGAGTGCAAGAACTTAATTGCTCAGGACAGCAATGATAATTTGGGGAATTTTTTCCTGAGGAAAACAAAGCATATATTAGTCTATAAGTAGATGCATGGAAATAAAATGAATACTTGGTGCCACTCTCAAACTCAAAAAATAATGTGTCAGGCCCTTTCATTACAGATGCTTAATTATTATTTGCATGAGGAAAAGCAGGGAGGTCTGCTTGTTTGCAGACTCAAAAAAACTTCACAGAGATAAAAGTCTAATTCTCAATATAGTAATAAGACATGATAATGATAACGATAATGGCGTGAAACAAGGCTACGTTCTTGCACCAACTCTATTCACTCTCTTTTTTAGTATGATGCTCCAAAGGGCCACAGCAGAATTTGATGACCAGGATGGTATCTCCATTCAATATCCTACTGACCGTAGCCTATTTAACCTAAGGCATTTGAAGGCCCATACTAAGACCATAAACCATCTTGTCCAGGAGCTGCTTTATGCTGCTGACACTGCCCTTGTTGCCCATACAGCAGTAGCTCTGCAGCACTTAACATCCTGCTTTGCAGCCACTGCTGAGCTTTTTGGGCTCGAAGTTAGCTTAAAAAAGACAGAAGTTTTATTTCAACCTACNCATATTGATCACCTTAACTGGCCTACTCTGGCCTCCAATCGGGAGGTCTGGAGACACACTATCTTTAATGCAGCTGATGTTTTTGAGAAGGCACGCAGGATCACTCCTGAGGAGAAAAGACAGCGTAGAAAGAATCGTGTCTTGCAGATTATACCTCCTAAGGAGTCCTTCTGCTGTGCCTTTTGCAACCAATCTTGCCTATCTTGTATCAGCCTTTTCAGCCATCAGCACGCATGTAAAAAGCATGGGTAGAGCCCTCCCCAGATCTTCCTTCTGAAGCCTACCCATTATGATGAGTAAGACAACATACTTTGCATTACTAAGAACTTAGAAAAGACTTCTTTTACTTTTGTTTGACAATTCGGTCAAGCTGACTCATTGACTTCCACTTAAGTATCATTGTAAGCACATTTAAATATCTCACTATATTTACCCAAGCTTTGAATTACAATGCAATTCATCAGAGCAGCTTTTGAGTACACAAAGTCATCTCATACCTAGTTGACCTAGAGCCTATTCCAGTACTGCCAACAGAAATAAGTTGTATACAGGATTGAATTCCAGTTAGAGCAAATAGTTTTGCAAATAAAACAGTAACTTTTGCTGTAACAAGTTGTCTCTCTACCTAAAAAAAATAAAAATTCAGTGACAGTTGCTCTACGTCCAAGTTTTTTGTACTTAATTTCAATTGCCTAGACAGCTCCAGTAACTCATTTATATAAAGACTGACAAGCAGGATTTCTACTGCCTAGCTTAAAATTACCTGACTTTCCTGCTAGCCGAAGAAAATCACAGTTAGATTCCATATTAGAATTATTTTTCTGAAGTATGCACACACATTCCATGCATAGGTACATGCAACTTAGAGGAAAAAAGCCTGGTCAGTATGAAAAGATAAACTTATGAACACAATCTCAGTCTCAAGTCCCAAGTAGGTCTGTAACTATTTAGTTATGCTTCTCTCCACACCACTGATTCTAAACTATTCCCTGAGAATCCATGTACCATGGTTCATTTCCTTTGTAGGTGGATGTACAAATATCCTTGTGTCATCTGGTTTGAAGAACAGAACTTGTACAATTCATAGCTAAATAGGTTGATGGAGGCAAACACTAACAGGAATAGATGGGGATTAGAAATAAAGCCAACCAAGAACTGGAAAGAGATATTTGAAGGCTATTTTACCTACATAGTCTAGGGTTTTATTAAAATCATGGTAAGGATAGTTGAGGGAGTAAGTGGAATAATATCTGAATACAATATTATGATTTGAATTACTGGCATACATCAAGTGGAGAATTTAAAGTACCAGTAAGAAGTGTAGAGAAAAAGCTTCCATATTTCCTTTCCAAGCTTTTAAAAAGGTCCTTATCCCCACCTTCTGGTGAGTCTGTTTAGATAGAGGAGAGATTCCAGTGATGGAAATGAAAAGACCCTGAAAATTAGATAAAAGCTCCCATTTACAGTATCAATGTAGAAGCAGATAGTACCTTTTTCTTAGACTGCACAGAACCTACTGCTTACTTAAGTGCCTAAGGTAAGCAGTAATCACAGCAGTGTTGCCATGTTCATGAGGCAAGAAAGCTAAACAAGGTTCTAGGTTCAATGGGGGGTAGAGGGTTGACCCTTTTTGTTGTAAATAATATGTCCATCACTGTTGCTTTTAGGACTAAAGCAAGACCACAGAATTCATCTCCAGGAACAGGATTTGCATTTGTTCAGAGTGTTTGGGGTTGGGGTTTTTTTGTGCCTCGGGCTTTTTTTTTTTTGTAATTCAAGTTTTCATGTACTGATTTCCACCATCACTCCCCATGAGGCAGATTCTAAACCCTTACAAGGTTTAGACATCTTTTCCCAGGCATTGCCCCTCCTCTTTAAAAGGAATCAGCTACCAAATATCAGCTATTCATCTCGAGCTAGAAGAATAACTGAAAATTGTTAACGTCATACAGTTAAACCATGTAACCCAATATTAAATGTTTGTCTAAAAAAACATGACATTAATAGAGCCACTTTATGGTTATCAGTAAAGCAGTGAAGTTACTTCATCAAAAGTTAGCTAACACAGTAGGACAACACATAAACTCTTGAAAAAAACATGAAAGTGCAAGTTGTGTGTATATACACACACACACACACAAGTAGATGAAACACTGGCTATTTAAAAATACATTACGATTTTGAGCTCATCAGACAATTAAGAAATATTAAAAGCAATTTATTAATGTATAGCACTGAGAAGCAATTGGTTTCCTGTAGTGCTTATATCAATACTTGCTTTTTAGAAGACTGCCTTCAGCACTGCAGAGCACTTACATTTCAGTTGCATAAACTGTTCTGTTCCAACCTTGCAGATAATTTCTACTCAGCTTCAGTTCAACTGCAATGTACAAGTTGGCAGTGTTTTAATTCAGAGTTTGAGTGACTGTACAAACTCTGAAATCTTACACAACTCAAGTTTCATGTACCCATCAAACACATCATGGTAACACACACCAATAATACAAATGAGCTTTTAACAAATAGATTCTCTTCTAGAAGTACGTTCTAGGTAGAGAAAGTAATTTGAAAATTAGAAACTACACCATGAAATGATAACACAGAATTTGCAGGCACATTTCATAATCTGCAAGAAGCAAGACTGTGATCCAAAGGAAAGCAAGCAGTAAGAGGGGAAAAAAGCAAAAAAAGTAGGCAGGTATCCATCTCAAGTGTTTAGAAGGAGGCAATGATGAGAACTCCATCGGGATTTTTCCGTTAGGTAAAAATGGGTTTCAGTAGAAAACCTGAAATAATCAAGAACCAAATTCATTGTGAGAAAAAAAATACTAGTTTCATTATCATTCCACTAGGGAGGATTCAAATGAACTTTTAAAGACAGACTGCATGCTGCAGTTTGAAGGCATGCTCCTTCAAAGCAGGAAAACCACCCTCAAATTCTGTGAAAGAATCAAAGAAAAGTGGAAAATGAACCTTTGATCTTGTATACCGAGCACATACCTTCACCACACTTCTATATTAATGATCCAGTGAGTTAAATAAAGGCTTCCAAGTGTTCTGCTTTTGTCCTTATAAGGAAGGAATATTGTTTTGCTAGATGCAAATAAAGCTGAGTAGGAAAATACAGAAGACTTTATGGTATCACTCCAGGATTTTCAACTATTATTCTCCTCAATAGATACTGTATTTTTTTCTGTTGTTTGAAAGATTAGGTAACAGGAAGAATGTTTATAAACTTCTCTCAATACTCACTTCTGACTTACACATGCTTTCAAGTTCAACCCATTAGTGCTAGCCACATGGGAGTACAGACACTAGTAAAGCACTGTCAGCACATCATCTCTGACACTAATGTTCATCAAGACTGAACTCACTACTTTCCATCAGGATGTGCCTTTACATTCTGCTTTCAGCAATGTGGGAAGTCTCTGGAGCATCCCTTGATTTACATTAAAGTCTCAAAGATGCATCCAACCTTTTTTTTTTTCCATAACGCTCTAAAACATGTTCTTTGTCCCCCACTTAATGTTTCTAGAATTATTGACCCTATTTAATACACAATACTTTCCTGAGTAACTAGCCTAAGCCCTGACCACCACATGATCCCAAGATACCACATGAGTAATCTCTCCAGTTAATCCACCAAGCTTATACTGGAATCAGAACACTGGGAATGTTTCTAGATGACTTAAGTTTAGTGGTGTCAAGGCCGATTCCTAAGTCCTAAGGCTAACTGTATAAGCAAAGCTGCTCCATGAATGAGGACTGTCTGGAAACTGAGGGTGACCACAGTGCAGGCAGTGTCCTCACAGACTAGGGCCTAGCTGGCAGCATCTGAACACGGTGGGCTGAGCAGGGTGATGATCACAGCAAACATGACAGCCCAGACCACAGAAAGCAAGTCCAGATCTATACAGGGAGTCAGGAGGAAAACAAGATGGGACCAGAGAGAAAACTAGAAAGGGTGCAACTCAAGTCCAAGGTACAATGCATTGTCCAAGCCCAAGGCTTGAGGCAGATAGACCTTTGTAATTGTAAAACAGCAAGGAGTCAGAAAAATTTCCGTTTCAAAAATTAAGTTTGATAGATTAAGACAATCACCAATTACTAAAATAATTTATTTGGGAAGGACTAACTAAAAGATACAAGCTTTATTATTTCAATCATTTGAAACTGGAATATAAAAAAAGGAAGACGTTATCCTCCTAAGTAGCACTCCTGTACTATTTTTGCTTTGTGTTTCTCCCCCTAACTGCAAGACAGACAGGAGCAATTACAAGCTCACAGAAGAAGCTTTACTACAGAACACACTGCAGGTATTACAAACACTACACATTTGAAGAAATACCTGAAATGAATTGCTCATAGTAACAAGGAAGATTTGTAGTTACAGATACAAAAGATAAAGGGATTTATAGGACACAGGAAGGAAGGACAGTGTAACACCAGTCTGTGATATATTTCTGCAGTTCCTGTTGACAGCAGCAGACTTTAACAGGATGAAGCACATGGGGCCCTGGTACAAACTGCCATGTGCTGACCACATCTATGCTATTAAGTGATAATTAAATTAGTTGAAGAAAAACTGCTCACTCGAATTTTCTGAAATGTCTATTGGAAATGATCACTGGGACCATGCAGTCTCCCAGTGTTTCCAATGTTAGGAAAGTACTGTTTGTCCTCAGCCAAAAAGCATGTCATGGACCATTTCAACAATTCAATTGAAAACAATATCTCACATTATAGTGCTGGAACTCTATCCAGAGCATTATTTGATTCACAGCAGCAACACAGCCCGAGACTATTGCATTAGGTATTACACTTTCATGCTTATTAGAATGGAATTTCTTCTCTGTAGATACTTACTGACACGCAGTTTACTGACCCAAAGCAATACAGTTTAGGTTTTAAAGGAAACTATGACAAGAAAGACAAAACAGAATTTTCCCATTAAAATCAGCTTAATAAATAGGCTACAAACTACTCTAGGGCCTAGTTAAACTGCACTCACGTAGTCTGCCCCTTCTCTCAGCTTTGTTACTAACTTGGACATAGCCAACTAATTATACCACTTTACCTGGTAGCACTACTGGTATGGTCTCCAAGGACAACAGAATGTATTTTATCATGTTTGCAAGCAAGCCCAATACAGAAATTATTTCAATCTCACTTCCTAGCTATTTACAGAATACCACAGATAGAAGACACAAAGCAGAGTGAGAAAAGAGTTCAGAAATGTAAAAAAGTCAAATAGAAAGTGCATGGCTAGAAGCTGAATTCATACAATGAGCTGCAATACACTGCAAAAATTAAGATCTAGGTTCATTGTAAGCAAAAACACTGTAAAAGAACATTGATAGTGGTAATAATTACCCTATAAAACTATTTTTCAAGGCTTAAGTGAAACTGAAATACATTTAGAGTGAACACTATTGTTCATATTGCACAAAACCAGGAAGAATTAAAAACTGTATTTTGTATTTGATATTCAAGTGGTAGAATATTTAAAACCACATTCCTTAACATATGTTCTCTTTCCCTCTTCCCACAGCTGATGAGCTATGTGGTACACGAAGGAGTCAGTAGATGGCACCCATGGTTCTTGATACAACTGGAGCACACACTTTCTGATGTCTATTCCTTCACACACAGTGGATTACTCACAGAAAGTGAGGTATACCTTTGTACAGTGTAAACAGTATAGTATAAAGTCTAAATAGTATGTATAAATTATCTTCACTATCCAGGTTACTTGCTGCATGATCATTAGTTGCAAGGTGAGATCCAAAAGAAGTGGAACAGTGCTTTTCACTTCCATAATTTTAATCCCAAATTCCACCATATTGCTGTTTTACTCAGTCTTCAAATGTGATGTATCTGGGTGAGAATCCCTGTTTCAAATACTCTCCTTCACCCCACTCTACACACACCTAAGACACAATCTCCTGAAAAAAACAACAAACCACAAAAAAACCCCCAACAAACAACAAATAACTCACTTGCAGGTAATGCATATGTACCATAAAGATCAATAACATAGAAGGCACTAACAAGAATCTTAAGTTTTCAAAAAAAAAAAAATCAGTATCAGGGAAAACTGACACAACCCATATTTTACAGGTCTGGGGTTACAGCAGCCCACATGCCACAAGAATATGGATAAAGAGCAGCTGAACGTCCTGCAAAAGCAAAGGAAGGTAGAGAGGGCATTAATTGTAAATGCAGAAGTAGAAGAAAAGGCAAGGTAGGTACCAAGTACTTCAAGCAAGATCCACAAACTGTATACTGTATATTTTTAAGACATAAACCTCATAAAAATCCCCAAAATAGTCACTGTCCTTATGTGACTTTCAGCTTATGAGGAATTTTCTAAGAATCCAATGCCTGTTAATATTTGCATTCACACACACCACAGCTTCTTTCACATATACTAGCAGAACATAGTTGGTGGACTCTTCTGTACACTGGAATAATTCTCAAAGTACAGATTTGTGCAAGACCTACTAATGGGGGGGAAGAGGGAAACAACGCAAAGAGAAAGAATGGCTTGGAAAAATACATGCTTTTACTGGAAATGAAAGATAAGAGTTTCAGGAAAATCTTATTTTCTAATGTGTTCTGTAAAGTTATTGATAAGGCATATATCCATCTCCTTCTGGTTTATGAAACTGATAAATATCAGGTAAGAATTTAATTCTTAGACCTGAATTGAATACATAAAATGCAGATACATAGGACAAGCTATTTTAAATGGCTCTTTTCACTGTCTGTACACAATGTCAATCTAGTAAGACATTCTAGATCAACAGGAAGACTATAGCACAGTAGGGGCTTTGAAAAGATAATCTGAACTATGCTTCAGGAAGTGCCAGTTAGCTCCACAAAAATTTCTCAGAATTTAAATACATCCACAGGACATGCTGCATCTGCTATATATAGGTTGTAAAACAGCAGGGAGTCAGAAAAACTTCAGTTTCAAAAAATTAAGTTTGATCGATTAAGACAATCACTAATTAATAAAACAATTTATTTGGGAAGGACTAACTAAAAGATACAAGCTTTATTATTTCAATCATTTGAAACTGAAATATACTTTATCCTCCTAAGTAGCACTCCTGTGTGTTATGTGTTTCTCCCTCTAACTGCAAGACAGACAGGAGCAATTATAAGCTTACAGAAGAAGCTTTACTACAGAACACACTGCAGGTATTACAAACACTACACATTTGAAGAAATACCTGAAATGAATTGCTCATAGTAACAAGGAAGATTTGTAGTTACAGATACAAAAGATAAAGGGATTTATAGGACACAGGAAGGAAGGACAGTGTAACACCAGTCTGTGATATATTTCTGCAGTTCCTGTTGACAGCAGCAGACTTTAACAGGAATTTGGAACTGTCCATGACCAAAACCTTTCAGTCAGACCGTGAGAAGCAGACACACACGTTTAATCAGAGGAACAGGATCACTGGCAGATAAGAACAGAATGGGTCTAGAAGTTATTCAAGTAAGCATAGATCATTATATAAGCTGAATTTTTTTCTTTGCTTGTTAAACACAGATTCTTGGGACAATCTTCCCAAAAACTTTGCAAAGGCAAGAGAGTGAAAGCCACCAGTGTTGAATGGCAGTAAATTTTGCTAATGTATATTAAATATTTTTGATATGGCAGTGGAGCCAGCCTCTTGCCAGCACTGTGTCAGTGCTCTCTGTTTGTATATAGGAACTGAAGAAAACCAAATAAAAATAACTGCATTTTCCCAACTGGCAAAAGGCTGCTCTAGATAGCCCCATGGCTCAATGCAATACAGTCCTGGCCATGTGAAATACCCATTTCCACCACCTCAGCACTGGTGGTATTTCAGCCTGAGTGAACTGAGTGTATTTTCAGCCAGGAATACCATGGACTCCAGCCCTTAAGTTAAGAAAACAAACAAACCCACAAAGCTTTCAACAAGAACTATCTTGAGAAATAGATACACAACCACCATTCAGAAGAGTCATGAAGAATAAAAAAAGAGGAGACAAGCATTGCTTGACTTTTATCATGGCTTTTAAAAGTCAGCCCCATGGTGCACACCAGTGTTATTGAGGCCTTAAACCAGGAGTCAACTCCCACTCAAGTCAGGGGCTGGTTCCTCACTTCTTCAGTATCTTCTGATTTTTTCTGTTTTCTTCTTCCCTTGCAATCCCACCATACACTGGAAACATGGGGATGAAACAATAAACTTTCTCCTCAATACTAGTTCCAGTAATATTAAATACAACATTTCTAAACAACTGCACGCAAAAGTGTTACACTGTCTTTAAGCTTTTTAGACTAACTGCAAAACCAATTAAAGATATGCACACAGGTTTGAATCCACCCTGCTGCAGGGTAATAGATGCTTTCACTACTCTCTTGCCAGGGATACTGTTGTTTCTTTTTCCCATCCCACTATCATCTTAACTTCCAGCTCATTAGCCTCTAACACATGGAAAGGTTTCTCTTATCCCTCTGAGACATACACATTACATCTATCATATTTGCAATGCCTCTGCTTCTGTATTAAGTTTCAAACCCAGTACAAAAGTCATGTAATTCAAGCTGCATTTTGTGGACAGTTTATGCTATCAAATTAGAGTGAAAGACACATAAAAGCAAGACAAAACAAAGAAGTACAAGACATACGATTCTTTTTAAAACCATTCACACACTCATACTACACAGGAGACTAAATTTGAACAAACTCCTCAGCTGACAGAGAGCTATAGTTTATCAGATCTGTTGCCTGAAAACTGGATCTGAGAACTAAGCCGTAGAGAAATCCTTGCACTACTGCTGCCAATGCTAAAAATTCCAGCCACCACAAAGAAGTAATACATCTTCAAAAGCACAGAAATAATTGGTCTTGTATTTCAACTCTAAATATGATCTCTCACTTTTGTGCTCAAATATACTGTAGAATTTGTCTTAACCAATGCCACCATCTTAAAACTGCTGTCTCCTTCCCACTCTGTATTACCTCAAATCACCTTCCAGTAATCCTCAATTTCCAGACAACATTCCTTTTCAAGAGTTACATTTTACCTACCTCTATTAAGCATTGGTTATCAATTACATTAAACTCTGGAGTAGTGTTATTAACATATACTTTGTATGAAACATTTGAGAAATTTCCTTAAATAACTGGTAGAGTTGTAAATTAGTGTTTTGAATGTGATTAAGTCAGAATGTAACTTCTGTAAATGCAATGTCCTTATGCACTGGTAATGAAGGCTGACCTTCATTTCGAAGCCTTTTCCTTGGGCCAGAAAACTGATATCAGAACTTGTGGATGGATTAGGACCTCTGATGGTATTAAAATAAGGAACAGCTGCTGCCTTAACCACATTAGAATGGCTTTACTGCACTTTTTGATCACTATCAGCTAGAAAAACAGTATTTTTGGTGACTTCAGAATGACAGCTTGCTGGAGGGACAATGGCAAAACTCTGATTATTAAGAGATATTAGCTGATAAGAACTACTTAGTGGAACAAACCAAAGACTTTCCTATAAACTACAGGAAGGCAGCTTTTCCCTTTGAAAGAGGTAGTTCTTTTTCATGCTAGCAGATACCAGAAGAGTCGACTTCTTGCTTTAGTACATACTACACCAAGATAAGTTTCAATTAGATACAAGGAAGCTCCTGTAGAAATCATTACTGTGTTCTATTCCAAGTGTGACCTGGTGTCTTATCTTGGCTTTATGTTGCTTTACAAAAACAAACTACATCTTAGGTTGCCAGACAGGAAAAAAGAAACAAACAAAAAACCCCCAACCAACCTAACAGGATTAACACTGGCCAAGAATAGCAAGTATCACCAGGTACAATAAATCCAACCCTCTCAATTGCTGGATTTCATTAAGAGATTGTTTTAGGCTCTCCTGCTTATTATCATCCCAGAAAGCAATATTATCCTGTTATCTTCCCAGAAAAACACAGCTCGGTATTCCATGTACAGAGTCAAATTCCCAAATAATTTCAAGCAGGATAACCAGCAGGAAAAAAAATCAAAGACAAAACTGTCATCAGAAGTCTGTGGTTGAACTCCATGTCCCAGCTAACACTGGGAGGGAGTTCAGAGGAAAGGCACACTAACAATCCTCAGTGTTCCAAGTCCAGATCTCTACTTCCTCAAAGAGCAAAAGGCATTTGAGTCCAGGAATTTAATTCAATGTATTATAGGAGTCAGATAACTGCAGAGTGGAATCTTAATCTAAACTGGTACAGTGTTTAGGGATATCTAAATGTTATGGTTTGAGTAAAATAGCAAGACTTGTGGATTGGAAAATCAGACCTACCCACAATTTATACTACATTGTCCATTGCTTTTGAGAAAGGAGTAATTAAGAGAATGATTCTTTACTGACTTACAGGTAAGACCTCACAATATTCTCTGGCTCTGAGAGCCTATGTTTTCTCATGGCACATAAGAAGGTCCTCATAAATCTTAGCACGGATTTACCAACACCTTTGTTAAAATGCCTTATTATTCAAAACTCTGTATATTTTTTCAGGACTGATAAGAAAATGGTATCTCTGTACAAAAAAAACCTGAAGTACTTACCCTGAATGGTCCTTTCCCAGGAAAGATTTCCCACCCACCCTGATTTCTTACGATAACACGTTCCCTCTAGACTGCAGAGTATAGCATGACCACAGAAAGCCAACATTTGAAGAATTTTTCCATAGTTGCTTTTAAGGAAGAAAGTACATTTCCAAATTTAAAAAGCAGACCGTAACTGCTGTCTTGTGTGTTCTGGAAAGAACATTAATCAGTTTATTTTTGTAATTTACAAACAACTAGTAAAGTTAGATGCTTTGAAGCACTACTCCAGATTTCAGCTGCAACGAATACAGGCCTACCTTTAACCCAGTTGGTCTTTTGCCAGGCACGTTCTCCCATCGAAACAAGGGCATTCGGGCTACCAAGCACCACGTGCATGGATGGGAAAATAACTCCAAGTACTGTATAAATTATTAGACAGCATCCTCATTACAGACAGTGGTGTTTCAGACCCAGAAATACTTGTTACTTTGGTTGGTTGGTTAAAAACAAAACACATTTTCAGAGCAGGAACTGAACAGTTGATTGAACTAAGGAATATCTGGAGCTTGAAAATTCCTGGATGCCAACAGGACAGTCACAGCCATTTATAATGCCTTTGTGTAACGGATGAAGTGGGTATACGCACAGATTCAACTTGACTATACTGTTACTACAACTGCACAATCTCAGTATGCCCTTTGTTCTTCAAGGGCTGTCAAATAACTTACGCGTTTTTCCAGAAAGACAATAGAAACGCTGAAGTCCTTCAGTAACAGCCAGAACCACGTAAGAGGGAAGGCAGAAGGAATGCCTAAATCAGGCTAGACTAGTGACTCCTTAGTTTTATTAGAAATTCTGCACATCACCTTGGAGAAAACTAGTGTCAGACCCTATATACACTCAAATACACAAGGTGCCTTTACTACCCCCAGCAAATGGCCCTGCTAACAGAAAACAGCAGCAACCTTTAAGTAATCTTGAACATACATATTAAAATTCTGAACATACAAACCACACCAATCAAAATTAATTCATTTTCTTCCCCTAAACAAGAATAAACACTCAATAGATCCAAAATGCCAAGTAAAGTTAACTTTGCTACTGCCCTTTCTGCAGTAAAACCTCAGCACCTTCCTGTTACAGTGATTATCCAATCCCAGGAAGTTATGGGCACTCATGTTTTGTGGATCTTAGTGCATGCTAGTTTTGGCTAGAGTAGAGTTAATTTTCTTTAGAGTAGCTGGTATGGGAGGATGTTTTGGATTTTAGCTGAAAAGTGTTGATATCACAGGGATGTTTTCACTGTTACTGAGTAGTGCTTACACAGAGTAAAGGCCTTTTCTGCTTCTCATTCCCCACCACCACCAAGGATGCTGGGAGTACACAAGCAGCTGGGATAGGACACAGATGCAACAGCTGACAAAAGGGATGTTCCATGCTGTATGACATCATGCTCAGCATATAAAACTGGGGGGAAGAAGGAGGGACATTTAGAACAAGAGCATTTCTCTTCACAGATAACCATTACATGTAGGAGTCCTGCTTTACTAGAGAAGACTGAACATCTGCCTGCCAATAGGAAGTGGTAAATGAATTCCTTGTTTTGCTTTGTTTGTGCACATGGCTTTTGCTTTACCTATTAAACTGTCTTTAACTCAACCCATGAGTTTTCTCACTTTTACTCTTCCAGTTCCCTCCCTCATCCCATCACAGAGGGCACTGAGAGAACAGCTGTGTGGAGCTTAGTTGCTGGCTAGGGGTTAAATCATGACATAGTGCCTGTCGTGATTAGATAGTTCATATGATTTAGTACGTCTGACTTTGTGAAGTGACTAGTTTTGTTATCTGAGCTCCTCAGCAAAACTCACAACTGACCTGAGAGTAAAGGACAGAAATGACAGCTCTACAGAGGAGCTGTAAGGCCAGCATGCCCTTCCATGGGACACTGCATATCAATACAGTGTTAACAAGGCCCAGCAGATAAACTATAGAAAGTAAACTAAAGTAGGTTTATAAACGACAAATCTCAATAGCTCTTTTTGGCTGTGAAGAGGACTTTTATATATAAAGGGGCTGAAAAAGTTGGGATTGTGACTCCAGCAGTCAGATGGGATCTCAGATTCAGAGCATGAATGTTCATAGGTGTTTTCAGCTGAAATACTGTATGGCAGTGATATGGTTCACAGAGGAAGTATTTGAAATGAGTTACAGAATAAATGACATAGAAAATTAGTTTTTTAATCTGTATACTTCTCAGAGCAAGAACAGACTCCTAGAGCTGTATTTTAGTGTCTCCACGATCATACAAAAAAGTAGTTCTTATATGCCTGTAAACCACCACCCAGGAAAGAGGGCAAGATAGTATTCCCAGAGGGCAGCTATGATTCACGAGGCACTGAAGGACATTGCTCTTGCAGTCTGTCTTTGCAAGCTCTCTGCATCTTATAAAATAAAAATACATATACAGTAACAGGGAATAACAGTCATCCCATTTATAAAACAGAACAAAACAATGTAGGTAGACATTCCACAGCACAAGGCACAGTCTGCTTCAAGTGGCAGTTTCTGATAATGTTACCATATCAGCAGACAACAACCTTAAAAGGTAGAAAAAACTGAAAGTAAAACAAAGCAACAGCAAGTGTACCAGGAAGGCAGAATGAAGCCTGCATTCCTTTCCAGCCTTGGAGCAGTGACTTCATCTTTGCTAGGGTGACCTTCCACTGAGTCTGGGCTTGAATACTAATATTAGACTAAAAAGAAGCATGCCATCCTCTAAATATAATGATGACTCAACACCTAGAGGCTTCAGTGATGTAATATGACCAAAGAGGTTCTGACTTCACAATCTAGGTTTTTAAAAGTGAAGTCAAAAGGAATGGATCTTCCCCTGCAGAAAAAAGGCCTGCCTCCTAGACCATCTTCTTGAATTAGACTGTCAGAAAAGGGAACAAAGAAACATTTCACACATGGCAGCAGACACACCGGCTCCACTTTGTTTAAAAGGAGAACTGAACAGACACATTTCAATTATGTGCTTCAGAGAAGTTAAAGCATCAGTAGAAAGTTTCAGTTCCAGAATTAACATATAAAAGTTAAACACAACACATCACTGAACAGTCCAGTGTCTTTTATTGCACCTTAAAAATAAAAATAGCAGCATGAAGATGTGCTTTGTTGAGAAAAGTGAATGCAAGTATAAAAGGGAAAAAAAACCCAACAAAACAAACAAAAAACCCATCACCTTTCCAAGAAAAGCTAGAGATGTCTTTAAGCCTCATCCTTGGACAAATAGTCCAGAACTCACTTGAGATAGCCTTAAATCATTTTAAAGGCATAAACTCAATAATACAGCTTAAAAAAAAAACCACCACAGAACAACAATAAAAAAACCCCCACAACTCAGTTAAAGGAAGTCTAATGTAAGCTTCTGTAGTAAAAGCAAGTAGTCATCCAATACATGTAAATAAAGTAGTAATGTGAAAGAATCCTTCATGAAAATAGTAACTGTTTTCATAATAAAGTCCTTTCATTAAAGTAGGATTATCTTTTCCATTGACTTGTTTGACTTCTTTTCACCTCCCTTCCCCCCTCTGCCTCCACTAGGCTCATGCTGTTCAGGAAATGCATTTTTAACCACCTTCATCCCCCCAATCCTGTATTCACACATTTCTTCTTATGACAAGTTATTCAGATACACTACAACTTACATTCACAGAATCACAGATTGGTAGAGGCTAGATGGGACCTCTGAGATCATCTTGTCTAACCCTCCTGATCAATCAGGGCCACCCAAAGCCAGCTGCCCATGACCACATCCAAACAGCTTTGGAATAGCTATGTGGTGGGAGACTACACCACCTTCCTGGGCAACCTGTGCCAGTGCTCAGTCATTGTCACAGTAAAAAAACAGTGAAAGAGTGTTTCCTGATTTCAGGTAGCAGCTCCTGTTTCACTTTGTGCCTACTGCCTCTGGTCCTGTCACTGGGCACCTCCAAAGCTGTCTTCTTTGCACCCTCTCTTCACATCTTCATACACAGTGGTAAGATCCCCTTGAGCCTCTTCTTATCCAGGCTGAACAGTCCCAGTTCTCTCAGTCTTCATCGCAGAGGTGTTCCAGTCTCTTCAGCACCTTTATGGCCCTTCCCTGGACTCTCTCCAGTCTGTCAATTGCTTTCTTGAACTGGGAAGTCCAGAACTAGGCACATTTAGTCAGTATTTTCTCATGCAGAAAGAATATCTCCTTCTGTTTGAATTATATTGGCAAGAAAAAGCACTTAATGGACTTCAACTATCATTTCCTAGGCAGCTCCACCATAACTAAAAAGCTCAGAAATTGATTAATCATTCTTTATTTGAAATGTAACATTCAAGTTTAAAAGGTGTTCCTTCCAATTTGAGTTAAAATAGTGGAAAAAAAGAAGAGCATACAGCCTCTAAACAGCTTAAGGAACCATCCTTCCCTCACCTAAGCATACTGTAATAGTGATGGCTTTGTGTAAGCATCTCCTAAGGCATTACAGCATCTGAAGAAACCATCTTGAGACAAAGATGCTTCACTTTGACAGCGTGCTTACCAGTTTTCAGCCTGAAGGAAATTACACAGAAAGGATGTTTTTACAAAACACTGATATACACATTACAAAAGCACAACAGAGTTACTATCCAGTAAGCCTGAGGGCTACACTTAGCAATTAACTGTTAAAACACACAGACACACACACATCTGCCCTTAGGAATAATCAGAGTCATGACCTTTGTGGCTTGCCACCATAATTGCTTTATCAGGAAAGATAAAAGGAGTAGCACCTCCCATTCAGTCACACTATCAGCCAAAAATAACAGCCTCACTTTTGCTGTATCTTGCTCTCATAAGTAGTCCCATCATTTTTTCCAAGAGACACGTGGCAAATACCAGGGTTTAGCAGTAATTTTATTTTTAGCTTCTTTAGAATAAGACTTTCACAACCCAACCAAGCCAGTGCTGTACACTCCAAAACCTACCAAAAAACCTATCCTACCATTAACAGATTATATGACAAAACAAATTTAGAACACAGGACAGTGACACATCTGAATGTAATCCCAGCTTTACAGGGCCTGTTGGTTAATCTACTTCTTCACACATCTGTTCTTCCTTAAAAAGTTCAGTATTTTCTAGTCACATTGCAAAGAAGGCACAATTTCATTTTCTGTATGAAGAAGCAGACTGCCCATGATGGGAGTGGAGATAAAAATCACCTCCCTTCAGCTCTAGCAACCAGTTAGTACACAGAAGCTGCAAAAGCCTTAAATGCCTGTATTATCAACCCAGTGATCTGGGGCATTCTCCTGACCTACACAGAGATTTCTTTTCAGGGAACACAGGTCTGAAAGGTGGAGAAATATTTTTTTAACCAGATGCTCTGTTACTGTAGCCAAATCTGAAACACGTAGCTAGTACTAATTTATATTCCTTTCTTCTTTTAAGATAAGGCAGGCACTCCTGAGCAGCTGCCTTTAAGTCAGATCACAACACTCGTATTCAGATCCTAGAGCCAACAACTCTCCAGACTCACTCTACATTCTTCATCTGTAAAGCATGTTTTCCTCATCTGCAGGAGTTCCTCAACTTCAGAAAATGAAGGTCCAAACTCAGGTTCCCTAAAGATGCCATTATCACTCTTGTCAGGGAACACTGAATCCTTTCTAAGTGTTCTACAGCCCCATGATACTGGTGAAAGGGTATATCTGATATGGGATGTAGTAAGAACAGACAGAACATACAGGTGTATGTGCAGCTAAGTGTTCCCTCTGGGTTACTCACACTCAGGCACAAACTGGAATTTCCTTTATAGCTGATACAAAGTAGTTACACGTCTTCAAATTAAAACAAAAATATTTCAAGTGCCTGCTTCTAAAACCTATCTTTAGTGAGTATATTGCTTAGATATCTCTGCGTTAAAAGCCTCTTGAACACTTCAGGAAGCCTTTACAGCTGTCCATGTGAATTCTTTACGTTAATATTGTTGCATGCCAGAGTCACTCAGAAGCTTATATATTTAAATATTATTTAGGCAGCAAGTTCACACACTAAATCAAAATAATCATTTACAATGATAGGTTTCTCTGGCTTTCTTTACTAGCTAACTTGTAACTTCCAAACCAGTCACACCTCCATTTTCCTCCTAAAAGTGTAGGTCAGAAGTAAAAGTTATACTGCAAAAAAAAACTTTCTCTGTTGAATAAAAATCACAAAAAAACTATTGTAGATATAACCATTACTGTAATATGTCCTTTAAAAAGTTTAGTGCACAACTACATATACATTGGGTCATTATATAATTGAAAATATGATTGTTAGCAGCATTTATTAACTGTGATTGTGTGAGATTTTAAACTTCAACTTAGTCACTTGGCAGTATTTTATATTGAATTTGTGTACTCTTATCCTGTAACAACAGCTAATAATAGAAAGGATTATGGGTATTAATCAACTGGGAACACAAGTACATGTTCTACAGGAATAATAAAAATCATATTCAGCTCCTCAGGTCCTTGGATTTAATGAGAAATCAGAAGATAATCCCATCTAGTTAAACACAGACTGATAGGAGTAGCTACTTACCTACAAACAGAGCTGTTCTATCCATGTCATTGACAGATAGTGGACAGACACACACATGGAACAGGATATCCACCTACACAACCCAGCTGCTATTCTTAAGACGCATCCTTAAGTCCTGCAAGTCTTTGGGGATTGCTATCATCCCACATACTTACATAATCACCCACTCCATTTTCTAACAAAGTCAGCAGCCAACAGCTACATCCTAGAATACAGCTCTCGGAAGGGAAAGCTCAGGAGCAAGCACAGATAAAAATCTCTGCAAGATGAAGAGAGATTTTCTAGTTCCAGGTAGGCTTTCCAGAAGGTTTTCTTCCTTTAAAAATGGGATGTTCAGATCCCATCAACTTCAGTGAAGTTCATTACCAGATGGTTATAAAAATCCACAAAAATGGCACAACATAAATGCAAGACAGTTATTAGCAAAAGGACTTAAATACAATAAAATGGAGCACTATTTTCCAAGACTGCAATTTCAAGTGTAGGATTCTTCATTTATATATAAATATGACTGTTTTGTTTAGTGCTATGTTATGAACTTTTATTTTCTTTTGACCTGTATGATGCAAATGTACACAAGACTTCATTATGGAAGACAAAGATTTCTAAAATATTAAACCCAAACAATTCCACTTCTGCAGCCTCAACAGATACCACTTTCAGTACCTTCAAAAAGAAGCCTGTATCTTTAGAAATCTTGTTTTATTTCCCTTTTACCTAATAATTTCTCCATTATAGACCCTTTGTCCATCCTGACCAGCCTTTGGTCCCAGTGAATCTACAGTTTTATCTGGATACCTCATCAGCCAGTGTCAGCCAAAATCCACCTTACCACTGCCAGCTCATTTCCAAATCAAAAATTCTGGGCAACACACCCAAATCACCTCAGATGTGCCTATAACACTTGCCCTAGACTATTTTCATCAGACACTAAAGCTCCAAGTTATCAGTTTTATATTCCTGACATCTCCATCTAGAGTAATACTGGGCTAAGAAAGAGGAACTGAACACTCCCTGCTAAAGTTGAATGTTGTTTTTGTTTTTTTAATTTTAAGAGGATATTGTTTTCAACATTCTGGTTCAGACCAATTACAGAGCTCATGCAGTTGTTCTTGTCTTCATTGATACTATCAACCATTTTAGACTTTCCAGATAGAATAGTATTTCAGATAACTTCAAACATTTGAGTCTTTATTGCTTTCTAAAACTACCTGAAAGAAGGTTGTAGTGAGGCAAGCGTTGGACTCTTCTCCAAGTAACAAGTGATAGTACAAGAGGAAATTGCCTCAAGTTGCACCAGGGGAGGTTTAAGTTGGATACTAGGAAAAATTTCTTCTCTGAAAGGGTTATCAAGGATTGGAAGAGGATGCCCAAGGAGGTGGTTGGGTCCACTGAGTGGCTGAAACCACCATTCTTGGAGGTATTTAAAAGATTTTTATAGTCATGGCACTTAGGGACATGGTTTAGTGGTCGACTTGGCACTGTTAAGTTAATGACTGGGCTCAATCTCTGTCTTTTGCAACCTAAATGATTCTACAAGTCTGTGACAAAACACAAGAAAGGTAGTCTCCCACCACAGTAGTACATGACCAGGAACTGGTAGAAATCCTCCCATTTAACTTTGCCACCTCCATCATGACTGCAACTATGGTTGCTATGAAGACATGTACCCACATTTCAGTATTTTGCAAATCTGAACAAAGAGAAAGACTTTTAACATCTTGAAATAAACATCAAGGCAGAGTGTTGTTGTCACCTTAGAGAAAAGTCATATTTGTGATCCAGTTTCTTTGTACAAGACAGATTAAACTGTTTCATTGAAACAGCAATAAACACAAAGGTAAGGCATCTGTTTCTCTTACATTTAAAATATGGAAACTGATACTGTACCTTACTGTCCTCATCTTCAAACACAGACTGGTGAACATTACAAGCAAAGAGAGAATTCGGGAGATCGTTGAAGTCAATTATTTCGTGAAAATCTTCCTCTGTAAAACATCTCTTCAAATCGTTGTCTCCATTTAGAGAGTAGAGCAAGAACTGTCCTCCATCCTCTGGGATGCAGCTGTAGTGACCAAGGGCTCGCATTCCAAAGAAGTACGAGTCTCCCCTCATCCCTGGAAGCAAGAAGAGGGACACAGTTATACTACACTTCAAAATACCACATACAGAAATTAACTCAGAAATTCTTAGTTTGTGGGCTTCGTTCATAGAAAGTATACTCCACATTACTTACAGCAACCATTGACCTCTGAAACAGGCCACTATGACTAGTTTCACCAAGGTTCGGGTAGGTACTCTGCTTTAGTACCATTTGTTAGCACAGGAAAAGACCTAACCATATCAGCACAAGCTGCTGAACATAACCAGAAGCAAGTCATCACTTAAGTGGCCCCTGCCCTAAAAGAAAATACTATGTTGTACTAGGGTTTAGGAGAGTCATGTTTGTTACTGGGAAGGCAGGCTGGTGCTCCTGAGCCTGCTGCTAGCTTAGAGAGACAGTGTGATGCACTGAGTAAGAAGAAAATAAAAATAACTTTGAAAATTATACCAGGTATCAGCTTAAAGGGAGGAAAAAAAAAAAGAGGGGGGGAGAAAAAAGACCCTGTTGGAAATCAACAAATGCAGAATCACTGTAAAATAGTACAACTAAGATACATCACTATTACAAAGCCAATTTTTCCTCTACAGTTTAAGGACAGAATGTACCCTGCTTTTCCATGCTCATTAACAATTTCTTTGTTTGCATCTTAATCACATTAGGAAGCAAATAAAAAAGCTAAAGGAAGAGTGGCCTCAAGAGATGATTCTCACCACCTTTTAGGAAAATCATGTTGACTTTGGAGATTTTGTCCCAAATCCATCAGATTAGTAAGACAATTTTAAGACACACAGAATTAACTAGATTGTCATCAAATAGTATTCCTACTATAGATACAAGAGTAAACTTCATACCAGCCAAGGAGAGTCAGTGAAGGTTCATTGTCTATCAGTATAAATTCAGGTATTTATCAGTCCTTAGTACAGGTATATTAGACATCAACCTATAACCTCTATAGAGCTCCAGTAAGCTGACTAGTAGCTATACAGAATAATTAATTCCCTTATATTTGTTTCTTTCAGGAACAATACGTGATCATTGGCTGTTTTTTCTTCTCATAACATAAGGAGTTAGAGTTACATAAACACAGTGTGCTCATCTGTTTCAGATTTGCCCTTGCTCTATTGCGTACTTGCTATTTTCTATAAATAGTTGTAAATATCAGTTCAAATACACTCTTTAGGACTAGTGTCCAAAATTAAACCCTATGGGCTTATTACACTTAATCTCAGTAAAGCAAAGTTGAATTATGGAGCTAATTTGCCATGCCTGTGCCTTTCATATAACCTCAATCCTGCTGCTGCTCCGAAATGACATTTGGCTGATGACAGAGCACGTTGTTCCATAACCTTATGTTACAGAAATGTCAGTAATTGTTATTGCTGAAGTCTCAGGGCTAACAACAGAAATCCTCAAGAGAACAAGCTACAGTCATGCTCAAAAGTAAGCAGTTAGGAGCACTAAGTCCACACTCACCACACTCAAATAACATAATAGAGGTAGATTTATTAGTTGTTCTGACTAATACTGGCTAAGATTGGAAGGGGCCTGCAGAGGTCACCTAATCCAAACCATAAGATCAGACCAGGACAATTCAGGACCTTGTCCAACTATAATGATTCTACGCAGTGCTGTACAGCAATACCACTCAGTGCATATAACAATCTGCAGAGAGCTGGTATGTCACAGGATCTTAGCTGTCCTCCTTTTCCAGGTACTAAAATACGTTACACAGCTAAAAACAGAATAGTTTCCTAGTCCTGTATTCTTTGCATATCATTTATGAGGGAGGGGTTTAAAACAAACAAGGTTGCAGTGCTGTAAGGAAGCAGATGTAGTACAAAAGCCTCAGGCCACTTCTTTTCACTGTGTCAGCCTAGGGATGGGTTTTTAGGCTACCAAATACACATTAGTATTTTCATCAACTCAGTCTGATATAAGCACATATATTTTCAATTAATTTCAGTTTAGGAATTTTAATTCTAACTAAAAAATAACACCCTTAAAAGACAGAGATGTCTACAACTTCAACAGTATACACTGGTGCAGGAGCTTAATATTACAGCAATAGTGCCTCTGGTATTTGAGTCAACTTATACCTAGTATTACCCTGCATTTCGGTGTAAACATATGCAGGTAAGTACTATAGGGAAATCCTTACAGCATCCACTACTGGAAAAGAAACTTAATATCAGAACGTATCACCACTCTGGGAGAATATTAATAGATCATCTACTCCAAACAGAATCATCTCTAAATGTGTTTGCCATTATATCTACCCTGTGTCAAGATGAGATTCATTGCTCTTAGGTTTATGAAAGCAAACCTCAAGCCCAATACATTACAAAATAGAATTCACATGGCAGAGCAGACTTTTGCCAGTGAGTATGAGGCATTTCATTCATAGCAGGCAAACTACTTGCAGTCAAGTGAATATACTACTTTATAGTCACACTGGGTAAAACCCTTCTTTCCCCACAAGCACTAAGCTGGAAGAGTCCACGCAGCAGACAGGGGTGTTTCAAAGCCAACTTTACACAACAGACTCAAGAGGATAAAGATGACAAGCTGATACTCATAAGGAATCTGGATTATGAATTAACACTCAGTAAGCATTCTAATGAGAATAGGGGAGATTAAATGGAACTTAAGAGTAGTGAAGTTTAAGACCTACGTGACTGCCCTAGGATATAAGAAAACAGGAATCTTCTGACTGAGTAGAACTTAAAGGCAATACAGTACATCAATTTGGTTTCCATAAACATCTTTATTTATATCAGCCAATTTCTTAAGATGTCCTTTTTAGTCTAATAAATAAGCTTCACTCTCTCCCCAAAGTATGACTCTAATGTTGAGGATAGCTTCACGGCAGCTAACAAATGTCATACACACTGTACCCACTTTGTGCATAACAAAGCAATTAAGGTGTGCAGAAGTAAAGAATCTAAACATATTGACAGAAGTCAGGAAAGCCTACAGTTTTCTTTACTGAACTATTTTATCTTTTTCTCCTGACAGAAGCATATTATAAAGGTTTTAGATAGGAAAAGAAGCTTTTAAATTAAGAATTAAGCAAAACCACTATGACAAACAGAGAAAAGATTAAGTCTACGCAAAAAGGTTTGGATTTAACCCAATTAGATAAATAAATAACCTGACTCAGTTCATGGCTGCATAAATATTTGTAGCTA
>VWZO01020744.1:552502-573844 GCA_013396975.1 Bucco capensis
AGGAGGGCCGAGACAGGGACAGCAAAGGTTAGGATTGTACTTTTCAGCAACTAACCTACTTTAAGCATTTATGAAATTATAATCTAAGTTTACACAACTCTGTGTGAACTTCATAAGCCATACTGGAAGTTACCTCCAGCAAGTCACAAACTGGAAAACTCACCTTTTTCGGTATTATGTATAAGTAAATTTATTTACATAATAAAGGATATGTAGTTATGATTTGGTTTATGTCTGTCCAACACCTTAAAGCTTAGGCATTTTGGTGTTGGTTGGTAGTGTTTTGTGGCTTCTCTGAATTTTCTCAGGCACTTCAGGCAGTCCTCTGTCAAAAATATTCTCTTTCAATTCTTTTACTAATTTAAACCAAAACAATTTACATTTCAAATCCCTCAGAACAATTAATTCTAGATCATGTATAATCCATGAACTGGATTGCCACATAAAATAAACTCAATTAAAAGTCATCTTTTATATAACCAGAATGCAACCACTGGATCACTATCCCATTTCTACTAAAGCTCCTTTCCACAGTTTTAACAAAATAAGTTTACTTCCCCCTCTCATGGTCTCTTTTACAGTATCAAAAAAAAAAAAAGAGATATACATATAATTATAAACTGTACTCATCTTACTTATACAATGTAATGTGTTCAAACTGAGTTATGCATTTGCTTCTCCCTTCCCGAATCAGGAAAATTTCCAAATACTTAAGATATCAGAAGTTGTCACACAGAATTTCAAATTTATGGCAATGGTCTAAAAAAACCCAATGTAGTAACACTAAGGCATCATCCAAGATCTTAACTGGGACCACACTAGCAAACTCTATAGCAGGACTGTCCCCCTTAGAAGACTGAGATACTAAGCCCTAAACAAGCCTGAACCCAAGTTCCTGTAACCTCCAACTAATGCTGACTGGTTGCCACATCCATTTATCCCCTTTAAATAAAGTTCACCCATAGGTAATCTGTGTTCCTATGTTACTTCTGAATGTGGTGTAGGGTTTTGACCTTAAACTTTCAAGTCAGAAAACACATTACACAGAACAGAGTACCCCCAGAGTTCAGTGCTATTAGCCTCTGGAAAACCACAGCAGCCACCACCCTTCCAGAGTCTGTGTGGAATCTCCTTGTCACTTCTTTTGTGCAATTCACACACAAAATTTGCATCACTTCACACTTACATAAAAAACCAAAATATTTCTCTATGTCTCCTCTTGTGGTCAAGTACTGCAAGAGCTTGTAATTTGTGATAGTTCAAACACCTTCCCACTGGAACAGATAAGGTCATGTCAATGTTCAACCCTGTAGATATCATAACCAAAAGCTCTTTAGAGATTCTGGGTGGAAGCTAAGTATTCGTTATCTTATCTTACTATTTTTATACATAGTGCACCTCTAATGAAAATTAACAGAGGCCAGCAGAAAATTATATTCATTGGCAAATAGCAATAGCTTACTGAAGTTTCTATTTGAAAAACCTATCAAAAAGTACTGCTTTTTTAGTGTAGAACTGAAAGGGCAAATGTACCTCTTGTTATGAGGTTAGATCCCTACAGAGCAAAGGACTTCATCTGAAATTTTGCTGAAGATAACTTGAAGTGTTTGAATGAACCACTGCCTTCTATATCACAAGCATGTATAGATTTATCTACTGCTTTTATGAAAACTAATGAGGCATTTCCTTGGTGACCATTTTCCTGTCTTAAGAGTTCTTACAAAAAGAGAGTCCCTGAGGGACATCAAGAAACAGGCACATATCTCTTGAAATCACTAGGAAACTTTACTTTTTTCTATTAAACACTGCTTGCCATGACAAACAACATGACTAAAAATAGAATAAAGAAAACAAAATGTTTCAAATAGAAGCTTTAAATATAATCACTATAAACTAAAAGTATTATTGAGTCTTGAGTGCAAACCTGGTAAGTGTAATCTACAAGAATTGAGAAAACTTGGGAAATAAACAAAGCAAGAAAAGTTGCAGTTTTTCTAGAAAGGTCCAGAAAAAGCACGGGGATTCCCACTCTGCTCCTATTGAAAAACAAAAAGCACAAAGAGCAAGTTTTACCATAATTCAAAGGGGAGGGGAAGGGAAGAATCAAACCCATTGAGTAAGATTTTACTGAAACTGTTTTTATTTCAAATAGTCGCTGACTTAATGAAAGTAGAGTCACCAATTTCTGTAGCATTAGCCAAAGGATGCAACTCCTACTGAAGTCAACTGGACCCGCCCTGAAGACTTTGGCAGAAGGCACAAGTATCTGAACTTCCCTGTAACAGCAGCAATCTAGAGAATATTCATTCCATTCTTGAAAATGAATACTGGAGATTAGTATTGTTTTGATAAAGGTGCTAATTATTCTCTATGGAAAGCTTCCATGGACTTAAACAGAGACTTTTTACTTAATTAGAGCAGAACAGGACATCATGTGACAGGATTAATGAACTGTTCTGGCCTCAAAATCAGCATAGACTACAGACACCCCTTCCCTCAATCTTTACCTCTGCATCTCCCACCTAGGCAATGACTATTCCCCTTATAGCAACAAAAATTACTGGTACAGTGAAGTTCACTCACATTTTAACTCCAATCTGGTTAGCACCACACAAAAAAACAGTATCAATCTCCACTATTACTGACACAGAAGTGGAAAACATGAGGAAGAGGATTTTATTTTTTAAATACTAACTGGTGCAAATTCCAAATGTTCTAATCCTTTCCATGGACATTCTAGCCGTATTAAATTTAGCTGAGACACTGTAACTATTTTTGGAAGCTTTTAACATCCAAAGGGACTATTCATTTTTATTCATCTAAAGCAGGGCTGGCCAGCTCAAGTCAATTTCAAGACCTGCCTTTGCTCAGAAGGCTCAGCTGTGCCTCCTGTGCCAGGGATGTATCCAATGACCAGTAAAGGAACACAACTGGCATCAGCTTGCTAAGCAATCTGTATCTCCATCCCTGGAGAATACAAGCCAGCAGACACTGGTGCTCTATCCTACTAAACCAAGACTCTAGTCCCATTCCACAATAGGAAGATGATACTCTGAGCAATCAATGCCAAGCATGGAGATTTTATGTACTGTTCTTAAGGTCAAGAAGCTGAGCTATGATTAAGCAACCACTAAAGTTACCATGGTAACAGTAAGGTATTCAAAGAACAAAAAAACCCTCCCCAAACCCAAAGAAACCAGAAGAAGCTTTCAGATTACCTTCACTTGGCCTCTGTGCTACTCTATTTAAAGCAAGCCAGTTTTATAAGGGGCACACAGTATTACCACATTGCTGGCCTTCAGCCAGATCTGTCACCTCACACAGGGGTCAGTGGAACACTCATTTAATAGTCCTTTAGCTTGTAACATAGAATTCACAACTATACCTCAATTCTCACCAAGACCTACCTTCCTTTTCCCTGTTGAGAGGAGAAATAAAGAGAAGAAATCATCTATGTCACAACTCCACACAACAGGAGCTGTTCACAATGTTTAAGTCCTAGGAGATACTCAAGACACCATGATGACTTGGAACAAAATTTCAAGGTTTCCTTGCAAAGGATTTTCTGCTGGTACACACAAGTAATTTGTAACTTTAAAAATGCTAAGGACACCAATGCAATGATAAATGTTTTCAACGCAAACAATGTCAAACCAAGCCACAGAATCAGAACACACACTATGATATTCGGAAGAGGACAAACTAGATCACATAGTTGACAACTCCTCAATAGTTTATGGAGAATGGGATAGTTCTGCTGTTAAAAAAAAGTTAAAGTTGATAATCTACAGAAAATCTTCTTCTCTCCTCATTTACTGTGGTGCATTTGTAGTTTTTCCTTGTTCTTCTATCTGTTCAGAAATGACATACAACCATACAATTTAGTTTTACTCAAAGAATAAACACAGCAGAGTTTCTTTTTCTATGAAAATATGTAAGTACTGTAGAGGGTTTTCCTTTTCTATAAGCAAACACTCTAATGAGGTGAATAACAAAGAGAAAACCAATTATTACGTGCAGATCTTGAAAGCCTAACAGCAACTGATGTAAAGCATAACTCCTGATTAAATTACAGCTCTTATTTGTATGATTTCTTTCAGCTGTATAAACTTATCATAGCTTTTTCTTTCAGGAAACTAGATTAAACTTCAAACTCAAGCAGTAAAGTGACCAAAATGCTTTAAAGAGATAAAAAAGAATCTAGAAGAGATGGGGAAAACACCCCAAACCAACATCTTTGGAGAGCTACCTGCTATATAAGCATCAAATAACATCGGTGTGGGATGCTGCAGCTAACTTTGAAGCACCTCAAGAGTTTCTACACACCAGCCTTAAGTTGTACAATCAGCTGGGCCAGGTCTGCATCTCTGCAAGCATCCACCTGCTCCGAGTCCACAGCCTGCGCCCCCGGAGCGGCTGCAAACCCCCTTCCCACCTCCTTGACCCCTCCCCCGCCTGCCCAACACGCAGGGTGACATCGTGTAGTGGTGGACCTGGCAGTTTTGGTTAACGGCTGGACTCGATGGTCACAGAATCATTACGGTTGGAAAAGACCTCCAAGATCAAATCCAACCGTCATTCTGTCAGCACCATGCCCCTAAGTACCACTTCTATACGTTTTTTAACACCCTCCGGGGACGGTGACTCCACCTCTTCCCTGGGCAGCCTGTCCCAACGCCTAACAACTCTCAGTGAAAAATTTTTCCTAATATCCAATCTAAACCTCCCCCGGTTAAACTTGAGGCCGTTTCCTCTTGTCCTATCACTTGTTACTTGGGAGAAGAGACCAACACCCACCTCGCTACAACCTCCTTTCAGGTAGCTGTAGAGAGAGATAAGATCTCCCCGATCGTATAGGTCTTTACCAACCTGAACGATTCTATGATTCCACCTCCCGAAGCTCCTCTCCAGCCCCGGCGGAGGAACCACCTGCCTCGCAGGTCGAGCCACCCCGACGCTCTCCTTCCCCGCACGCCTCCGTTCCCGCCCACCGCCAGCCACCCGCGTGGGGCTGCACGGCGGATACCGACCCCCGCCGGACCGCGGGGAAGCCCCGGGCTCGCCCCGCGTCCCCTCGCGCCCGAAAAGCCACCAGCGAAAGGAGCCCCGAGGTAAGAGAACGGGACCAGCGGAAGGGAGCAGGAGCGCGGGTGGTTACATAACCCCGCCACGACGGGCGCGCACGGCGCCAGGTCGGCGGAGTACGGCTGCAACCCGGCGGCCCTACGGAAGAAGGAGCCCCTCGCAGCACCAGCGACCCTGCCCTTACCTGCTGCAGCTCTCTTGTCTTTCACCTACCCGCCCTCTGCCTCTGTGGCTGCCGCTGAGCCCCGAGGACGCACCACCGACTCCTCAGCAAGCGCACCACACCTCTCACCCGCCCCGCGCCGCTAAGGCGAAGGTGGAGGACGAGGCGGGAGGGGCGCGAGTACGTCGCCACCCAATCAACAAAGCCCTTCACCTAAACGAGCAGCGGGGAACACCAATAAAAATGCGAGGAGCAAACTAGCCGCGCCTCTTCCATCCCCTGGCTATGTTCCTCACCTCCCATCGCTACGCGCCGTGTCTCGGTTACCATCGTGGGCGGCGGGGGGCGGGGGGGCAGCGGCCTCCGTGCTCCGTATGCGGCAGGTGAGCTGGAGGAAGGTCTCAGGTTTCCCCTCGGCGCCCAGAGAGTGGTAGGAATAAGCCAGGGGGTTGTGTCCTCTTTACTAGTGTCGGTCCCCTTGCCCTGAGGGAGGTGAGGTGGGATGGCGTAGGAAGATGTAGGCGAGATGTGGGTGAGGAGGTGTAGGATCAGGTGAAGTCAGGTGGGATGTGGTAGGGACATGTGGGATTGGGGGGAAATCAGGTGGGATGGGATAGGGAGATACGGGGTGGGATGGGAGCAAGAAGTTGGATGGGATGAGGTAGGGTAGAGGAGAGGTAGGATGGGATGGAGAGAGGTGGGGTGGGATGCAGAAAGAGGTGGTAGGATGGACACCCACAAAGTGCCAGCACACCTCAACATGGTTTTAGTGACAGACCTCCTAATCATGGAATCATTATGGTTGGAAAAGACCTAATGCCCCCTATGGTGATTTTGTAGGGGGCCTAAATGCTTCTGGAGGATGGAGCTCCCAATGATGATTCCCACTTCTGACCACCGATATGCAAGCTGGCCTCTTAAGTGAGCTCCATCTGCAAGGGATCCAGTTGATGTTCATCACTTCTCCAGACTAGTAGGTGAATAAGGTGCATCTGTGTTACAGACGAGGCCAGAAGGTGTATTTGTAGGACTTAAGGAACGTCAGGGTCACAGTGAAAAAAGGCTGGTTGTGGTCCTGATTTTGAAAAGAAGAGAAAGCATGCAGATGCCCCCAAGGCATGCTTTATTAAAGAAAGGGCTATTTTCTCTCTTCCAGCTGTATGTCCAAGACTGCTAAGCATCAGAGGCTAATGCTGATTTTCTGCGGTCTCTGCTTTGGAATGTAATAGAGAGGGATTTAATCAATAGGGTGATACAGAAATGTAAATAGGTTTCTGTAAAGATGGCTTTGAAAATCTATATAATATAATGGAGAACTAGAAGACTCCCTTATAATTATTAAATACCCTATCAAAATCCATGGAAGGAATAATTCTCCATTAGTTAAAGATATATATATATAGATATATAAAGATGTATGCCATTTATAGCAGCAGTTTCCAATAATAGCAGAAGAGAAACCTATTGTAACGATTGATATCAGTCATGTATCCCACCTCATCTCTGCAAAGACCTAAGAAAATGCATTGTAGGTTATTGTACCTGCAACAGAGGAGTTTCTTCCTGGTCCCATTAACTAAGGACTGACTTATGCCTTGATGCATATCTGATTTAGACACCTTCCAGGCTCTTTTCTTTGGTTCTACTTTTATCTTTTAATATATAATAGGTAACTGATAGTAGTAATTATTATTTCTTGTTGTTTTATCCTTGTGCCTAAAATATGATTCCCTGACCATGATCTTGTTGCTTTGGGCACTATGCAGAAAAGAAATCAAGCTATGGAGATAAACATGTCATAATATAAAATAATAAGGTTTAAATCAAACTATATGCTCATTGGTTTGATATTTAAGAGTTAAACCTGGTTGGGTATCTTACTTTGTCACCATCTACATGTGTTGCCTTTGCGTGATGTCGTATTTTAATATTCTGAGTAGGAAGAGCATCCACTGTGCTTTTTCTGTCCCATTTTTTATTACACAGTTTCCTTAAGTCATCTTATCCCCATACCTCTTAACTGTGTCTTGTTCACAGTAGACAGTCTCAAGATTTGTTCTTTTTCATATTTTCGTATTGGGAAAGAATATTTTCATTGTGATGGAGTTGCCATAGCATCTCATTTCCTTGTAGTAAAATGAGTATCTCTACAGTTATGAAAGCAAGCTAATCCATGTTCATAGAATCATAGAATGGTTTGGGTTGGAAGAGACCTCTGGAGGTCATCTAGTCCAACCCCCCTGCAGTGGGCAGGGACATCCCCAACTAGATCAGGCTGCCCAGAGCCCTGGCAAGCCTCACCTTGAATGCCTCCAGGGCTGGGAACTCAACCACCTCCCTGGGCAACCTGTTCCACTATTCCACCACCCTCATGGTGAGGAACTACTAATATCCAGTCTAAATCTACTCTTCTCCAATTTAAAACCAGGAAAAATCAGGAAAACCTAGCCCAGTACATTGGCTTTTATATGCATCCAGACAGTATTGCTAAGATGAAGGGGGAAAAAACCCAAAATTTCACTTTTTGCAGTAAAAATGTCCTTCAAATTAGATAATGATGAGAATGGCAACAATTGCAGGGTTTTTAATATCCCATATTGCAAGCACTTAAGATTTCTTTTAGGAAAGGTCACAAAATAATATATTACTTAGACCTGGAAAAGTGGCCCTGCAAAAATGAGAGAGTAAAAGCAACTGAGAGAATGTCCTTCTTGGAGTCACACTATTTACCCACCTAGGCCCCAGTGCTATTCAGGCCATGCAACCTGAGTAGGCACCCCGTGCTTCCTAAATGCTGTGGGCATCTTCCCACAACCCACGTAGTTGTAGAGTGCCAAAATCTGGAGGAAGGTGAAATTTTGGAAAGGATACTGAAGGAGGTGATAAAACAGCTGCTACTTGCAAGATTTGCAAGCCATGCTCCAGTCCTGCTCCCACAGAACTGAGTGGGAGTTCTGTTACTGATATCTCAGAGCACCAGCTTAGCCAATCTCATCCAAATCCTGAGCTGCTCATTATCTTCAGTCTGCACCTGCTTCTGATCTACAGATTTAATCAGTAAGCAAAAGTGGCCTCTCAAATGTACTGAAGCAACCATGGTGAATTTCAACACAAAGTACTGTGACCAAAAGACTTTGGCCCTTGATGTTATGCTGATTTCTGATCATCAGAATACAAACACTGACTCACTCCTGCAGCCTTTGCAGGAGCTTTGGTAAAAATATTTTCTCTTTTCAGAGGAGATGATTAAGAGATGTCTCAAAATCTGTAGATTCTCAAGAAGTGAATGCTGCTTCTTTTACATTTCTGCTCACTGGGATAATCCCATATTCTCTGGCCAGATATGGGTTATGTTTTCTTGCAAGTGGCTGAGTCTGGAGATTAGAGTGGATAAAGCAAGTGAAATTAATGTCTATCAGCATTAGCATACCCTTGATTGTTTCTGTTATTTTTGTAGAATATAAAAGCAGTGGGATCCATTAAGCTCTGTATCTTGTCTCTGGCAGCAGAGACTGGATGCTTATTGAAACAGTGTGAAAATTAAGCATGCATTTTCTCCTATTTACCTTCAAATTTTCTAGCAACTAATAAGGTAGAGCCTTCTGGAACTCAAGGTTTTATCTAACCTACTAAGCATGGTAGCTACTAGTGGTCCTGTTTTTTAGAAGTTTAACTCTTTTTGAGCCCATTTGTGGTTTTGCTTTCCACAATGTGCTGTGCCATGACAGTTCTTCACCGTGTAAAAACAATTTCAAGTGTTCTTCCTGATTGTTTAAGTGTTCCTTTGTTACGGAGGCAGTAAGTGAAGTCTCTTTTTTGACCTTCTTACCACTGTTATTTTCCAGACTTTAATTGGATTTCCCTTCAGCTATCCTTCTTTCAAGCTGTTGTGTGCTTCTCTGTTTCCAGTGTGTCTTTATCACCATCCTCTCTATCCTTTCTAATTTTGCTATAAAACACAACATTCTTTAAAACTTTGATTCTACTAATATACTAAGGGGGAAGGTACTAATTCCTAACATTCACTTCTCCTTTTTGACCATACTAACATTTTCAGAGAACTTTCTACTCCAACCTCAGGATTTCCTGCAGCAAAAGTGATAGCTTGAACCACTGTCTGCGTGTGTATCGTTAGGGTTATTTTTTCCCCCACATACATTACTTTGCACTTATCACAGCTGAATTTCAGCTGCTATTTTATCACCCAGTCACTCAGTACAGTGAGACAACATTGCCTCGACACCTCTTCAGTTCCATCCTGTATGTGTACAGCAACTGCAAAGCAGCTTAGATACAACTTATTGCAGATGTTTAAATAAAAATGTGCAAAGGCAAGACCATCTCTTTTTTTTTTTTCCCCCATATATCTACAGAACATTTTGCACAGTTCTGGGTGCAAAATTAATAAATACACCAATGAAAAATTGCTGCAGAAAATGAGAGTATCCTTCACTTGCAGTAAAATTTCAGTGCCTTTAATGGCCTTGCACATGATACTCAATGAGCAGGTTAATCACAGAGCAGGGCCCTTTCCTTCTCTAGTGATTTGGAGATGCAGAGAAGCACATGCTTCATCTGTGCTAGTTCTCTCCAAATCTGTTATGTGGAATTCAGGCAAGTTGGGAAAACCTATGGCACCACTCTGGGAACTCCTGAGCTCCTAGCCTTGCAGTGGGACAGCACCTGCATCTGGCTCTGTTGCTCCCTAAACCCTCTCTAGTATATCCACATCGTTTCTGAACATCTTCAGGGTCAGATAGAGGTCAGACAGGAGGCTTGTGCCTTTTAAGGCAATGAGAAGAGGAACAAAGATGTTCACATATTCCATTCTCTTCTGAGAGTTGCCTGAAAAAAGTTTTTTTTATTTGGCTTTGCAAAAATTCCATAACTAATAAAAAGTACCAGAAAAATGTAAGATTTGTTATCTTACAGCTAACCCTCAGTTTTGAAGACAACAGAAATGCTCTGTCCCGATTTCTGGGTAAGGAATATTTTTAACCAAGAGATGTTTTTTTAGCCTAGATGCATGATAGATCAAGGGGAAAAATGTTTTTCATTGACTTTTAAAACAATCTCCATTTCAAGAAAGAAAAAAAAAAGCACCTTTTGTTCTGTAACAAATAACATCCTTGAAGTACAGTCAAATCTGAAATATTGGGACCAGATTTAAAATCTTCCATTTGAAAGAGGAAGTAGAAAGATGAGGAGGTTTTCAAGCTGTTGAAATATGTGAGGTATTTGAGGTGATTGTTTTCACCTATGGGCTGCCTCTTTCTTCCTACCCCTCATCCCTATGCAAAATGAAGGCAGTGCTGTGTGAATCACCAGGTGTGTGTTTACCTGCTACCAAAGCTATCAGCATCTCACTTTGTGAAATAGAGGGATGACAAACTGCAGAGGTAGGATGCTGAGGAAGCTGATTTCTTTGTTTCTTTAAAAGATTGCCTTTTCCTCCTGGTGTCCTTTTCCCAGTGATCTCCTCACAACAGATTCTTGGAGTGTTTATTTCATAATTGCTTCATCAAGGCCTATGTGAGCTACTATGCAAATTCAAAAGCAATTTTGGAGGTGTAGTCACAATTCAACAGCATGACTGATAAGGTCAGCTCAAATTCCTCAAGTAAAGTGTGGTTTGCTGCCATGTGTTAACAAGTAGAAGCACTTGGTTTGTAGGATCGGCCCAATAAAAATACAGGAAGCTAAAACATCTGGCTTGTCAAAATGATCCTAAGGTTATAATGGGAAAGACAAAGATGCCAGATAAAATCCAGGAAATGAGCACAATTTAACCAGAACATAGCTTCAGTCTCTAAACATACTGCCTTACCTTTCTGATCCACTGATTTCTTTTTGTCAGACTGAAATTTACCAGGAAGGAAACTTCATGTATTTGAGGAAGTGCTAAGCATTGTGATGGTATTTAGTAAATAATTCTTACCACCTCTCCTGCTATTTCTTACATTTGTGATGAGAATTATTAGAAGTGACTTGCCCATTGTGACCCAAATGGAAATAAAAAAAATGCAATGAGCCATAGCTATGTGACCTCAAGCCAAATGCTTCAAACTCATGTACCTAAATATAGACACCTAAATAAATGGCCTGATTTTCTGAAGCACTGTGCAACTCCCAGAATTTTAGGTGCTCT
Source organism: Bucco capensis (assembly GCA_013396975.1). Lineage (NCBI taxonomy): Eukaryota > Metazoa > Chordata > Aves > Piciformes > Bucconidae > Bucco > Bucco capensis. The sequence continues at coordinate 563,899 of VWZO01020744.1, forward strand.
GAAAAATCAGGATGCTTATTTAGGTATCTAAATGCAAAGTGAGCTTCTCAATATATTCTTTAAACTGCTTGAGAATGTAAACAACTAAGAAGACACTACAAACACTGGTTTTACATGTGCTAAGTAGAAGGCCACAGAGTATAATCAACTGCAAGACACAATTTACTCCTATAAAGTGAATAGTGTGCTAGTTATTATTTATTAATTGTTGAGAAATAGAATCTAGGAGCCCTAGTTCTGAAGCAGTGCTAAAAAGGTTTGATGGAGAAGTCCACATTTCTTTACCTTTTATTAATCTTTATCCATTATTCTAGAGGTTGACACAGAAAGCCTTTCAAAAATGTCACATTAAGGACCTTTGTTTATACTGAGAGATCATAAAAAAATTTATTTATGTGTTTCATTCTTCTGAAGAGTGATCCATGGTCTCTAAGGCTTTTAGTGTTTTCTTTCTGAAATCTTCATTCATTATTTTGACACTTCTATGTGACTGTTGAAGGCATAATTGGAATATCATTGGAAGCAGAGGATTGTGAATGAGGAGTTATTAGTCAGCACATGACACCACATACACATTCAGTTCATAGAAAAGAAGCAGCTAAAGCAGGTAAATAACAACTGAGACTAGATTTTTGTGCCTGAATTGTGCATAGAAGTAAAGACTTATACACACTGACTTTTCCAACACTTTTTATGGGTTTTTTAGACACATTCTGTTAGTATATGCCTATATAGGTAATTATTTTTATATATTTTGGCACTGATCTTCTTGAAATACATCAATGATTGGCAGCTGGGCCCTACATTGTGCCCTATGTACTGCCAGCTTTCATGCAAGGTGAACACTGGAGATGGCAAAATGGAAGTGCTCTTGATGACATAGATATTCTTGGGCAGTCATAGCTTCCATGATGTGAGTCATTGCAGCAGAGCAACATCTCAACAGTGTCCTTCCACATCAACAAGAGGGAAGTCACTACCCCTTCCTGCTGCTCTCCTAGGTGTGTGACAGAGCTCCAAAGGGATAGCCAGTCCAACCAGGCATTAGGTCCAACTGTGACACTCATCTGCCAGTCTTAGCCTTGCAGTGTTGCACTCCAACTTTAAACTTTTCAGATATTTAGCAGTGTGAGTATCTGAAATTCCCGGAGGGAAGAGTAAGCTGGGCTTACAGCTGAGCTGGGAAAGGGGGGAAAAGGATGCTAGTGATGTTCCTTGGGAGGATAGGAACAGTAAAGGGAAGTTAAAAGGGAAAGGAGAGAGGAAACAGGGCCTCTGGTGTATACTCTACCCTTGAGCTGCTTCAGTGCCATGTCTGCAAGAAGCCTGCTGTGCTGTGAATTCATTATGTAAATCTATTTGCAGGAAGAGCCTGTGCTAGAGATGTGCAGGTGAGACAACCAGCCCATCAAGACATCCAGTTGCACAGCATGACTCCAGGTTGTGAGATGCTTGGAGATGCTTGGGACAGCCCCAGCTCCCACCCATTGCCCAGCTCCCACCTTTGACCCCTGTAGAAAGATGCCAGTGCTGGCATGACTCCGTGTGGAGGGATAAATGTATCTTGTCATGTGCAGATCAGTGCTGGCAGGTGTGGTAGCTCAGGGCAGATGCTTTAGTGATTGCAGCTTTTGCTATGTTCTGTCCCTTGGATTTGTGCTGGCTTGTGGGTACGTAGAGGACTCATTACTCCATTTGTTCCTACATACCCATATGCCTATATGTGTGAACTGTGCCTGTCCACAAAACCTCTGAGCCAGACTGCGAGGCCACAGTCCATAAGAAAAATTTGGCAAGGCTGAATATGTTGATTAAAGGACAGAATATAACCATCTCCTGCTGATTCAGGTCTTTTTATTATTTGAAGGAACAACCAGATCATTGTGCTGAGACTGGCTTTTAACAAAGTGGTGCTTGATTTCAGTTCATGGTAAGCAAATACCAGTTGCCAGGTTTTCAGATACTAAAACATTCTTTGGTTTATTTTTTCAGAAAAAGGAACTTCAAACCTCAGGTTTAATGCCTGAAAACACCCTTGTAATCATCCTTCTATATCTGTGTATTATTCCAGTTCTATAAACAAGCTTAAAATAGTAAATGATAATACCAGGATTTGGACAGGAGAAGAGTGTCAAAGGCAGTACCTTGAGCTGTAATGAGTTAGTTACTTAAAGAGTAGAACTCTTTTAAGTATTTTATATTGTTCATCTATGCATTTTCACCTGAGAATCACACTTGGGCAGCCATGGCATGATACTGGAAAGCACTTGATGTTCTTTTGGTATTAAGCAAATAGAAGGACACACTTCCAGAATAAAGGCCAAATAAAAGGCCAATGCCTTGAAATTGCCTCTGGATCTCAGCAGTAACAAAGACCAACACTATGAAACCACTAAAATTTGTATTTTTTGCCTCAAAAGAGTTAAATCTAACTACAATTGAGGCCTTTGACATGAGAAAGAGTGACAGAGACCTATCTTCAGCTTGGAGCAAAATGCAAGACCCCACAGCTAGAGGATTCTGGAAATGCAGTGCTGAAGGACTATATCCATAGAGCCTCACTTGGCTCTTATTTGGGTCAGATGTTCACAGAAATCACTGATAATTGTCTCTGAGCAAGGACCCAGGAAAAAGTGAATGCCGAATTTTGCCATTCCCTAATTACACTTTGTAAAGGACATGATCTTCCTTAGCTTTCAGCTTCTCTGGCCAGGTGTGATTGCCTAATCTGATGCCTTATGTGGGGTATTATACCCTCAGAAAAGATGTTTTCTGTCTTTGTAGACTACCTAACAGTTGCTTTATGGAAGTGGAATGCCCTACAGAGAACTTTGGTCTTCAAACTTTGCTGATTGCTTTGCAGTTCCTGAAGATGCATCAGGTTGCCTTTCCCTTCTCTCTCCACACCAGGGATGCACACTCACCAGAGCAAAAGCTTCTGTTTCAGAAAAAGGTGCAGTTTTGTTTTCAGGATTATTAATATAGGAATGTAATTTCAGGCCTTAGAAAAACCATTCCATTTTCTGATCTGCATTTTTACCTCATTTCAGATGGGAATCTGCTCATTTTGACTTCAGACCACTGCAGAAGGGTACAGCAAGCTCTTAAGGCTGATCAGTTACTGAACTTCGGTATCCTCAAGCTGTGCTCAAGTCACTTCTGAGCATTCCCTTTCCTGTGCTAACCAGATTGACTCAAGTTTGGCAGGTTTAGCAACAGTTTCATCAACTTTCTGATTCAGCTCTGATGTCTCTCAAATTTATCAGCAGCATTTTGGAATCACAACCAGGACTATCAATGGGAGATGTAGTATCTGCTCTCCAGCATGGAAGTTCTGATCAATGGAGTTAAATCCAGCTGGCAGTCAGTCACGAGTGGGGTCCCACAAGGCTCAGTACTGGGGCCACTCCTGTTCAACATCATCAATGATTTGGACCAGGGGATAGAGTGCAGCCTTAGTGAGTTTGCAGATGACACCAGGCTGGGTGGCAGTGTCCATCTGCTTGAGGGCAGGGAGGCTTTCCAGAGGGATCTGGATAGGCTGGATCGCTGGGCCAAGGCCAATGCCATGAAATTCAATGAGGCCAAATGCCAGGTGCTGCACCTTGGCCATAACAATCCCCAGCAGTGCTCTAGGCTTGGGGAGGAGTGGCTGGAGAGCTGTCAGGGAGAGAGAGACCTAGGGGTGCTGATTGACAGCTGAACATGAGCCAGCAGTGTGCCCAGGTGGCCAAGAAGGCCAATGGCATCCTGGCCTGGATCAGGAACAGTGNTTCATATCCGGTATCCATGTTATCCCCTTCAGACATAGTATCCCACTGGAGCTCTGGCCCAGTTGTTTGCTCATTTGCCAAGACTCCTTCCTGACTTGTCTTTTTCAAAGCTGCAAAGATTTAATTTGATGCTGATTACTCCAATATTCTGCCTGGTAATTGGGAAAGATGATGTATCAAATTTCTAATGCAATAAAAGCAGTACAGGAGTGAACAAGCCTGATAAAACTTAGGAAAGTTAGATTATAGGTGTAGTTCATATCTCACAGGGAGATGCTAAACAGCCTTCCAGGTGATGATTGGTTTGTGTTTTTACTCAAAAAGAAACTTGTCCAGAGTCTTTAAATTTCAAACTTTGCATTAAAACCAAAATATTTCTGAAGGATCTAGGGCACAGCTCTTTCCTCAGCAACTTAAAAAAATGTGTGAACTAAAAGATTTTAAATATTTCTTCTGAATATTTTGACTGTAGCTCTACAAGTAATGTTATTTACCAGTAACAGAAACAGGACAGTCCCAGTCCAAGAAAGAACACAGTTTATCCAAATTACAGGCATCCATCACTCTCCATGAGCAGGCTTGAGAGCTCTGATCCATGTGAGCAATACATACAACTTTCAATCCATACAGACTTTGTAGCAATAGCTAATTTTCATTATTACCCCAATGTGCAGATGAGGAAACTGAGTCACTAAGGGATGAAGTGATTCACCCAAAGAGCACAGTGAGTCAATAGGAGAGCTGGGAATAGAGCTCATAATTCCCTGTATTATCCATTGGAGTCCTCAAATATTATCATTTTATAAATGCTCTGTCTTTGTAAAGACTTCAGTGCTATAATTATCTTCCCAGGACTCTCATGGAAACAAGATATTTATAACTCCATTAAGCCTTTCCTAGTAATTTTGTGATCAAAGTGAAAAAAAATGAATAATGCCGTGCCAATCAGTCGCATGGCCAATGTCATGCAGAATGGCTACATGATGAAAGCTTCTCCTTGGTTGTCTCAATTAAAAGCTTGCTATCTTTTGAATGCCTTTCTTATGTCTGATACCCCTTCCCCTGCATACCGGCAGAGAGGAAATATTTTTTGCCATGTGATGTGCCACACCAAATAACTGGGGGAGATGCTAGCTGCCAATCCAGCCTACTATAAATGTGACCCTTTTAAAAGAAAAAAAATATTTCTCCTAGAAGCCCTTAACTTTTGTCAGTTTCACCTAAAATGAGCAACACTACCTCAGTGTTTCCACTAACCCTTGTGTATCTTTACAATTACAACAGAGAAGCCAAGACTAACTGTAAACAAAGGGCTAGCAACTGAGGCATTTGGTGGACCCTGGTTCAGCAAAGCACTTAAGCATGTGCTTAAATTGCAATCCATTCTTATTCTGCAAATCCATCTGTTTGTTTAAAGCAGGACACATGCTTAAGTCGAGTTTTGCTTGGCACAGTGCACAGCTAGGGCCTTGGAATTAATTTCTTTCCAAAAGGAAGTCATTATTTTTAGCACACCTCTCAGTGGCTACAGCCATATCTTTTACTCCCCAGATATCTATTTTCAGGAGGTATACGTGCTGAGCCTAAACTCCTGGTTTCAGTGTCAATTAGTGGCACAGAAGAGATAGTGAATACCATTCCTGGAGTAAGGAAAGAGACCACTTGAAATACTTGACTGCTAAGTGCAGATGAGAGAGGCCTTCAGTGAGGTTCAATAGAGGGAAAACATAAAAGAAGTTGTGATTATTCTGGGAGGTGGCTGCTGATATGAGGGGTTATCTTTTCACTGTGCTGACTGGAGAAGATTCACTTGCAGTAGGTCAACAATTTTAATGCAAAATGTTTTGATGAGTTTTCCATTAAATATTCTATTTCCACAGGAAAGTTATTATTTCAGGGAAAGTGTTTATGTTTTCCTCAAAAATATTGAAAAAGGTTTGGCTGCAATGTGATAGTTTCTGTGGCTTTTTTTTTCTCTAAAGGCTCCTTTAATATACAATAAAATCCAAAATTTGATTTTAAAGAGTTTTGTTGCTCATAATTCTAGTTCTTCTCTCTTTCATTAAGAAGACTGCTACCATTTGTTTCTCTGGCTTAGATGTGGGAGTTACTTATCCCAATATAAATGAATACCAACCCACAGTCCTGACCAGCCCAAACCATGGGTTTTGCTCAGGTAGATCTGGCTAATGGCATGTGAGAAACTATTGCAATTTCTAAGATTTTTTTTCTTGAGGGATGCTGTGCTGCATTCCCTTTAACATCCATACATCATACAGAAGGATAGAAATACAAAGATAGGTCAAAATACATTTTTTGGAGTTATCTCCAAAAAAGAAAATACCTACAGATACACAACCCCCCAAAAAACCCTCAAACCCCCAAATTAATTAGAAAAATAAAAGGCAATGCACATGGAGGGGGTTATCTTCACAAAACTACAAGATAGCTGAACAGCTATTGTGGACATTTCCAAATTTTAGAATTTTGGGCAATGACCACACATGATAACCAAGGCAGTAGTTTTTTCAGTTAGGGAAGAGATTCTGACCAGCAGTTAAGAGTGCAGGTCTTGCAGAGTTAATCATTAGGAAATAAATTAGAAGTTGGATGAGTAAGTTTCCAACCATACAGATCAATAAAGTTTGTGAAATTGTTGTATCCATAACTGAGGTAAGCCAACCATTTAATGAATTCTGTAATGTGTTATTTTCCTGTGGATGTTATTCCCACAGTTTTTATTGTTGATGAAAGTCCATTTGTGTTTTTTGGACAAATACTTCTAAAATGATGAGTAATCTTTACTTAAAAGACTAAAAATACATGCCAGCTATTATCACACATGAAATCTGACAGCAGTTAAAGAGTTGGTATCTGACAGCATTTTATTTGCAAGAAATCAGCACCGAATGTAGGCAGAGCAGGGCAGATCTTCACCTACCTACACAGGCAGTGATACCTAAGTCATGCTAGTGTGTGTGGATCTGATGTGGAGGCTCAGTGTCCTGTATTTTGTGCACACCAGCACTGGGGATGTGGTTGTGGTGTGGATATGGAGTTACCAATCTCATTTCTTCACAGGAGACACCACTTTGGCTTTAGGTCAAAGGGACCTGCAGGAAGCAGTGACCTGGCCCAAGGGACCTGCTTTCCTGCTGGTTCTAGCAAAACTTCCATGCATTATTTCCACATGTAGCTGCTTTTTATCCTGAATGTCTGGTTGGTGAATTTAGTATATCAGATTATTTGCAAAGTCTGTGAATAATTTGCTCACAAATTATGAATGCAGCAGGAGAGCTTGGTTTTTAAATACTAGGAGGTAGGCAATCAGGTGATAGGAATGATAGGACTATACTGGTATGGCAAACCATAATGCAGGGGATGAAGAGCATTTCAAGTTGAAAATAAAAACTGTTGAGGCAGGGAACCTATCTGAAGGTGTAGGATAGGAAAGCAGCTCAGTGGTCCATCCATCCAGGGATGGCTGGTGAAGGAAGGCGAGTTAGCACTGGGCAGCTTTCATTTGCGGTGCTTATACTGGACCCGGAATGGTGCCATGGGTTGCTGTGTCCCCACCAAATGTAAAGGACTCTGCAAAAAGAAGAAAATCAGTAGAAACGTTAAAGTTAGTTCAGTTAATGGAATTATGATAATATTCTGGAGCTTTGGTCTTAGAGAACCAAGACCAAATACTGGAGAGTATTTCTTGGCTTTGCTGAAGCATTGATTAGGGCCTTCATGATTACTTTTTATTTAATTGAATCTGACACAGAATGACACATATGAGAATTTAAAAAACTCTAATGGTTTTGAATGTTTTCACCAGCATAATTGCCTGTGGGTGCAGACCCAAGTTACAGTCAATTCTAGTGACAGCTGGCATGGCAACACACCATCAGTCAAGAAGAGGCAACCTTCCTCCATATTCTGGGTAGATTTACTACCACTACTTGAGATAAACATCTTGAATTCTCCAGGGAGAGCAGAGGAATTGAGTTCTATGAGCTTCCAGCCTAAAGGGCAATCACACAAAGTCCATGCCACTCTAAACATCTCCCTCTTCTCCTTGGCAGTGTAGCTATAGGGCATGCGTGTCATGTGTAGGTTGTGACAAGTAATCATGCTCATTTAGCAGCAGTCCATGTTTGTGAGGAACAATGATTTTTGTAAAGTGGAAAGCACACAGTGGAAAAGGAGAAGGAAATTACTGCTGAGAGTGTAGATGGTGCCACTGTCCCTTAATGGTAAAACCTTTCTGTGTCACAGTTGCTCCTTCAGTCTTTCCCTAATCATTTATCTTCCACCACTGAATATGTAGTGGAAAAGCACTGCAAGCATTGCACCTGATTTCATATCTTTAAAGTATGAATAATCCAGTTCCATATTGATTGTTTTTGTGAGTGGCAGAAAGCAATTACAAAATCTCTTGTAACATTTAGGCAATCATGAGACAAAATACTCGTGTAGGTGATTCCTTGTATAGACACTGCAGCCCCACTAACACTGCTGGAATTACTCTGGAGTTTTTCACTACATGTTTTATTAACACTCCTCTCAAAATTTTGCTTCATTCTACATAATCACAGTTGAGCATGTTTGTTCATCTGAGCAAGATGAATGAAGGATATAAAGATATGGAATGCTATATAAACTCATGGATCTTTTACCTCCTTTGGTACTGCATCCAAAAGCACAAATTCATATTTGTATAGGAATAGCACAACAAACAACTGGATTTCCATGATAGCAAACCACCTGCAAAAAAGGGGAGGAAAACATTAACTGTGACATCATCAGATAAGAGACAGGATATCTTTGACATATTTTACATTCCATGCTTTAGTTCTGCCTCAAAGTTTATCTTCAGTAGGAAAATATGCTGTGGCTTTGTTCAGCTTCGTTACTCAGTGAAGAAAATGAATGTAGTGGCTGCCCCTTCTTCCCAGTGCAACTTTAGACTGACAGTATCCCTCGGACACTATTTCAAACCAGTCCCTTATCTTTATGGTTTTCTCAAGTGTGTAAACATTTATGTTCTTCTAACACTTGCTGACTTGAAAGAACTTATGGAAGTGAGAAGGAAGTCAAATATAGAAAAGGCTATATGACTAATTGTGCTATATAAAGTTATATAATACAGCTGGGAGCCTGATGACATCAGAGTAGCTGTGACAGCAGGAGTTATTATTTAATGTGTCAGCCTTAGAATGCAGTATGAGACCCAAGGGCATGATTTTTTTTCTGTAACACTCAAGAAAGGACATAGTCAATACGGAGAAGACTTCAGATAACTGCAGGTGAACTCCTCTAGGCTATTATTTTTAATGCCAATATATACAACAGCTTTCTGCATTCAGGCACCAGCATGCACCTGTGCTGCTCATGGGATTAGTCACGGAATTTAGACATAAGTCTTAAATACCTAGTTAAAATAGCAATATTACCTTGCTCTTCTACATATTTTACTTTCTGTTAGCTGAGACACACTGGAAAAACTGGATAAAACAACTATTGGGAAACAGCCACATGACTGCACATGGCATCAGCCTGGGTTTGGCCTGTCAGGTGTGAAGAGGAAGGTAATAAGCCACATGAGACCCAAGCTAGCTCCTGCAGAGCCATCCAGATCTGTGCACTGTGCCACTCTGTGCTCCAAAGTGGAAGGATGTTTGTTTGTTTTGGCACAGCCTTGGACCTAAATTATCTTTGTGATTTCCCACTGGAATTACCTTGAGATAGGGAGCTCTTGGAGACCTTGAGCTCAGGGGAATGCAGTGCAGAGAGAGAGATCAATGGAAATTAGCTCAGATCAGGCAGGACATATAAGGCCAAACTCCATGCTGGTGGCACCATACAAAGGTGAGCTCCTTACAGCCACTGCACCTGGACCCCTGGTGCTTGAGGTCCTTCCTCTGAGCTATCCTCAATGATTTGACACAGATGTACCGTGATGTAACCAAATGACAAAAGGCTCTAGGTTGCCTTCAGAGTGGAAAGGCTGTATTACAGAGAGCTGTCATTCAAACACAAGCACAGCTGGATGCAGGCTGACCAGCTCTGACTCCTCTGTACCCATGATGGAGTGCAATCTGCCCAAGAAGCAATGGGTATAACCAATAACTGACTGCAGCACTTCCCACCATGAGAGCACTGAACCCACTGATACTCTTGTG
>VWZO01020745.1:0-20674 GCA_013396975.1 Bucco capensis
CCCGCCCCTCGCACCTGGAGGCCGGACCGGTGCGGGGTAGGCGCTGCCTGGCAGCTCCTCTCACCATCCGCACGGCCGCCACCACCAGCTCCCGGTCGAAGCCGCCAGCGCCGCGAAGTCTCAGGCTACGCGGACCGCGGCTGCCGCCTCACGCTAGTCTGGGCCGGCTTCGCCCCGCCCCGCCCCGCCCGCTCCTATTAGGGGAACGTCTGGAGCAACGGTGAGAAGGCCTTCTGATTGGGGGGGCAGGCCGTCAATCGGGAAGCCCCCAACCCTCCCGCACGGGGCTGGTGAGGCACGGCGCGGCTGCTTGGATACGGGGGGCGGCGGCGGACGGGGGCNTTGGATACGGTGGGAGGCGGCGGACGGCGGCGCCCCCGTGCGGGGAGGCCTGTTCCGCCGCGTCGGGCCCGACCGACCAGCTCCCTCCCTCTCTCCGCCCACCCACCTGCGTGCACTGCCCTGCCCTGCCACTGCCCCGCTCCGCTGCGGTGGCCGCTGTCGCCCCTCCCGCTGTCACGTCCCCGGCGCTGCTGGGCTGAGAGTGCCGCACCTCGGCTAGTGCCGGGGCACCGGCTCCGCTCTGACACGGCTCCAGCGGCTTAAAGAGATGCGGTGGCGGCAGCAGTAGCAGCCCCTGGCCGCACCGGCAGAACGGCGTGCAGCAGCTCCCTCCAGAGGGGCCGCAGCCGCCGTACCCCGCGGCCGGCGGCGCTGCCCCGCCGCCTGGCTCTCGCCGCCTGGCTCCCGCCTTCTCTGTCAGCTCCCGCGGCCTATACCACCATGCTGCCTCCCGCGGGGGGCGCGCAGCGCACAGGCTCTCTCCCCAACCCCCGCTCAGCCGCGCAGTGGTAGGCTCCGTCCGGCAGCGCCCTCCGTTTCCTGTCCCCGCGCGGCTTCCGTCCTTTCCGCTCCGAGTCGAGGTGGTGTTGCTATCATGGTGAGAAGTCCCTTGCGTCTCCCGGTGTAATCCAGCGGCATCCGCGCGGGCACCGGGCAGCCAGCCGTTCTGCCACGGCACCGAACCCGCCGCGCCGCTGTCATACGCTGCCGGCCTGGCCCCGCCATCGCCGGGATGTGGGAGGGATGAGGGTGGGCGGCGATGAGGGAAGGGATGAGAGGCGGTGGACTGGGGAAGGCCGCTGCCGGCGGCGGGGAGCCGCGGGGTCCTGGGAGCGGGACTGATGGTCTGTCCGTCGCCCGCAGGCCAAGATCAAGGCCCGAGACCTGCGGGGTAAGAAGAAGGAGGAGCTGCTGAAGCAGTTGGACGATCTGAAGGTGGAGCTGTCGCAGCTTCGCGTGGCCAAGGTGACTGGCGGGGCCGCCTCCAAGCTCTCCAAGATGTAAGTGGGGTCCGAACCGGGCAGCCTGCGCCAGGAGGTGCGGTCCAGGATGGGCTGCGGGGAGGCCAGTGACTGCCTTCGGTCGTTACCGTGTGGGAGTGCTGGTGCCTTGGTTGTGTGGGCCAGGGTGCACTGTGTTTGAGAGGTGCTTGCTTAGTCCCGTGTGAGTGCCTTGCACTGTTTAAAGAGAAAAAAAATTGATGTCAGAGAGAAGCAAATACTCACAGGCTTGAAAACCAGTTTGTGTATCTGTGTGCTCAGAGCTGGTGAGCTGAGATGTGCAGGAAGTTGTTAGTGTTTTGCTGCAACATGATACAATGAAAGTTATTCTATTGTAGCATGTACACATTTTCTGTACAACCTTGTGGCTCTTGTTTCTCAGTGTGTTCTGAAATACACCTTTTTCCCCAACTGCAGACGTGTGGTGCGCAAATCCATTGCCAGAGTCTTAACTGTCATCAATCAGACCCAGAAGGAGAACTTAAGGAAGTTCTACAAGGTAAGTCCAGACATCTTCCATAGCAGTTGTTTTCCTCATGTTGTTTTCAAATATATAGTTTGGAAAAAGGAACAAATTTTGTAGATTGTTATTTAAAAGCTTAAAACTCAAGAAAAAATACTTAAGTTCAGGTTTAAAGTTTCCTAGTCCTCATTGTTATGTAAATACTACTGCAAGACTACCCAGAACGCTAAGCTCAGTGTGTATCTGCATGTACCAGGAGAGTCTTCTGGGCAGCATCAGTTCTTTGGGGTATAGTACACTTCCTAGAAGATTCAGTTCCCAGAAATGCAAATACTTTCCTAATCATGTTGCAAGTGACCAAGGAATGCTTTGTCCATTTTTGTTGGGTTTAGAATATTACTTTTTGAAGTTTGAATTGCATAAAGCAGTGGAAAAAAATTGCTTTTTAAGATGTGTTGGATAACTGATACTTGGAAGATTTAGCATTACTTAAACCTGAGTCAGAGCTGGTACAGCTGGTGCAAAAGCTAGAATCACTCCTGTTTCCCAGTGGAGACAAGTTCTCTTAACCTTTTAGACTCGGTTGACAGGNGTGAGAAGGCCTTCTGATTGGGGGAGCAGGCCGTCAATCGGGAAGCCCCCAACCCTCCCGCACGGGGCTGGTGAGGCACGGCGCGGCTGCTTGGATACGGTGGGAGGCGGCGGACGGCGGCGCCACCGTGCGGGGAGGCCTGTTCCGCCGCGTCGGGCCCGACCGACCAGCTCCCTCCCTCTCTCCGCCCACCCACCTGCGCGCCCTGCCCTGCCCTGCCACTGCCCCGCTCCGCTGCGGTGGCCGCTGTCGCCCCTCCCGCTGTCACGTCCCCGGCGCTGCTGGGCTGAGAGTGCCGCACCTCGGCTAGTGCCGGGGCACCGGCTCCGCTCTGACACGGCTCCAGCGGCTTAAAGAGATGCGGTGGCGGCAGCAGTAGCAGCCCCTGGCCGCACCGGCAGAACGGCGTGCAGCAGCTCCCTCCAGAGGGGCCGCAGCCGCCGTACCCCGCGGCCGGCGGCGCTGCCCCGCCGCCTGGCTCTCGCCGCCTGGCTCCCGCCTTCTCTGTCAGCTCCCGCGGCCTATACCACCATGCTGCCTCCCGCGGGGGGCGCGCAGCGCACAGGCTCTCTCCCCAACCCCCGCTCAGCCGCGCAGTGGTAGGCTCCGTCCGGCAGCGCCCTCCGTTTCCTGTCCCCGCGCGGCTTCCGTCCTTTCCGCTCCGAGTCGAGGTGGTGTTGCTATCATGGTGAGAAGTCCCCTGCGTCTCCCGGTGTAATCCAGCGGCATCCGCGCGGGCACCGGGCAGCCAGCCGTTCTGCCACGGCACCGAACCCGCCGCGCCGCTGTCATACGCTGCCGGCCTGGCCCCGCCATCGCCGGGATGTGGGAGGGATGAGGGTGGGCGGCGATGAGGGAAGGGATGAGAGGCGGTGGACTGGGGAAGGCCGCTGCCGGCGGCGGGGAGCCGCGGGGTCCTGGGAGCGGGACTGATGGTCTGTCCGTCGCCCGCAGGCCAAGATCAAGGCCCGAGACCTGCGGGGTAAGAAGAAGGAGGAGCTGCTGAAGCAGTTGGACGATCTGAAGGTGGAGCTGTCGCAGCTTCGCGTGGCCAAGGTGACTGGCGGGGCCGCCTCCAAGCTCTCCAAGATGTAAGTGGGGTCCGAACCGGGCAGCCTGCGCCAGGAGGTGCGGTCCAGGATGGGCTGCGGGGAGGCCAGTGACTGCCTTCGGTCGTTACCGTGTGGGAGTGCTGGTGCCTTGGTTGTGTGGGCCAGGGTGCACTGTGTTTGAGAGGTGCTTGCTTAGTCCCGTGTGAGTGCCTTGCACTGTTTAAAGAGAAAAAAAATTGATGTCAGAGAGAAGCAAATACTCACAGGCTTGAAAACCAGTTTGTGTATCTGTGTGCTCAGAGCTGGTGAGCTGAGATGTGCAGGAAGTTGTTAGTGTTTTGCTGCAACATGATACAATGAAAGTTATTCTATTGTAGCATGTACAGATTTTCTGTACAACCTTGTGGCTCTTGTTTCTCAGTGTGTTCTGAAATACACCTTTTTCCCCAACTGCAGACGTGTGGTGCGCAAATCCATTGCCAGAGTCTTAACTGTCATCAATCAGACCCAGAAGGAGAACTTAAGGAAGTTCTACAAGGTAAGTCCAGACATCTTCCATAGCAGTTGTTTTCCTCATGTTGTTTTCAAATATATAGTTTGGAAAAAGGAACAAATTTTGTAGATTGTTATTTAAAAGCTTAAAACTCAAGAAAAAATACTTAAGTTCAGGTTTAAAGTTTCCTAGTCCTCATTGTTATGTAAATACTACTGCAAGACTACCCAGAACGCTAAGCTCAGTGTGTATCTGCATGTACCAGGAGAGTCTTCTGGGCAGCATCAGTTCTTTGGGGTATAGTACACTTCCTAGAAGATTCAGTTCCCAGAAATGCAAATACTTTCCTAATCATGTTGCAAGTGACCAAGGAATGCTTTGTCCATTTCTGTTGGTTTTAGAATATTACTTTTTGAAGTTTGAATTGCATAAAGCAGTGGAAAAAAATTGCTTTTTAAGATGTGTTGGATAACTGATACTTGGAAGATTTAGCATTACTTAAACCTGAGTCAGAGCTGGTACAGCTGGTGCAAAAGCTAGAATCACTCCTGTTTCCCAGTGGAGACAAGTTCTCTTAACCTTTTAGACTCGGTTGACAGGCCCAGTAAAAAGAAGCTTACAGCACTGCTGCTGCTCTTAGAGGCAGCTTGGCTTGCTGTGAGCTTGTGCACCTGATGGCTGCCTTGCAAGCTCTCAAACTCAATTTGTGTGGTTTTGCAAACAGGGCAAGAAGTACAAGCCTCTGGATCTGCGGCCGAAGAAGACTCGTGCCATGCGACGCAGATTAAATAAGCATGAGGAAAATCTGAAGACCAAAAAACAGCAGCGAAAAGAACGTTTGTATCCTCTCCGGAAGTATGCCATCAAGGCATAAACGTAATTATGTTGGCTGAGTATGTCTCATTAAATAGAATGTTGTTCAGGAGCTGTCACTGGTGGTTTTCTTCTGTAGCAGGGGGATAAAGGAGTCATCAGCTTTATGAAGGGAAATCAGAGGATTCAAAGAAAGTTTATTTATTTAGCCCTCTATTTTTAATGAAGATACTAATATAACTAGTAGTTTAAGATGATTTTCCCCTGGATTTGTCCTTGCCTGCAACTGATAGAATCCTGGCAAACAGCTCTTGGAAATGAGTGCGCTGGAGCTGAAGGTGAAGGCCTCTGCCTAACATCACCAATCAGCAGAGGTGTGTTTTGGGTGCAGGCTGGTCTGTTTGGTCTGTGGGTGCCCAGCTGTGCAGGGGCCTGTGGCAAGGCTGCAAGGTGCTTACAGGCAGCAACCCACACAAGCTGCAGCACTGCTGTGAAGTGTGCAGGCTAAGACTGCACTTGCCTTGGGAGTTACCAGTATAAAGAGGACGTGTTTCCAGTGTCATGTCCTCTCGTTTTGTGGATGAGAATGGTCTGACCAGGCTGTGTTCACATCCGACATTGCATGCTGCAGGGTGGGAAGAGGCAGCTCTCTTCCAGATAAGTGTTGGGAAAGCATAGTGAGTTTCAGACCAAGTCTTCTTGTGTGTGTGTGTGCAGCCTCTTTGACATCAAGTGAAACCAGAAAATCAGACTTGAGGAAAGCTGAACTAGGAGGTTGCTACCTCTCAAGTTTTGAGGAACTTCCTGGTCTCATGGTTCCACACCTTCACCTGTCAAGCACTGAACTAGTTAAATGGTTTGACTTTCTGTCCCCATGGAGTTCAGAACTCAGAGATGGAGCTGTGATTCCAAAGGCCTTTTTTGGTCCTGATGGAAGGAGGAGTTCGGCAGCGCTGCTCAGGCATTAGCGATGCAGCAGTCATGGTTCGTGTTAGTGTAGCTCATCTATTCTAACATGAAAAATTCTCTGCCCATTAGGGAATCCTTAGATTGGATCCAGATCCTGTTTAGGAAAAAGATGGTAATTCTGCTCACTGAACTTAGTGTGGATGTGAAGAATTTTTAAGCCTCAAACAAGTTTTAACCAGAGAGGGATCTAATTATGTGTGGTAAAGTGACTTTCCCATATATTGAGCTGTTAGGAGGGATAGCTTTACAGTGATGCTAACGCTGGCTGTGTGATGGCTTTGTTAGGAGCTTAGTGTGGACCTGAATATGATGCGTTTGGCAGCGGAGGAGACCCAGCCTGGCACAGCTCTGGGCACAGGCCCCACGTGGGTCCAGGCTGCTGAAGCATGCTGTAAGATGGAGCATTGCGTGTGGGAACTGTTCTTTTGGCTCATGTTCAGGTTACCATGAAGGCAGGCAGGGTTACAAAACGCTTTGCATTACCGTTTCTGAACATCCTGCAGTGGCCAGCAGCCAAAGCAGCTCCTGGTGAAGCTCAGGCTTTTCACGCAGCTTATGAGGCCCTCCAGAAGAAGCAGGAGCACACCACTGTGAGATCCCAGATCCACTCCTGTCCTGGGAGCCTGGTGCCTGAAACAGGCAGGAGAGAGGCTGATCCCCTATGCTGGGAATCAAGCAGGCTGGGACAAGCTGCTTCTGTCTGATCATGCCCAGCTGTGTTTGGGCTTCTCTTTTGGAGCCCCTCTCCTGGGGGACCCTGCTGTGCTCCTGTGCTGACCACCACAGCTGCCAACACTGCCCCAGGTTTAGCACTCCTGTTTGCAGAGCATCAGGGCCTCCGAGGCTCAAATTGTTTATTTTTTCACTGTAACTGATGATGTCTCTCAGCATTAGAGCAGACTTCCCTGGGAACGCTGTTCTTCAGCAAATAAATAATTTCTAGGGCAGAGATGAGGAAGGAGGAACAGCCGCCGGCTGACAGCAGGGCACAGCCCAGGGCTGATGCCACTGTGCAGGGAGCCTTGGCCACGTGCCCTGGAAAGCATTCAGCAGCACCAGATGTTTCTCTCCCCAACTCCCTAGCGCAGCAGGCACCAGTCAAGTGTGGAAGGTGTCTCTGGGAGCTGGCAGGACCTGCTCCTGGGCCCAATTCTGCTGCTTGGGTAGTGGCAGAGGGTCCGGGGAAGGGAGGAGCTGCAGAGAGGGCAGAGGCGATGCAAGCTGTGCAAGATGTGAGTGGGAAAGCTCAGGCTGCACTACTCTTGGCCAGTGTTTGCTGTGGTGGACATAAGCCCCAGCTCTTCTAATGCTCCTGGCATTGATCCTCTCACCTACCTCCTCTGTGGCAGCTCCTTAGCAGCTTTCCTGAGTGCTGACGCTGAGGGCAAGGAGCTGCACGTGGGCAGGATGGGTAAGGAGCAACCACCCTGGGCATGTCCAAGTGCCCTGGGCTGTGCAGTGCCACCCACTCCCCTCTGCGTGCCAGGGCAGAGGTGGCCCAGTATGGCTGCGTGTGAGCAGCGTGTCTGGTGTATCGCTGACAACAAGACCTGCGTTGTGAGCACCCAGCCCGGGGGGAAATGCCATGTCCCATCGGCCACGTGGATGACCCAGGTCTGCCTGGGGCAGCAGCCCACTCGTTGCCATGAAAGGCTGTTTTGTTGGCCAGGCTGGGGGAGGACTTGTCCCTGCACTGTCCCAGTCCCATGAATATGGGCAGTGTCTGGATGCAGGCTCTGCCTAGCAGGGCCCTGCTCCCACCGTCTTGGGGATTCCTGGACAAAGGTGGCTCTTGGGATCCCAGGGGATGGGGACTGCTGCATGCTGAGGCTCCTGGCTCCTTGCCAGCCTGGCTGCACATCTGCAGGGTGATGGAGAAAGCCCCTGTGCAGAGGCAGGCAGAGCCCATGAGCAGCCCTCTCTTTGCCCCTGTGCTGTGAGGTGCTGCCAGGGAAGGGCTGTTTGCAGGAAGTGTCCCACCACCCTGAGGGGCTGGCATGCCATGCTCTGCAAGAGGGGCTTGGAGGTGGCAACAGTAAGCTTGGGAGCATATTTCTGTTTCCACTGGAGTGACTCAGCGGCAGCACTGCCAAGGCCCAGGGTTCCCCTCCCTTCCCTCCAGCCACTGCCACCGCCCCAGCCCTTTCCTGCTGCTGCTGGGTTCAGGAGCCTTGGCACCCATGGCTCCGTATCAACCTGCAGCTCTCTGGAGATCCACCAGGACCCGTGGCATCACCAGAGTTCTTCCATGAAACATGTCTGCCCTGGCAGAGCATGTGGGCAGAGCGGTGTCATCACTATCCTGCTGTGCTGCAGCTGTGCTGGGGAGCCAGGACACATCCCTGGGAAATGGGAGGGTGAGACATAGCCCCAAATGCTTCCCCTCCCTGTGCTGCTGTAGGGCAGGGGTTGCACCTAGGCCTGCTGACAGCAAGGACCATGTGGAGGGAAGGGTCAGGGAGGGCAATAAAAATAGATCCCTGTGATGCTTGGTGCTGCTGGGTCTGGTTTTGAAGTGTGTTTGCAATGGGGGCACAGACCCAGGACCTGCTTCCACCTGGTGCCAGATGCACATCACTCTGTTCCCCAGGTCAGTGACACTCAGATGGAGATAAGAATGGAGGGAAGGGTCCGGTTCCCCTGTCAGATGTTCAAAACATAGTTGGTCCTGATCCTGCAGCCCCTGAGCAGGCAGCTCTCAGCTCTCCACTGCCAGGGAAGTGTTGCGAGGCCATGGGTGAGTCATTGGAGTATCTTGTACCCTGTGGAGTGGGTGGGCACAGGACCCTCCCATGGGAGCACACTGCAGTCAAGGGTAGTTTGGCTGCACTGGCTGAAGCTCCTAGCACCTGGGGTGAAATAAGGACTGAAGTTTTCAGTGCACACTCAGCAGGTGCCAACAGACTGCAGCCAGAGACAGGCTCCAGCTGGGATGTCACCTGGCCACCTCCTGGGGCTTACCTGTGGCCCTGAGACAGCTCTGTGCTGTGCCAGCATCATGGCACATTGTTGGGAGGCCAACTCAGCAGTGGGGCAAGCAGGACAGCCAGCCTGGTCAGCAGGGCCAGGAATGAGGCAAAACCACCACAAACAAACCAACCCCTGCCAGTAACCGAGAAGGAGGCGAAAGAAGGGATTAGGGCTTCACTGCTGGCTGGCTGTGCCCACAAGAAGGTGATTTTTGAGGTTGGGCTGTGGTGCCAGCAGCCACCTGCCCTGATGGCCTTAGCCACCCTTCCCTGGGTGCTGCATTGCTGTCACGGGGGCCTCGGGCACCACAGCCCCTCATCATCCCTGTCTCAAGCTTCATTTGCTGCTTGCTGCTGAACTGAAAGATTTTAATCTTTTAATCACGTTATGAGCCGAGGTGGTGCCGGCCACGCACAGGAGGAATGTCTGGAAGTCAGCAGTGCCCGGCGGGAGCCCATCCTGCCCCCACCAACACGTCCCCATCGTGTCCTGCTTGGGGACATCCATACTCCCCAGCCTGTCTCATTCTGCATGGGATTGAGACAAGGATCAGGACCTAGAACAGAACTTGGGATCAGAGACCAGGACTAGGCATGAGGGACCATGAACCACAGACCAGGACCACAGCCAGGGAGCAGGAGCAGGAGCAGCTGGCAAAGGGCTGCTCAGGCTGGAGCTCCCTCTCTGCATGCACATCTGACACAACACACGTCCCTGTAGGCAGCAGCAGGAGCAAGGGAGATTTCTGCATGTCTTGGCATCCATCTTCCGAGGTAGCAGCACTGCCACAGGGATTAGATGGTTGAGCCATGGGCAAGGAGCATCAGAGCAGATCTCTTTTCCAAGGACCCAACCTGGAGCACAATTCCCTGATGTATAAAAGCAGAGAAAGGGTTTGGGATGACTTCAGGTTGAGAAAAACTCATGGAGCNCAGCAACCCCACTAGGAAACAAAACCCCTTTGTTTCTGCTCACTGCCGGTGTTTTGTCAGTGAGGAGCCCGAGAAGGCTGCTGCTGGTGCTGAGAACTAAGGCAGAGCCTTGCATGTTAGGGGCTGCTCTCACAGCGCCACTGCCCCAGCTTGGATGGTGCTGGTGTTTTACAGCCTGCACTGCTGTTGCATGGCCCCACATTGCCAAGAAAACCTCATGAGGCTGCACACTGCTACCTGCATCACCCCACATTGTCCCACATCACCCCATATCACCCCACATCACCCCACATTGCCCCATGTTGTCCCTTCCCCAGCTGCCCACAGACTGTGATGGGATGGGGCTGTGGAGCCCAGCCAAGCTGGTGCACACAGCTGCACTTTTTGGGGGCAAGGCCAGGCAGCCGTCGAGGGGAGAATGTGTTTCATGAAACATCACGTGAGCATAATTAAACTTCTCATTATCACGGTGTTAGTGGCAGCAAGGGCTATGCTCTCAGAAAGGCATCTTTGAAGGAGGCCCCATGGCTGCAATTAGGGGATGCTGCCCACTGGCCATGTGGGCTTAATTACTCCCTTCCCCCTGTTTTCTTCCCGAGGGGAGTAGAGAGGTGTCCCACAGCCAGCCCAGCACAGCGAGGCAGCACAGAGCTACGGCAGCCCCTGCTGAAGAACAACAAAGCCCTGGAATTAGAGATGTGCTGCGAGTTTACTTTACCGCAAAAAAATGTCAAAAATCTGTATTGTTTGGACAGGGATTTGCTGGGGATCGCTAGATAAAAGCCTGGCAGGGACCCAGCTGGGGGGAAAAAAGTCAGCCAGCTCCTTTCTCGTGGTGGGGCAGCCGAGCAAGGGGTGCACCGCAGGCGGAGGGGGGGAATCTGGGGCCATGGCACAGGCAGGGACAGGGATGGTCAGTGTCCTCAGGAGCCAGAGCAAGACCTAGGCCTATGTACTGTGTGGGTCGGAGAAGGGAATCCTGCATCTCCCCAAGCTGTGCCAGGCTGCCCTTTGCCCAGCACCAGCCTTGGGTCTTTCCAGCAGGAAGCATTTCAGCCATGCCAGCATGCCAGGACACCAGGTTCAGCTGTCCAGCAATGACTCGGTGGCATGAGGAGCCCGGCCACAGCTCAACAGGACACCCAGCAAGTGTGTGGGACTGGGCAGTGCCAAGGGGCAGCTGCCCCAGCACACATGGGCAGGAGCAGGCAGAAGCTGGGCTGCAGGGGCTGCCTCACCCCTTGTGGGCCCCCCAGCAGCTCCACACTTGCCCAGTTCTGCACCAAAGTCAGGGCAGCTGCTCCTGCTGTGCCCATGCTCAGCTGCTCTCCTCTCCCTTCCTGGCCTTCCCTGGCAGCAGAGCTCAGCTTCCGGCTGCTCCAGCTCAGACCTGGAAAATGCCAAATCCTCTTTTACCCCAGGACCCAGGAGAGTCTGTCCCCCCAGGTCTGTGATTGAAACTCACCTGCCCCTGCACTGCCCAGCCTGGGACCCCTGGGCACAGCTGTGGCAGCACGACAGGTGCTGCTGGGGGAATGTGGGGTGCCCTCCCCCAGCTCAGCATGGGGAGCACTGCTTGGAGCTGTGCCAGCCAGATGTGCCATCAACAGCAGCCACATGTCAGCAACCCCTGGGCACACCTGGCTGCAACATCTTGCCCACTCCTCCCAGTCCAGCTTCAAGAGAAACGACAGCACATACAGCCAGATTTCACATCTGTTATTTTTTTAATACTGTTTATGTCTAAAATGACCAAAACCAAGCCAAGCACTTCTAGCCTCTCAACCTGCCTTAGACAGAGAGCAGGAGGGCTGCAGGCTCATCAGCCTTCTCCCTGCCCAGTGCTGGGTGCAGGCAGGAATGCAGGCAGGGCAGCCCAGCACTGCGGGCAGGCTGCTCTGTGCCCGCTGCCAGGAGAGGGGACAGCTCTGGTGAATGCATTTAAATAACAAGCTAATAAGCAGCAAAAGCAAAGGCATCTTAATCACATCTCCTAAAATAGCAGTTGACAGCTGCTCCTCCTGTTCCGGCAGCAAGAGGGCCCTGCCCGTCCCACGGCAGCTCAGGGCAGGGAGGGCACGGTACCCAGGCAGCCGGCACCAGGTGGTTAAGGCACTCGCACTGCTGGCAGTTATGGTAAGCTCAGGGTCACATAGGGTGTGCAGTGAGTGGTGCTCAAACTGGGTGCAGTGTGGGTGGGTGCTCAGTGCAATGGCATGGGGCAGGTGCTGTCATGTCACCAGCAACACAGACCCTGCTGCCTCCCTGTGCCACAGGGACGCAGGGCTGGGCTCCTCTTCTGCATCCCTGGGAAGGCAACGCTGCCTGAGCTGCTGGCTGTGGGGCAGCCCCACAGCCCCAGGGGCCATGTTGTCATGGGGGTGAGGCAGGCACAGTGCAGGTGACTGGGGTACAGTGGAAGGAGAGGGTTTTGGGGTGGAAGCTGAGCTCTTGCTTTAGCCCTGACCCAACAGCGTATCAGGGCCAGGCTGTATCAGGGCATCCTGGCTGGGCACATTGGTGGGTGGGCACAGGGGTGTGGCTAGGACCCAGCTGGGTGCTCAGACCACAAAGCGGAGCTCATATGTCATCTGATGGCCGTTGTCCCAGGCATAGAGCACTTTCTCCTTGGGGTTGTAGTCAACCTGCGTGGTGAAGGCGTACTGGTTGAGGAAGGGCAGCCGGAGCTCTGCCTCTGTGTCTGTGTGTGTGTCAAAGGCATAGGAGATCTGCCCTTCCTTCTGGTTGTAGGTGTCCACAGCGTAGAGGATGCCGCAGATGATGAAGCAGTTCCCATAGGTGTTGCGTTTCAGCCCCGTCTTCCAGGTGGTCTCCTTGCGCACTGAGAGGTCCCCGGGGTCAAGGCGGCTCAGGACAATCACCTCCTGCTGCAAGTAGTCATAGTCCACGGAGGGGTAGATGACCCAGAGCCCACTCTCATCCACAGCAAAGTCGATGTCTGAGTGGCCCCTCCACTTCCAGGGCGTTGTGTCCTCATACACCACGTCATGGAGCTGTGCCCAGCCCGCCACATACCGCTCCTTCAGATCATACTTGATGATATTCTTGGTGAAGGCACGGTTGTAGTAAAAGGCTCCCTGGTACACCACATGCCCAGTGCCAATCCAGTTGTAGGGCAGCTTGTAGAGGTTGCTCCAGCGGCCTGTGAGAGGGTGAGAGGCACTGGGACCTCTTGCAGCACTGGGGTCCCACAAGTGACGGCTCGATTGTGCAGGCGGTGCTAGGGAACTTGTGTCCCCCTTGCTTCCCCTAGAGGTGCTCCCCAGAACAGATCCCCATCCGATTCCCACCACCCCAGGCCTGGCACAGCTCATTACACAGCACTAGGCACCCACCTAGGAGGAGCCAGGGCCCCTGCACCCACTTAGCCATCAGCCCTCACCCTGTTTGAAGTTGTCAAGGCTCCTGAACTCCACGAGGCTGTTGCCATAGTAGTAGTTGGTGACGTAGATGCGGTCATCCTTCGCTGCTGGGTCCTTCATCCAGGCTCCCTCATTGCGCCCGTAGCTGTGGTGCTCCATGGGGGGCTCCACTGACTCAATGGTGCCTTCACACTCTACTTCCTTCACTGGGTACCGAGGAGGAGAAAGGCTTACCCCTGTCCCAGGCAGCCTGCCTCCTCCAGGGCAGGAAAGCCATTTGCTGTGGCAGGGCTATTGCAGCCTGCAATACTGAACCTGGCTGCAGGTTCTGGGACCATCAGGATGGGTGCCCCCTCCCAGCCCCCTGACTCCCGATTCACCCACCTCTGTTTGGCGTTTCAGGGCCCCCAGTGCTGTCAGGCCCCTGCCCAAGGAAGGTGGCAGGGGGACTGTGGGTAGTGGTGCGGGGCACCAGGGTGGTGCTGGGCACAGCTGTGGTGCTGGGCACAGTGGTCTCTACCTGTGCAATGGCTTGGGCTGGGGTCCCCTCAGCTGTGGGGAGTGAGGGGTCCCTCTCCTCCTGTCGCTCCAGCACAGCCACCCCCCTTACAGGGCTCTCTGCAGGGGCACAAGCCAGGGGTCAGCGTGTTGGCACCACAGCAGGAGGGTGCCCATAGGCTCCCACATCTCTGCCCCATCCCAGAGACTCACCACGGCTGCCAGCTGGCCCCTCCACTGCTCCCACCTGCCCAGCCTTGTAGTAAGTGATGCCTCGGACAACAGTTTGCTGGTGCATCAATGGCTTGGGCTTGGGCGTAGGCTGTGACACTCCCTTTGCCTTTGTGTTATCCTTTTTGGGTTTTTCAGGCTTCAGCTGCTTCTCCTTGGGTGCTCGGGGGGCTGCCCTGTCCCCCAGTGCCTTGCGGGTGGTGGGGTACCGTCCTGCCTCCTTCTCTCGGCCGCCTGCTGTGTCCTGGGGGGCACAGCCTAAGTCAGATCCCCTTTTCTCCCTTCACCTTCCCACCTATGACACTGTGCTGGGCAGTGGGCACAGGCACCAGCCCTCAGCTGCTGGCATGGAGCACCCCAAAGAGGCCACGGGAGCCACAAACCCAGGGGAGCTTGGCTCTGCCCTGCAGCAGGAGAATCCCAGCAGTACCAGCTGTGCCTGTAAGGGGCTGGGGCCCCAGGGGTTACCTGTGCCTTGCTCTCAGGGACAGCAGCAGCATCTTTCTGCAGCAGCTGGTAGCCTAGGTTGGAGATCTCCTTCTTGATGCTGATCATGATGTCGGAGTAATTCTCATAGCGTTTCATCTGGTCAGTGAGGTGTAGGACACTCTCCTTCATGAAATCATTCTCCCTGCTCAGGTTGGTCTTGATGGTCTGGAGGAGAGGTTGGAACCCTGCTTGGGGGGATGCCTACAGCACTCCCAGAGGGTCCCAAGCAGTCAGATGGGGCAAGCTGTGGGGATGGTGCCTGCCAGAGCTCACTCACCTCCTCCAGTGTGTTCATCTGGGCCACCACTTTGCTGATGTAGGAGTGCACCTTCATCAGGTCCATGCTGTAGAGCGTTCCCTCCAGCAGGTCCACCATGGACTGCAGCTGCAGAAGGAGAGCAGGGCTGGGGCACAGGGCACAGGACAGGGCTGTGCAGCCACTGTGGATGCCCTCATATGTCCCCATCCAGAGCACAGGACCCACACTGCTTCAGGGCAGGGGTTGGGGAATGTGGACTCCTGTGCACAGGGAGAGGAGTCTCCAGCCACCAGCACATGGTCCCACCATGGCTGCAAATACCTTGAAAAGCTCAGGTGCCTGCTTCTTCAGCTTCTCCATCTTCCACTCATTCTCACAAGGGTTGAGCGAGGAAGGGGGTGCAGTGCAGGAGCACTTGCAGTCAGCCCCTGAGCTCACTGTCTCTACTGTGTAGAAGTCCTCCACCCTCATACTGCCGCTCTTGACACGGCTGCAGGCGTCCTTGCTGAGTGGTCGCAGGATGCACTTGCAGCGGCAGTCGGAGCCCTCTGATGTCATCCGGACCTGGTCTGTCTCACCCAGCACCTGTGGGGACAGGGAGTGGTGGGGTGGCTGGTGAGCCTGGGGTCCTGCCCAGATGCCCTGCAGGGCCCTGCCAAACCCAGCAAGCCATCTTGGCCAGCTCCCTCTCTACTGCAGGCCCAGAGGTCTCCCACCACCCCTAGGGCTCCTGGCTGTGCCAGAAAGAGCACGGGGCATCATCTGGCCCAGTGCATCCTGTCCCACTGCTCTTTACCTGAGTGATGGTGACAAACCCCAGGCAGCTGCTCATCCCCATGGCCACCAGAGCATTTTGTGCCCCAGGAACTTTGGTCCCATTTCTGTAGCTGTTTCCCAGCCTGCAGCAAGACCCAAGTGAGCAGGGATCATGGCGAGGGGAAGCAAAGTGCCTCTTGTCCCCCTGCACCCACAGCCTTGAGCCCACACAGGGTCTGTTGTTCATGGTGACATGCAGCCACCTCGGGGTGAGCTCAGCCCCTCCAGACTCCCGCAGTGGCCCGAGGCACACACTAAAGGACTCCCTTGTTTCAGCACATGGCCCTGACTCACACTACGGAGCCCAGGGTTCTGTTCATCTGGTTTCTGCAGAAAAGGAACTGTTCTCTCCCCACTGCTCTTAGGAACAAGGCTGCAGTGCTGTCTGCCTAGCAGGACAGGCAGCTGGGTCCCTCTGACCCCATGCCATCGGCTGTGCACCCATGGGGGATGTCTGAGTGGTGGAGAGCATGTCCAGGCTGCACTGGGTGCCCCACACAGGGATGTCCCTGCTCTGAGCGCTCGGGAGGGTGGGAAAAGGGGAGAGGCAGCACAGTGACCCTAGAGGGAGAGGGCTCTGCCCACTGGGACATTGACTGACTCTGGGAAACAGAATGGTGGCAGAGCTGGGAAATGAGCTTAGCTATAGCTTTCCATCCTCTCCCAGAGCACAGCGCAGCGTGGGAAAGGGCAGAGGCCCACAAGGCCAATGTGCTGCCTGTGGGAAGCACCCACAGCTGCATAGACACCATCCTTCCAGCACCCAACTGAATTCTGGCACCCGGGCAGTGGCTTTCACTGGGCAGTGCCTGCCTGGCAGGAACCTCCAGCTCCACACAGCTGGGGCCAGGGGCTTCCTTTTCAAGTGGCAGCAAAATCTCCTGCATTTTGCATTTCAAACAAGCTTCTTTCTTTCAAAGGGAAAGTAAGGTCCCACACCAGGCAGCTGAGAGGGCTGTAAATTGAACAGGATCTAATCAAGCTCTCGGCAGGGAGCAGGACCCCCTTGCCAAACACCACCTCTCCAGACTCTCACACCTCCCCGGGGCTCCCTGACCTCCCTGTGGCAATGCAGGCACTTGTGCAAACAGTCAGAATGATTCACAGCCCAGTTACTAGCTGCTGACCCCTCTATACACACCCAGGCAGCTCCCCAGCCTGGCACTGGGCTGCTGGCCTTGCCACAAGCTTTGTCCTTTCATGTGCGCTGTGCTGCCTAAGGTCCTAGTGTGTACGCAATATCCCTATGGGAACTCTTCATGAGGTCCTGGTTTACAAACACATCCCTGTGGGAGCCTTGCACAAGGTCCTGCTTTGCACACACATCCTTGTGGGAGCCCTGCATGAGGTCCCGCTTTGCACTCACATCCCTGTGCAAGCCATGCATGAGGTCCCAGTGTGCCCTACGGGAGCCCCACTTGAATTCCCAGCTGAGGTCCCTCATTCTTGCCAACACCGCAATCACCAACCACCAGTGCAGCCCGACACCCAGGGACATGCTGCGATCCTGCCTGCCACCAGCACCTTCCACAGGCAAGGGCTGCAGCTGCCTGCACTGCAAGCTGACTCCGGCGGGTGCAGGCGGCCGTGGGCTGCGCATTCCCTCCCACCCTTGGCAGCGCATCGGTGGGAGGCACAGCCGGCGTGGAGGCCCTGCGTGTCCTGCTGAGGTGGGGCGCGAGCAGCTGGAGCCATGCGCAGCGAACGCACCCGGAGCAGCCCTATCAGCGGCCGTTTACTCTGCACGGCTCATGGGGGGCCCAGCAAACAGAGGCTTCCTCACTGCACAAAGGGGGAGAGACCTCTTGGTTCATGCCATAAGCGGCAACCTCTTGCCCAGAGATCTCCTGGTTCAAGCCTTTTCCCTCCTGCGCCCCAGCAAATGGCCCGTGGCCAATGCAGGGTGCAGCCTCATGGGCTGCTGGCCCGGCAGGCAGCTGGCCGGGCGGGCAGCCAGTAGCCCAGAGGCTTGGCAGCTGCTTTTGTCTCATGGCTGAGCAGCAACAGAAAGATCTGCTCACCTCAAGACAAGGTGCAAGCGGGCATTTGGGACCAGGGTGAGACCAACTGTCCCTTCCCGGGCGCTGTATGAGCCTCGCTATACAACAGCCGTGACAGCTGCCTGCCTTCGCATGGGGTAGTAACATTAAACCTTGTTGTGCCTTTTAAACAGCTTCCTTAAACAGGAACCGTATGGTCTATTTATACAGAAAAGGGTATAAACAAGGAAGTCTTGGGAAAAAAGCCCCTGCATGGCCCATTCTGCAAGGGTCATCCCACCTCACTGCATCAGCCATCCATCCTCCATCAGCCTGTGCCTGCCTGTGCCCTGACCCCACAGGGATAACCTGCACCCCTGGCACACACAGGACCAGCTCCCCCAACAGTGTGTGCATGGGCCGGGATGTGGGGGCATGAGGCAGCCCCTGCCAAAGGCTGGTGTGCTGCACCCCCTGCTCAAGATGGACATCTGATAGCTCCACAAGGAACATTTGTGGGGGCTACTGCAGCCCTACAGGATCTCAGGATGGTTCTTTCACCAAATCCCCCTGTTCATTGCAGATCCTGAACTGTGGTGCAGGCAGGTGGGTGCAGCCCATCCTCGAGCCAAGCCCCAGCTCTGCAGCATGGAAGAGCATCCCTGCACTTTGCTGAGGATTTACTCACCCTCAGTTTTATGAGCTGGGTAATTTCCCACTCTGGTTTCTGGGACCTCTTGCAAGAGTGTCCGTGTGAGCACTGAGTCTGCCATTATTTGGAGAAAGCAGGACATTTGACAATGAACCTTGGCCAGTTTTTAGGCTGTTTGATTGCTGCCAGAGGACTTGTCTCGGCGGAAAACATGTTGATAAGCATGCTGCTGTGCTGCGCGCCTCTTGCACAGCTGTTGGGATCTGTCCCCGTCACGGGAGGGAAACCATATCACCCTTCTCTTCCTCCTCCTCCCTGGCTTGGCACAACACGTTAAACACGTTCTGCAGCACAGGGAGCCGAGGCAGAGCAGTGCTGGCAGAGCTGGGCTGTGGATGACGGCACCAGGCCCCAGGGGCTGGCACTGCTTGGGCGTCCGTTGTCGGTCACGGGGACATGACCATGAGAAGTGCTTGTGTGGCACATGAATGCCCACCAATGGGATCTCATCCTGATGGAAGGACTGAAAAAACACTGTTAAGTACAGCAGGCAGCACCTGTGCAAGAGGAGGTGACAGCACTGCACAGGTCCCCAGGCTGCGGATCTTGAGTTCTTCAGACAGCATCATCCTTGACACTGTCGGGAACCCCAGCGTAGTGCTCCCTGGACTTTACTCCTAAGTGAACCATTGCCAACAACAGCTGTGTTTTCATCTTCTTCCACCAAATGGCTTAGAAAATCTTGGCTTTTTAACACTTCGGTGATCCTGGCATCACCAGGGCACTGCTCCCATTTCTATCCCAATGTTTCGGCTCTGGCTGGGCTGTGGACACTACCCCAGACACGAGCAGCCGCGGGAGAGCTGGGACCCAGGGCTCTTGGATCCACACGAGACACCAGCTCCCACACACTGCCGTTACCCACTCCCGTGCTCCTCTCATCTCTGCAGGGGAAATCCTGTCCAGGCTGATCCTTCTGGCATGGAGACGTTCACTGCAGCACCCATCACCGCAGCGCTAGGCTTTCGACACCTTCCAACCCACCAAGCACGCTCTCAGCCCTGAAAATTCCCTCCGACGAACCCCTGCAGCGAGGGGATTACCAGCACCGAAACCGCACCAGCCCTTCCCGAGGAGCATCCCACGCCCTGCCCATAAATCTGTTCTCTGCCCGTCGAAGGTGGGAACCTGGGCCCAGGGACGCGGTCCTCGGTACCCGGCGCGGGTTGCGGTGCCGATGTCAGCCCGGTGCCGGGGTACCGCCGCCCGCTCTGCCCGCGGGGGTGCCGGGGTGCTCGGGCACCCCTACCCGCTCCTCTCGCTGCCCGTGTCGGTGCGGCTGGATGTGGCGNGGAGCTGCCCACCCTCCCGCCTGCCCGTCCCGCCCCGCCCCGTCCCGTCCCGGCGGCGGCACCGATCCCAGGAGCAGCGCCGCGGCGGCGGGGGCGGTGCAGTAATGCCCGGGCGGAGCTGGCCGGTGTCCGCCCTGGAGTCATAGTGGGGACTGTACCGGGGCTGGCCGCTGGCCCAGACGAGGCTGTCCGGTACCCCGCGCTGCTNACCAATGGGATCTCATCCTGATGGAAGGACTGAAAAAACACTGTTAAGTACAGCAGGCAGCACCTGTGCAAGAGGAGGTGACAGCACTGCACAGGTCCCCAGGCTGCGGATCTTGAGTTCTTCAGACAGCATCATCCTTGACACTGTCGGGAACCCCAGCGTAGTGCTCCCTGGACTTTACTCCTAAGTGAACCATTGCCAACAACAGCTGTGTTTTCATCTTCTTCCACCAAATGGCTTAGAAAATCTTGGCTTTTTAACACTTCGGTGATCCTGGCATCACCAGGGCACTGCTCCCATTTCTATCCCAATGTTTTGGCTCTGGCTGGGCTGTGGACACTGCCCCAGACACGAGCAGCCGCGGGAGAGCTGGGACCCAGGGCTCTTGGATCCACACGAGACACCAGCTCCCACACACTGCCGTTACCCACTCCCGTGCTCCTCTCATCTCTGCAGGGGAAATCCTGTCCAGGCTGATCCTTCTGGCATGGAGACGTTCACTGCAGCACCCATCACCGCAGCGCTAGGCTTTCGACACCTTCCAACCCACCAAGCACGCTCTCAGCCCTGAAAATTCCCTCCGACGAACCCCTGCAGCGAGGGGATTACCAGCACCGAAACCGCACCAGCCCTTCCCGAGGAGCATCCCACGCCCTGCCCATAAATCTGTTCTCTGCCCGTCGAAGGTGGGAACCTGGGCCCAGGGACGCGGTCCTCGGTACCCGGCGCGGGTTGCGGTGCCGATGTCAGCCCGGTGCCGGGGTACCGCCGCCCGCTCTGCCCGCGGGGGTGCCGGGGTGCTCGGGCACCCCTACCCGCTCCTCTCGCTGCCCGTGTCGGTGCGGCTGGATGTGGCGGGGAAAGGAGGGCACCACCTTGTGACCCCTTCCCCGAAGCCCGCACGGGCATAACAGCGACCAGTGCCGCCACCGGGGCCTCCGGACCGGGACCGCCCACCCCGATGGCCCGGTCACCGCAGGGAGCGGGGGCTGTCCCTGCCCGCTCCAGGGTACCCGTGGGAGCAGTAGACGGGTGAACGCACCCCTGGCCCCGATCCCCGCCCCGATCCCAGCTCCGGTCCTGGTCCCGGTCTCGCCGGTGCTTACCGTGGCGGGGCCGCGCGCGGCGGCCAGCGCCGGGAGCAGCAGCGCCGGGAGCAGCAGCACCCGCATGGCGAGAG
>VWZO01020745.1:20955-265934 GCA_013396975.1 Bucco capensis
ATGGAGCTGGAGTCGCCCGCAGAGCTCCCGGAGCCCCGCGCCTCCGCCAAGGGACCACCCCGCAACGGTGAGTGAGTGAAGAGCTGGGACCGGCCCGGCCGCGGGCGCCCCTCAGGGCCAGGGAGGAGGGGGCCGTGTGGCGCGGGCCCGGCTGGGCCGGTAACGCTGAGGGTCGCGGTATCGGGGGACTCCTGCCGCCCCAGCGGGTGCGGCGGCGGGAGCCCGCGGAGCCGGAGTATGTGTGGGGGCTCCCGCGGCCGCAACTTTCCACCGTGGTGGGGCACAACAAAGGGCCGCGGCGGCCGCGCGTGTGCTGCCCGCCCTGCCCGCCGCGGCTCCCCGCTGACAGCGGCCCCGCCGCTCGTGATGCGCCTCGGCGGGACCGGACCGTACGGGACGGGACGCGCCACTCCACCGCCGTCCCCTTCGCGAGGAGCGGCGGGGCGAGATGGGTGCCAGGTTTCTCCTCCGCCTGTAAAGGCTGCTTCTCGAAATCGAGCGGTTTCCAGTGAATTTGCCTTATTTCCCTTAAAGCTGTGGGCTATTTGAATGCAAATCTCTAGTGGCGCGGTCTCGGGGAGCCCGAACCCGCCGCCGTGCCGGGGTGAGGCGGGTTAGCCACAGGGTTGCCGGAGTTCTCCCTATTTCGCCGTGTTTGGGTGCAGCTTTGCTCCGTGTCCTGCTCGCCCTATGCTGCCCGTTCTCTGCCGCTGGCCCCGGGAACAATGTTTGTTTGGTCAGGGGCTGGGGCTGCTGCTGCTTCTGGTGTTTATAGGCACCATTTGGGACGGTTTTACACTTCCAGTATGCAGATCCCGCATCTGCACTTGAATATCCCTGCCAATTTTTATGGTTTACAATTGCATTTTACCATCTTAAGGTAATCTTTTTCTACAAAGGATTTACTCAGACAAAAGAGGCTTCTTATCAGGAACATCACTGGCGTTTGCTAGATACAGGCATCACCATACCATGCACAGTATTGGTGGTCACAGAAATGGGTATTTCTTACCCTGAAATGTAATTTTGTATTGTGTTCCTTTGTGAGGCTGCTAGTTCTTTACTTCTCTCTTAATTAGGTGTCCATCTGAATGAAGACTGTTAATCTTTAATACCTTCTGAGCTTTCTGGCTTAATTTGGGAAGTGTCTTGTTACTTTGGTGTCCTTAATTCTACAATATCAATATTTTGTATGCATTAACTATTTTTCCCACAGAAATGTGGGATTTGGGGAGAATCTCTTGATAAATCAGATTAGTTTTAAGGCTTATTTTTGCATATCTTGTGCAGCTATTTCATGGGATAGATGATGTACCTGTGGCTGCAGTTTGTCTTTTGAATGGATGATGTAACAACCTTTTACTACTTTGCCTTCAAAAATGTGAAATACTGGCATGGTGTTGAGACACTGCTTGACCTTCAGTCTTTCTAAAGCCTACAGCAACTAGGAGCAGAAAGATTGGCTTCTTGCTTTGGTTTATAAAATATCTGCAAATGGTAATGGCAAATGAAGGCTTTTAACATTTTCTTTTTTAAGGGAAGATTCGCAACACTTTTGATACCTTGAGGTGCAGCACCTTCACTCTTACAGTTTAAAGTGTGTGACACAGATACAGATACACAGGAGATGTATATATCTTTGTGGGATTATATCCTTGGTGGCTATGTTAAAATCATTAATGAACTTAAGCTCTGCACGTGGCGCCTGTGTTAACCCTGAGTAAACTGCTGCAAGTTTATTGGCATCTTCAGTGAAAGAAGCCTCAGAGTAACTTTGAAATGCAGTTACATGATTTAGTTTCAGCAGTTACAGGCAATTGCAGCCTCATTATTTGAGGGAGCATTTGACATTCTTCACTTTAAGATGATGGTTTTCCCTTACCAATTTGAGTACATCCCCTTCCATGTAAGAAACATTTGTCATAGAGCAGATCAGTGGCAATGAGTAAAATGAATTCTTTTTAAAAATCACTTTTGTTAGGGTGTTTGTTTTTTTCTGTATTACTAGCAATTATTTATCAACAGGGTCCTATTTAAGACCAATGTCCCTACAGCTTCAGTTGGCATCTTCCTCTGTGGCTGGAAGATGATGGCTTTTAGAGTTTGAATTATTTTAACTAACATAGCAATAAAAGAAGTTATCTAGCGTTAAAGTAACTTTGAGCACTTCGTGTGGTGTGGTCTCTGAAGATAGATTTTACTGTTGTGAAACAACTTTAATTTTGTATTCCCTTAAAATTATCAGAGTTTCAGATAGGCAGATT
Source organism: Bucco capensis (assembly GCA_013396975.1). Taxonomy (NCBI): domain Eukaryota; kingdom Metazoa; phylum Chordata; class Aves; order Piciformes; family Bucconidae; genus Bucco; species Bucco capensis. The sequence continues at coordinate 23,220 of VWZO01020745.1, forward strand.
AGTAAGCTGGGTGAACTCCATACCAGAGAGGAGTGAAGTTGTAAGAACACAAAGAATGTAAGGTTTAAAAAGAAAAATCCCCTTGCTTGCATCCCTTACCTTTTCCACAGTGCTCTCCAACTTTACGGGTGCACACTGACGTTTTTAGTGGTTCTTTATGCTTGATTGCTTTGCATCTGATGAGATAAGCCTTTGCTTAACAAAGACTATTTCATTGATATAGTTAGGTCTTAGTTTACTTGCCATAAACATTTCTTTGAAGATTTAGGAAGAAAAACAAATTGAGTTGTTGAATGGCAACGCAGCTGAAGTCAAATGTCTGAACAAACAAGAAGCTACAGTGTTATTTTGACTTAGTATTGGCTTTTTGAATGTGAATGGCTCTTGCTTTTGTAAATAATAATAGACAGTAATAAATTATAGAATTCTGAACTTAGGTCTATGATGGGAAATAGAAGCCTTGTAACCTTTTTTTTGATGATGGTACGATGGAAAAATAGCTCTCAGTGTAAAGTTGGAATTTGGTATTGATGGCTTCTGTAGATCATTAATCAGGAAAATGGGTTTATGTGTGCCTTTTTGTACTAAAAAAAGGGCTAGCAATGTATGCTTAGCAGATGCGGTGTGATGTGGCACTGCAACAACAGGGTTTTTTCCCTGCTTTGCTATAAAACAGTATAAAGATACTGTATTATAGAAAATGAGGAAACTTTTCCATCTAGGAGACTTTCTTGGTTGTTGGGAAGCAATAGTCATCTTTATGTCCTGTCTCTGATAAGTAATTTGTAAACATCTTTTTGATAGGGGAAATGCAAGTGGTTTGTTAAATTCCTCTCCCACTCTTACGTGGTGGTAGCTGTGAACAAATGGATTTACACTAAAATTCTATGCCAATGAGAGCAGTTTATCCTGTTGATAAACTGCCTCTTTAAATAAAGCCTTCAGCAGTGTAATCTGGTAATTCTAATTAAGTCATTTACATAAAGAATTGGCCCAGGGTTTCATCAGATGGCTGCTGGTGAGCTGAAATGCATTCTTTCCCTCCAGCTGTATTAAACTAGCCTTTTGATCCTTTCAGTTTTTTAGCCTTTAAGCCAGAGTGGTTATCACTTTGCAGAGTTGAGAAAAAGGAAGTTGGGGGACAGGAGGACCCTTCAAGGTTTGCTTTAGTCTTAATTATTACAGTTCTAATTACCTACTTAGAAGACTTGCAGATTTTTATATGTTGATAAAAATGGTTCTGTACAGGTTTTCTTAAAGAGGAAACACACCACTGATAGGCTAGCTTCAGTGAAGTTCTTTATTTGTAAATGATTACCAGTAACTTATCTGGAAAGCAGTGTATGTCTGGGGTATCTGAATTCTACTACAGCTCTTTGATAAGGAGGTTTCATTTGCAAAGGGTGGACCCTGTGTCCTTCAGAGAGCAGAAGTTACATGTCTACCCTTCCCTTGCTTCGTCTCAGCTGTAGGCTTGTATCAGGGGTGAAATTTAAACTTGGAGAAACATCTGGTTGGTGTGAAGGTCTGATTTATTTAAGCACTTTTTCCCGTTGTGCATGCATCAGGAGAAAAAACTGATAAATTTGCCAAGCTGTAATGCCAGGCTGGCTGCAAAGTGCTGTATGTCCTTGTCTAGAAAAAATCTCAACTGAAACTTGATGGAAAACCTAAATATTTTTCATGGAAGTATAGTCTGGAGTTGTGAAGCCCTTGGGACCAAATCTCAAAATTCTCTTGCCATATAAGATTCCATCAGCTATTCCAGCAGGAGATAGGGATTGCAGGGGTGGTACAGATTTCCAAAGGTGTGTGTTTGTGCCCATGTCAGTGTGGTAGATTCTCTGCACTGTTAACTAAACAGTGAGTGCTGGACACAGGGCTCCTATAAATGTTAGGGTTTATTCTACTTAGTTGATGCTGAGTGACACTACTGAGAAGCAGGTCTGTGGAAACTGTTTCAGAGGTCTCAGATCCTGGAGCCAAGTGATTAAACGATGGCTGTTGTGGTTGTACTGAAAAAGAAAATCTGGAAAGAACTTCTGGTTTCTGGAAGTTCTGCCAAACATCAGCTTGTCCTCAAAAAATCTTTTCGTTCAGCCTCACAGCTGTAACTTGAATTTTAATGTTTGGCAATACTTAAAAAGAATTTTAATTCCTAAGTATGTTATTTTAGATGCTTTATGTATGCTTTCACTAGGAGACTCTCTTTTGTGCTTGTTCTTTTGACAGCTGTAAAGAAATGCCCCTTCTGGGTATCACAAGCAGTGATAATTCTTACCTGCAAGTAACTTAATGTAATATGGCATTCTTGGTTACCAGGGCTTTGGTTTAAGGTGGGTAACAGTCCAGCTGAGATCTTGGCTTATTTTGCAGCAGAATCTAAGCTCAGGGCTTCATTTTTAAGGTAGACTTTTCCTAGGGTTAGACCTGGGTGTCAGTTCAGCAGGGGCTGGGATTGTTTTGTTTAACCTGTGCTGACCAAGCAGTTTGCGTACTAAAAACTTTCCTGATCTTGGTGTATGACTATACCTTACTTATGGGAGTATCCCCAATTTGTTGAGATTGGTTTGTGTAAGCACACAAACAAAGGTATTTTGAGGCAGTAGATAATGGTGAACACAGACATAGAAGCATCCAGCTTGTTCCAGGCAGACGGTGAAGGTGGTGGTTGTTGGCCAGGACTGGGAAGGGTGCTTTCTCGCTGCTGTCTTTTTTGCAGCAGCAAAGCTAGAACTGGTAGCAGAGGGCTTTTTTTGTTAGTATTGTAGGAACTAGTTGAAATGATAGCAGTCCTGGTATTGCTCTGGGGTGTTGTGATACTTTCCTGCAGCTTGCCATCTTGTGATGAAATGCTGATTTGGGTAACTTCTTTGTGATGTCAGATTAATCCACTGTCTTGAACACCTATAAAAACTGGTATTTTATTAGTTACATTGATGTTAAATGAAAAGTCTGTGTCTTGGAGATGGGTGTGAAGATTGATAAAACTGGTGGGTTTATGTTGGTGAAACTGATTCAGTGTGGAGACTGGGAATTCATGGCTTAGTCTTATCATTGCTGCCTCATAAGAAATTGGTAGTTAGTGCTTGCCAGTCAGAATGCTGTTCTGAGCTTTGAAGTTTTTTTCTTTAAAGTGTGTCTACAAAGAGAAGAAACCCAAACTCCTGCCAGAATGGGTCTGTGATAGGCCAGTGGCAGTGAGTTACAAGATGGAAGAAACCCAAGGAAACATGCATTTGGTGTTGTGTGATAGCTTGCTGCTACCAATTAGCAGTAGCAAGCTGACAGCACAGTTATTTGGTGCCTTTTGCTTTGCATGCTGGCTTTGTGAAGCTTTTCATTACCCAATTCTGTTTTCCTGCTTACCTGAGATGTGCTGTATGGGTCTGTCACCTTAACACTTGAGTTGACCTTTAGTATTTCACTTTGATTTACATAGGGCCTCTGCCGAGTGAACTGTCCCTATCACAGGATGATATCCATAAAAATGACACTTCCTAGTCTTGAAAAAAATCCCCAGGCCCATTGGAGCCATGTGAAAAGGACACCCAGCAGGAAGAGAGGCCCATGGCCTGAAATATTCATCAATCATTTTCCTGGCACCAGGAAACCAATCAACTCTTCTAAGGGGTAGAGTGTAATCAATCACACAATGTGGGAAACGAGGATCACTGGCCCTACCAAAAGTGTCCCTTCATGTTGACAGAGGAAAAAGTGTTTGTGCTTATTCACAAGTAGTAACTTCTTACACCCTTGGTATAAAGGGATTTGTCTTTTCAAAAGACAATCTGTGAAAACATTTTAATGCTGTATAGGCAACTTAAGCTTAAGCTGAAGATTTTGTTTCCAGTGATGCTGAGCTATGTTTTGTTTTGAGATTTTTTCTTTACCTTTCTGCATCTGATAGGTGAAGGTTTTGTCTCCTGTTCCCAAGCTTCCATGTTCTGTAAACAGAAAGTACAGCAGCATGATGGTTTTATCTCGTCATCGTTGTGGCTAGGCTTTGCGAACGAAGATCCAGGGAGGGCTCCATCCACGCTCCTCCTCAGCGCCTTTTCCAAGCGTGCTGATAAAAAGAGGATAGCAGATAGCACCCTCGAGCCTGTGCAATGGATTTTTTTGGGTGAGACACAGCATGCACAGAGCTGGACCCACCCTTTAGTCCTAAGGTTCATCTGCCAGGGCCTAGCAAGCTTGGATGCTGGCAGTGAAGTCCTTAGGACATAGGTTTTATTAGAGTCTCCTTCTCTTAGCTGGAAGGCCTTCCAGGGCTAAACGAGCTCCATCTGCCCAGGTTTGGAATCAGAGTTGTCCTTCTCCTAGGATGACTGCCAGAAGGCTAATGAGCTCATCCTACCCATCCAAGGATTCTAGGAACATGGGTATCACTCCCCACACTTTCCTGTGGGCAATGAGTTTAATGCTCCCTCTGCTGTTGGCACAGTTATCGCACCAGGGGCCACAGGAGACCACAAGGGATTTTCAGACTGTGCCTAGGTTTTATCTAGTGCATTAGAGTTTTAAAATTTAGCACTTTCTTCATGAAACAACTTAATTTTGAAATAGCTTCTATTGCAAACTGATACTGGGGGAGAAATGTATCACTGGATGCTTGTCCTCTCTATCTTTAACTTGCGTTAAATATATATAAATATATACGTTGCCCAACAATAAATAAACAGTAGCTGTCAACATCTATAGGATATTTTATTGTGGCAAGTGGATAAGGGTTTACTTGAATTCTTATGTTCTAGTAAGATTCTATAAATGGGAACAGGAGTTGTTAACTTTGATCTTTCTATGGAAACCTCTGCAATAGCCACTAACTTATGACAAAACTGGCAAGTAGATTGCTAGAATTCTTTCACCAGGAAAACATCTCTTGCATATCTGGTAGGAAATAAGAGGCATTGAGCTGATGGCCCTAATGAGCTCTGGCTGTGGCTTGGGTTGCTGTAGGTAATTGCAGAGGGTGTGCTAGCCCTGGCTTGGCTGCTAGCTAGTGGTCTCAGCTTTGTGTGTTTAGTGGTGGGGTTTAGCACTGGTTTGTCTACATGTTTTGGGTGCTGTCAGTTTTCTATTTCAATAGCTACAGAGACTTGAAACAAATGCTGTATCTAAAAGAGGCTATTGCTTTATTCCTTTACAAATATATCCAGGAAGTGCTGGTTTTCCCCTGTGGTGGGAGGCTAAAAGCCTCTGTGGCGAGAGCCTTCTATGTACCCACTCTTGTGCAGGGCTTCACCTCTGACTGGGAGAGCTGGACTGTGCCTCTGCTCCTCAGCGTATGGCTGGAGGGGCAAGAGGCTTCTCAAGGTCCCCAGAGCCTGGGGACAACTGACCACAGCCCCTACTCTGGCTTTAACCATGGACAGCCTACCCTGACAGGCACTGCCTGTGGGGCTGGAGGGAACAGCCAGCTGCCTCTGCACGGTCTTCATGGAGAAGATTAATCAAGACTTGTGTCAAACACTAGGTACATATTCCTGGCATACAAATATCTTCTCTAAAATACCTTAGGAGTAACAGTAAATGTTCCAGTGTGTCCTATTTCAGATGAGAAGGAGCATTTCTAACCATTAAAACTTGAGAAATGCTGCTTCAGAAATACTCGATTTCTTTGTTTGCCAAATCCTGGTGTTTAATACACATCTTTAAATGACACCCTGGGCTGACTTATTGGCATAGCAAGTCTCTGAGCGTGTGGATGTAGCTGTTAGGTACCAGAGATGAGCCAGCAAGCCCTGTCATTGTTGCTTCAAATACTAAAAACGGTTTGTCTGCAATGCATTTCTGTAATAGTTAATAACAAATAAGATTGCCAGCTGCTCTGAAATGCTGAGGACAAAATCCTGTAGCATGTAAAATGATAACCTGCTAGGGGTAAGACGTAACATATATACCCGTCTTTCTCCTATATCTAGGAGGTTTATCCCCATTTATGTATCCATAGCTTAAAAATGGAGTGAAGCTGACTTAAGTGCGCTGGAAGCTCCTGTTGTAGGTGTTCCCAGGCAACATCTTGTGCGGCTGGACCCTCTCCAGAGCACCAGGGGCATGCTAGAGCCATTCTCGCCTTATTCAGTCCACTACAGATCAGGTCACAGTGGGATTTTTTCTTTAGAGTAAGATGTTTTCAGGCTGGGACATGGTTTGTGGTTGGGGTGGGGGTGCAGAAGGCTTGTGCTCAAATGACAAGCCTTACCCACACCGCTGGCCAAGCAGAACATGGCCATCTGTGAAACATGACAGTGATGAACAGCAGGGAGTGCCTTGGTGGTGGGAGGTCTTACTCTGATTTTGAGTGTTTAATTTCTAATTAACATATGAGGTAAGAACTCAAGAGTCTCTGATTTGTAAGAATGAAGATGTCAAGTGTTGTTGAGACAGTTGCCAGAGAAATAATATGAGAACAAATATGGGCTGTGGTAGACTTCTGCCCTGTAAAGCTTCCAAAGGGAGTGCAGGAGTTGTCCACCTTGCTGTGTGAGGTTGGCAAAGCACCACAAGATAAGTGTGAGAAGGCACTGCTGGAAGATTGCAGAGCTGCTGAGTCATTATCCACTGCTTGTTTTGTGGAACTTTTTACTTTATTAATTCAGTGGAGATGTTTGGGCTGATACTGTACCAGTTGTCTTCAGCAACTTGTTCTGTTCCTTGCTTAAAGCTGAGAATACTGTCTATGAGTATATATTCTTGAGGATGTATGTTCAGTAGTTAATTGCCATGTCTTGTCCTGCCTTGGTTGGCTGGTCTGATGGCCTCGTAGGGAGGGAGCAGCCCTGAGTGAGTGATGCCTTTCCAAGCAGCATGCTACAGGTCAGGTAGCTGGAAGACTCATGTGGATCCCCAGCAGATACAGTGAAGTACTCATTCCCTCTCCCACACACAAGGCTAGCATCAGCCTGAATTGCCCCTCAAATGAAATTTGCCCAGCTTCTTTTAATTGGATTCTCTGCCCATTGAAATAATTTGCTTTCTGTAGTGCTTGTTTGTGCTTTAGCACCATGAGGCATTTAGGAGAGTACAGGCACCTTATCACAAGCAGTAGCTCCTCAGCTTCAGTGATGATTTGTGTTTAAGTGGCTCCTTGAAATGCATACACTCCAGCTTTGGGCCTGGCTATGATATCTTGGTGTGAGCTCAGGCTCCTGCTTGCTGAAGCAGCTGAAGGGTGTCTGCTATGGTGTGGGTGTTGGGCAGACCTGGGAAGGGGATAGAAGGGTGGCAGTGCAGAATACCCTGGGTGGGGTGGGCAGAAGCTATATGAGTTTTGTGCATGTACAGGAGATACTAATACACTTTGCATCTCTAGCTGTCAGTACAGTGGGAGATGATTTACTGATTAGCTAATTCCTTTTGAGCTGCCTTTTTGCTTCTGTGTAAAAAAAAAAAAAATTGAGGGGTAAATCACAACTACTGAATGTTTATTCTGGTTTTGAAAAAATGTATAAAATACTGATCTTTAAACAGTTTTATTTACTTGCCTAGTAGATTACTCAACTTCAAAAGGAACAATATAGGCAGATTTCCTTTAAAACTTGTAATCATATGTCTTAAAACCTGAGATTAAAGAAGGCAAAACTCTGTCTTTTCATGGAAACCAGCAGATCACAAACTCCTGTATTTTTAGGAAGTTAGATTAAACTAGAATTAAAATATCAGATTGCTCTTCAGAGCAAGTGTCTGCTAAATTCACTCTAAAGTGATTTTCTGATTGAGAAGAACGGGAGCTTCCTTCTTTAAAAATGCAGATTTTTCCATGTATTTGAAGTCATTTTCTAATACAAAAGGAATCAAATCCACAAATATCCATGTTAGGAATGATGCTTCTATCCTGAAGAATCTCTTCTAGCTGTTGAAAAATTTTTGATGTGGATTTAAAGATCTTTGTGTGTTACCACAATTAAAAGCTAAGAGATGTGGTATCCTGCAAAATGAGATTATAGGAGTAGACAGATGTGGCTGGAATGGCCCCAAAGAGAAAGGGAAGGGTTTCTGGAATTGGAAGCAGCAGGAGCTAATACGGTTTGTAAACATGGTAGACAGTGGGTAGAGAGTTGGGTGGGGAGAGAATCAAATTTCCCTAGATTCTTGTCTGTATGTAATCCCCATCCCTGGGAGGCCAAATGCTTAATGTAAGCTTTTCACTCCAACAAAACCTGAGATACTGGTATTGGCAGGGTTGAAAGGGATGCACACAGACTGGAAGGCTGTAGGTCACTGAATATCATAAGCGAGATGCTTGAGTCAATGGAAGGAAAACATTCTTAACAGAATATAAAATTTTTATATCCCATAGTAGACATTACAGTCATGGCAAGCTGTGACTGCTGTCTGGATCTAGATCACTTTTATATCTGTTTTCAGGGGGCAGTTTAGGGTGTGTGCTGGTCTGACAGCTCAGATGAGCTGTGGTGTGCAGTGCTGTCCCATATCTGCCACAAAGCAGATTGTCCTGGTCACTGGGCATGCCAAAGGCATGGGACACTTGGTCGATCTCTCTGCTGCTAAGGACAGGTTATTTATTGAAGCATCAGCAGCTAAACACTTTCAGATGGCCTGTAAGAAATGAAGACCTCACAAAAATGAGAGCAACAACCATGCTCTACCCCTATGGACAAATTAAATGCTAAGCTTATTAATTGATTTGGTCCTTGTGATGTGCAGTGAGAGGTACAGCTAGTGACTGATTTATACAGTACAGAATATATCACATTTCTAAAACATGTCACTTTCTTGTGCTGAACTGTAAGACTTGAAGGTTTAAATACAGAAGGCCAACAGTAGCTTTTCTATGATCGTGAGCATATTTGGTGCATCCCAACTGCCTTATTTCATACTTGAGAATTATGGGAATGTGCTGTATCCAGGAACTTTTCCCCTCTAATGCTGTTTTAATGTTGCCCCTTTCAGTGGTTGATTTGGATAATTCAGTCTCTGTACATGTACTAACAGTGAGGAAGCTTGTTTCAATTTGTAGTTCTTACACCTGTTTTTCACATTCTAGGATTCTGTCGCGATCCTCCCACAGAGCACGATTCATCCACTAGTAAGTACTAGTTAGTCTTCTCAACTCTAGGCCAGTGCAGTGAGCCAAGCCCTGGAAGGCATTGGCAGTGTGCAACTGAGTCCATTAGTTAGAAGCTGTCACATTATCTCCACTAATTAAAATTTGAAGATAAATGCTGTTAAATTAATTAACCTTGAGGTTGGGGGGGGGGAAGCTGTTTTCAGACTCCTCACATGTGAGTCAGTGCTTCTCCAGGATCCCAGTTTCAGTGCCATTCATGCACTAGCTGCTCAATTAAAAGGACATGTTACCTGCTTTGTGGTGAAAAGGTCCATTTACAGTAGCATTTCTGGCCCTGGTTGATGTCTAGAACCACTCACCTCTGGGAACACTGGCTAATTTGCAACATGCTTTATGGCATATTCTGTGTCATAATGTGCTGCTATTAGTAGATGAATATTAATCTGGGTCAATGTTAACTCGTAGTTATCAGTGGCATCTCTACTCTTGTATGATATGTTAATTCTATTTTTGAGTCTGTTACTTCATTTTGTAGGCTTTTTTGTCCTCAAGTCAGGATAGAGTGCCTTTTAAAAACAGATGAGCTTTGTGAATAAGGGCAATACTTTATTCTGAAATCCTCATTTGTCTGTGATAATTGAATGTGAACATACATTGTGGTACTGATCTACCTCAATTCTTAAAAGCTCAGCTTCTGCAGGAATTGTTTAATATTTCAGAATGTGATCTTTTTGTTCTGAATAAATGCCTTGGAAGTGAAAGGAAATGTCACTACAAGGCTGTAAAACATTGTGGTATTGATCTGTGGATAAAGATTAACACAAATCTCTATTTACAGGCAAAGAAACTAGATGTTTTCGGAAGACATGTTTTTAGGCTTGATTATTGTAGTTTCAGGATCCTATGCATGAATACCCAGCATACCTTGTGGAGCTCTTCTGACAGCTTACACTGAGGGACTGAGTGTCACTTTTCATGCAGCATGTGCTTCTGGAGGCTTTCTTCATAATTTTTTCTAAAAAGCTTTGCTGCTTGTCTGTGTCCCAGGTTTTTCCTTTCTGTAGCCAAAAAGTCTAAGATGAGATGTAAAACTTATATGAACCCCCTTTAAGTTGGCTGAGAGCAGCCCTAATGAACCATGCTGTTACTAAGTGATAGCTCTGAGACTGCTCCCAGCTGCGTGGCCCTGTTTGACAGGAGCAGAGCCTGTGGAACCTTCTGGTGAAGCAGCAGTGCTCAGGTAGTGCTGCACTCTGCATCAGAAAACAGACACCTTCTGGAAATCTAGCTCATAACGGGCGGGGTGAAGCTGATAACCACTGCAACATGCATCTCCTTTCTGCTTTGATTTTTGTGTCTCATGAGGCATTTCAGGAATCCTGTGACTTTTGATGGCATCAATAAATCAGATACCACGCTGACAGAATTTTACTGGAATGTAAACAGGCATTTAAAATAACAGTGTCTGTATAGTGTTTACTGAGGAATACTGTGCAGGTATAGCTCTTTTAAGTACCTGGAATGTTAAACTGCTCTTCACGTTTCCTTTCAGTGATGTTGGTAAGCAGGAACTGTGATCATTTTCCATGTTAATGAAAATAATTAAAAAATCTTTATCATGAGATGACCTTACTTCCCACTCCTCTTTCCAAACAGTGTTTTCAGTGTTGAGGCGAGCCAAGAAGCACTACGCAATGTAGGGGAAAGGGGAGGAATGTCTCTGTATAGTAGAATTTAGCTGATAAGGGATAATGAATTACCTTTAACTCTGTTCTGCTGAGTAGTAGCTGATGTGGGTTAGCTGCAGGCTGGTCAGCCTCATCTCAGTCCCTGGGAATAGTATGGAGCAAATCCTCCTGAAAGATGTTTCCAGGCACTTGAAGGGCAGGAAGGTAATTTGGAACATTCACTATGGGTTTATCAAGGAGAGATCATGCCTGACCAACCTCATTCCTTCTGTGATGAAACAACTTGATCTCTGAATGAGGAGAGAGCAGTTAATTAAGCTTAAGCGAGGCTTTTGACAGTCTTCCCTATCATCTTTGAAGCTGAACTGGGCTAGGAGGTAAATGCAGGTAGAAAAACTAATTGTGCTATCTGGTTCAAAGAGTAGCAGTCAAGAGTTCCAACACTAACTGCTGGCCAGTTATCCTGTGATTGTATTTGGGAGTCAATATTGGGGCAAGTGCTATTTAGCAGTGTCATCAACCATCTGGATGTTGGGATGGAATACATTCATCAGACTTGCAGATGACACCAGATTGATACTTTGGAGAGCACAGCTGCTCTTTAGAAGGACCTCAACCTGAAGGAAAAGGTTGATTTTAAATGTCAAAGTTAAACAGATGAGTGTCAAGTCCTACACCTGGAATGTAGTAACCCCATGCAACAGTACAGGCTGGGGAGCAGTTGTGCAGAAAGGACTTGGGGTCCTGGTGAACCTCATGACTGAAACAGTGTGATGTCTTGTGGTAATGACAGCTCATGTGGTGGCTTGCGGATAGCCAGGAGGTTGAGGGAAGTGCTCATTCCCCTGTGTGGGACATGAGTCACATCTGGAATACTCAGTGCAGTTCTGGGCCTCCCAATTGAAGATGGGTTGTACTGAAGTAAGCTCACTGGAAGGTTGCAGCTGAGATAATTGGGGTCTAGAAGGCATGACAGATGTGGGCAGGCTGAGGGAATTGCATTTGTTTAGGCTAGAGAAGAGGATGCTAAGTGGGGATTAATTTTGTCTTCCAGTTCTCTAAAAGTGGCTGTAGGAAAAAATGGAGCCAAGCTTTTCAAAGGTACATGGCAAAAGGCTAATACAATGGTCATGAGTAGCAACAAAGGAAATTCCTACTGGGTATTTTGGGGAAGGAGATAAAAGCTTAGTGGTAAGTGATGCAGCACTGGAACAGGTGTTTGGAGAGGCCATGGAATCTCCATCCTTGGAGATTTTCAAAGCTTGAGTGAATGGACCCCTGACTGAGCTGATCCAACCTTGAAACTAAGTTTACTTCCAGTGCAGGTTCAACTAGATGAGCTCCAGAGATGTATTCCCACCTGAATTAATCAGTGATAATAGAAGTATAGTTGTACTGAAAGGTCTTAGGGATGTTGTTGCCATTTCTTACCTGGAAATTCTGAGGCCTCAGTTTCAGATTTTGGAGGGAGAGGTCTATAATCCTATGCTACATTATCTGCATTTTTTCAAGGACAGAATTCCTATTTTTAGCATGCACATTTCAGAAAGTCTTTACAATGTTATCCAACTTAGATTTTATTATGCAAATGTCCTTCTGTTTGCAACCCCAGAAGCACTGTTGCATTTTTACCAAACAGATCCATGTGTGTGATTGATCTTCAGCAGGCTAGCAGCTGGTCAGAAGCAGTGGAAGATGCAACTCACCAAATCAGCATGTCCTGCTTATTCTGATCTTGGGTATCCCTACATGAGTTCAGGGTACTATGTTTTACCTCCTGTACTCTTCCTGTAAGATGACAGCCTTTGGGAAGGGGATACCAAAACTCATGCATAGATATCTTCAAAATCCAATGCTATGTCACAGGTTCAGGCTAAGTTCATTTCTAGGAGTAGCCTGTATACTCCTTCAATTAGCATGAACAGGGACAAGGGCAGTCAGAGGTCAAGAGGAGTTCAAAATAGCATAACCTCTTTTCGGTAGTACTCCCAAATGTTCCTAACCCTGCGAAGTTCTCCAAGCTGTGCTTGCTGTCATGTTTACTAGACAATTATAGAAGTCAAAGAACAAGGCCTGGCTTGGTAACAGGGGAAGTTGGAAATCGAGGGGCTGAGAATTGGTAGCATTGTTGCTTAAAACAGGAAAAATATTTGATTTATGTTATGGTGGCCAATTAGGCTGTAAAGTGGAAAAACTCTTAAAGAAACCCTGTGGCTTCAGGGGAGCTTCTTGCTCTGATTTCTGCTCAGTAAATAGGGGTACCTCAATAAAGATCATCAGCTCCATGAGCTAAATTATTAATTCCTTTCATGCCACTCAGGGCTTGTAAACAGTATATAATACAAGAAAACAATTGGCACTGTTCACTTGCTGGGCAGAGGAGAGGTCAGAGGGTAAATAGTTGTATTGGCAGCAGCTGTTCTTCATAGTGGAGCAGACTTTCATCCTTTTCATCTTGAGAGCAAACCAGTTCCCAAAATCTTAGCTGGATGCTAATCCATATCTCCTCTTAGCTGAATTGTTTTTAGGAGCTTAATGTGTTGCATGTAATTATGAAAATAAAAAGGGCTGGAAAGGAGAGAGAAGTTATGGATAAAAGAACAAAACCCAGCATTGCCATGTTTCAAAAAGCCATTTGAATTTTTTAATTTACATGGATGAGAGAAATGTCAAAATCCACCTATTCAAGGCAAGTTGTAGGATAAGTGCTTGTGGTCTATAAAAAAAAAGTATGATTTTGAGATTATAAATACCAATCTGCCAGTAGCACATGAATGGAAATGTTGAGCTGTTATTACTCTTCTGATATCTTCGATATCATAGCCTTCCACATCCACACAGTCTGAGTCCTTGGCCAGCTGCTGGACACAGCATCAAGTGGGTAACAACAGTGCTTGACAGGACACTGGGATGACTCTAACTTCAAACTTGAATAACCAAACAGCTGTGACCACAGTTAGCCTCAGTGACTATATTAGAAATAGTAATAAATATGTAATTTCAAGGGTGAACTGAAATTATCCTTTCCAAGTGTAGCTAGGAAATACTGTTACACTGTTTACACCTTTCAACAGGTCATTAGAGTAACAATCTAAAACTATAGGACTTAGAAGTAACACTGGCTCTTTTTAAATGCTTGCCACTTGGAAATTTCTCTTAGAAAGGCACATGCATTGTGTTGCTTTTCAAATGATAATTGATAAACTATTCCAGATGTTTGCAGGTGTAGCTTACTACCCTTAGTGACTGTTACTCATACAATGGCTTCTCAAGTGGTTCAGACCACTGCTGGCTGCTCACTCTGAGCTGCTCTGTGCCATCTGGCTGGTGTGTCAGGCAGTTGACCTCTTTTTGCCAGAGAGCAGCAGGTAACCTTTAAATGGCCATCTGCTAATCTGTTACTTCAACCTTTTTGAAAGCTGAGTTGTGCTCAATACTGGTATTTCCATGGGCTGAATCTTACCAGTTTCAGCATAATAAAAGTAACTCTTCATGCTGCACTTTTTGTGTTATTTTAGCTATATGTGAAAGCATATGTAGCTTTAAATAGGAAAAAAAATTACAAAACTCTTTCCAAGTATCTGAGATTGCTATGCTGCATATGAAGAATCTTTTTTTTACTTCTAAAATTGTGTATACAGTATGACCTGCTGGCTCTTTCAGAGGGTTAGCAATTCCTGTATTAGGGAGACTATAGTATTAAGGTGGGAAATAGGAAGATGCAAAAGTCAACTTCTCTAAACATACCAGAGACCTGCAAAGTGTACTCCAGAGTGTGACTGTTGGACATGCTGTAGTTGAGCATGCTGTCTATGGCTTTTTCAACATTGCTCTGGCAGGGGGGTTGGACTAGATGATCTTTCTATGTCCCTTCCAACCCCTAACTTTCTATGATTCTATGAGATTAGATGTTCTAGGCAGTGAAGGTCTTGGTCATTCAATGGAGAATAGGGCTGGAGTAACCCAGAACACTTATGTTTGCCATTGTGTTTGTTGCTGTTCTTGACTGGCTGGTATTTAATGTGTTAAACTAAAGCTGCTTGCTTTGTGTAGCAACACCAAGTAGGCTCCTAAGTGAAGAGCCTGCTAGGAGTGGCAGCAAAGCACAGCAGGAGGATTAAGTGAACGTGAGCATGGTGCTATGTCTGCTCCTCACATTCTGCAAAAATGGTTTACTGAAGTGTTTACATTTGTTTGTGGTTTGCCTAATTAGAGCAGAACTTTGTGCTTTTCAGTGTAAACAGTGGTCTTTAGGGAACTGCCTGAATAAATGGGAATTGTAAGAATGTGAAAGGCAGGATTTGGACTGACAGCAAATGTTGGCTCTGGGCTGAAGTTGCACTTGTGGGACTGCCCTCTGTGGTTAGAAATGTAAACTTGTAGTGTGCATTTATTGGGTCTTAAAGCTAAATGAGAATTGTAGACTATATTATTGTGATAGCTACTAGTATCAAAATGATGGAGACAGATTTGTTTCACTTGGGTGTTTGTGGTCGTATGGTAAAAGCAAACTTTTTGGGAGAGGGATCAAGCCCCGAAGAATGCATCTTTGTTTTACCTAATCCTAGGTTAAAACTGACCCTGTTACTTGATGGTTCTCTTCTGATTTGAGTGCTAGCAAGGTGGACCCTTACTGAAAGGCAGAAGTCACCTGGTACTTGGTTCAGATTGTGTTCTGCCTTTGGGATTTTTCATTGTCAAAACACAGGATGGTAGTTCTGTTTATTCTTTCAGCTGTTAGAAAATGAAGCTTTTTGGAGTGTCTGTTTAAAGGCACTGGTTTCTGATACTGCTCCAGATCAAATGCCAGCATTTTGCATGCCTCTGGAAGGGAATCTTTGTTCCTATCAGGAATCTTTCGAAGGTGCACTGGACACAGATGGGAGATCATGTCCTTTCATTCCACAGTAATGCTTTGCTTACAAGTTGATACCATATACAGTTTAAAGCTGATGTAATTGAGAATTTCTGTGCTGGAAATTGTTCTGAATTGATGTTCTCAAACCTTTGCAAGTCACATATCACCGATATGACTGCTCAGAATAGTTGATCTGCAGATAATGTGTGTGAGATAGAAATAAATTTTAAGAGGACAACACTGTTAAAAATTAACTGCTTCTCAAAGCAGCTTCCTCTGGTGATCAAAGATATGCATATTCAATTTAAATGTAAATTAAAGCTTTTGAAAGTTAAAGACCTCTTGGTAACATGCATATCACAACTTTCACTTTCCTATTAGGTACAGATGTGGAGCAGATGAGTTCCTCTTCTCCTGTCCTTCCTATGAACTCCATGGGCAGTAAGTACCCCTTTTCTTGCAACATGTGATGAGGTGGAATTTCTCATTGAGTTAATCCAGAGTTATGAATTCATACTTCACAGTAGAGATTCTGAGAAGTTTTAGAGCTAATGTTTACTCATGGAGGTGGGGATTCCCATATCTGACAGCTGACCAGTAATTTGTCACAGAAGTGGCATAGACCAGGTCTGTACATCATCATTCACACCAGCAGAATATAGGTTGCATAAGACCTCTTGCCACCCTAGATGTATCAGTTAAAGCTGTAGATGTCTTTGTTACAGTGATAAACACCTGAGGTGCTGGTAAATTATGCTGACATAAGTGTCTATCTGAAGTGTTTCAGTATTATACTTTGAAATCTATAGGCTGTGATTTCCCATGAAACTGAAAGCAACTGAGGAAATCCTCCTCAATTTCACTGTATTTCTGGGCTTGTAACTTTTTGCGACTTTGAAAATCTGAATGGGACACCTACAATAATACAAATTCAGAATTCTTCATACTCCATCTAGTGGTGGTCTCTGTGTCGAAGGACCAAATGCCTTTTTGTCCATTACAAACCACTAGATGGCAATGAGTCCTTGTCAGTGGTGGAAGGAAAAGGCCTAAATTCAAAACTACTGTGCTTGTATAGGGATGAGCTCTGTGCAGACTTCTCATTTAAAACAACGTTTCATGTCAGGTTTTTTGCAAAGCCTCTGGATTTTTCAAACCTGGCAGACTGATGGCTCATTTTAAAACTAATGCTTGGATGTTCAGAATTGCTAAAAACCTTCCAGAATTAGGACACTGTCCCTTCCACCTGTCACTGCAGTGATGGACTTGCACTTGCTTTTATTGGAGAGCTTTGAAGGTTTGAACTGTAGTTCCTTTACAGTGAGAAATATGGCTCCTCTTTATAATGAGAACAGTTGTGTGAAATGAATAGATAATAGGCTCAGAGTTGCAAATGTGTAGTTGTGTGTTGATTAATAAAATACCCTTTATAAGCATCTAGCTAGGCTTTCATATAGCTGATTTTTTACATGGAAACAGGTAACTTTGCATGCACATGTAGCATAATTTTAGACACATGTATAGTTTAAGAATATTGGCTAATATTCTGTTGAACTTCACAGCCTGACATAGCTCAGATTTACTGTATTCAGGCCTTTCATGTTTACAAGATACTAAAACAAAACTAAGTTTTCCCGTATTCTAACATCAAAAGGTACTTGCCAAATAGTAAAAGCAAGGCTGTCTGACATGAAGTGAATGAACCCTTTTTCCCTTAAATAATTGTATATTATTGCTAGTGTGAATTTGTTTAGCTACAGCTTTCATGTCTGTTACATTTTGCTAAACTGAAAATGCTTGTCAAACTTCTGTTTCTTATGAAGATATTTATATAAACTTCTGATAAACTAAATAAACTGAGCTCCTTGAGTTCTTCTGATGTCTTCCTGTCTTTTGATCAACTGGTCAGTACTTGTGGGGAGGCTGAGCTGCAGCAGCTGGGGTGTGGGCATGCTGGTGGGCTGCTGGGTGGACAGCTGGGCAGCAGTGTCCTTATGGTGCTGCAGGGAGCTGAGCTGTTGCTGGCCTGCCAGAGCTGCAGGTGTTGATAGATGACCCTGGGCAGTTCCAGCTGAGGCAGTTCTGAGACTTGTCCAGCTTCTGTAGTGGCACTGAGCATGCTGATGCTCATTGTCATCCTGATGTCTTTGGTTTGGCTGATATCCAGGGCAGGCTGTTCTGTGGGGTGGTGATCTCTGGTAGGGAGCAAACAGTTGGTGCCAGAAACATCTAAAACTTCCCAAGCATGGATTTTGAAAAATTCTGAACATGTCTGCTAACCTGTCTGCCCCTAGTAAGTGTTTTTGCTTGCTGTCTTATTACAAAACATGATTAAAGAAAAAAAACCACCTTGATTTCCACAACAGCGTAGAAAACTGAATTGTTGCTTATTTGTACATCCCAAGTGTCTGAGATCTGTGAAGTGTCTGCTTAAGACTTTTGCTTGTCATGCATTAGCAAACAGGGGCATGGCCCCTTAGCAGCATGTAGTTTTGTCTGAAATGTCTTACACAGAATAACTGCAGTGAATTTTCACATATCCTTGCAGTAAGGATGAATACCTTTTGCATTCTGTGTTTTCTTTTGTATTTTCATACAGGTGTATGTAGGGAAAACCAAGAGGCCTTTGCAGATCCCTTTTGCTTTGTGGCCAGAGGTTGGTTTTCAGGGTTAGGAAGAGGAAAGGTGTCAAAACAGAGCCAACACCACAGCTTCACAGCACAAATGGTATCAATGTTCCAACTACGGAATTCAAGTTAAACCTTCATTTGTGCTGTAAAGCTGTAGTGGAAGTTACACATAATGCTCAGATTTGTAGTATAAATGAGAAAAATGAATTTGCACAAGTAAAATTTTATTCTTTAAAAACACTCCACAGCAAAAATACCTAGTGCAAGATATTTTTTTAATGTGCTTTGGTGAGCAGTACAGATTTGCACAGAAATGCAATTGACAGTGATCAGGTTTCCATGTTTAAACAAAGCTTTTCGTAAAGTGTTCAACATGGAAGCACCTTCTCTTGAAGCTGATAAATGACAGGAAGGACTAACTCTCTGTGCTGAGGATGGATTGTGGGTTTTGTCTATTTAGAACACCACCACCTCAGCAGACACTCGTGAAGGTTTAGTGCATGGCATGAGTGAGGGGGCCAGAGGGCAGGATCTTGCACTGCTGCGGAAGCTCTTACAATATAGAACTGAAGAGGAGCTTGTTCTGACAAAACAAGGTGCCTGGAATGCTTTGTACAGTTAGTATGGCTCAAAAAAAGCTGTTTGTGCCCTGTTAAAATATCTTTTTCTACAAGGAATACTTATTTTATGCAGAATTTACTGCTCTGTGAGATGTTAATCTTCACCATGGCTGTCAGGTAGCAAAGAGTACCCATGCTCATGAAGGACCTGGATGATGTGTCCTGAACTTCACTGAGATGATGGCAGAGCTGTTACGGGTGGGCAGAACTTGAACACAGCACTTCTTAGCAAGAAGCCTAAGTCTTGCCAGGAGATGTAGTCTCTTAGCTAGCTGGTCCGCAGTTTGCATTCATTGATCAGTGAGTTGATAGAAATGAAAACCCACCGACAGCAATGAATGTTGATTGCAGCCATTAGATGCTAAAGATGTGCTGTGCTGATCTTTCAGACTGCTCTGCTGTTACTGTGTCCTCTGGTGGAATAGTCAGAGCTGCAGTCATCTTGACCTCAGGATGTAGCTATTTCAAGGCCTCTTAAAATCTTGGTGACTTCTGCAAAGTACACTTTCACAGGGAGAATAATAGAAAAACATTCTTCAATTTAGAAACTACCTTAAAAATTATATAAATGGTCTTTTTCTAGTAAATGTGATTTGCTTGGTTTTGTTATTCCACTTATATGACAGATTCCTGTGGTCAGTAATATGTTTTGTAGTTTATATGGTTCATGACTCTGTACCCCAAGGGCTTGAAAGTGGCACATCCACTGAACCTTCCCTATTCTTGCATTATTTATTTTCTGAAAGTTCCCAAGAAGCATTCAGCCCTCTAATAAGGCCTCATCCCAGAAGTATTACATTACACCAGTATGAGAGGCATCCTCCTTAAAAGCATTGTCATGTCTTCACTGAGACGACTTCTTGACTATCAAAAGAACTACCATGATATATTTACTTGAGGTATCCACTGCTAAGTGGTTTATTGATGCAAGGAACCATTTCTAGATGATGAACTTGTGTGGTTCAAGATTTTCAGACCTCCTTTATGGCAGGAAGGCTCTGATGGTGCAGGTAACTGAGCTGAACTACCTTCTACTGACATGTTTGTCAAAAGGCCTGTTTTGATATTTTAATGTCACTAGGTCATATGATAGAAGCATATAAAGGTGCAAAGCATGCTTGAAGGCAGCAGCATTAACTTCCAAGAGCTTGTGCTATCTCTTGGTCATGGCACAGGTATCTGTTAAGTGCTGCCCAGCTGAGACTGTATACAGTAATAAAATTGTATGTTACAAGATCTCTTTTCAAGCAACCCAAGACAACATTGCCTGCCAGATGCTTTGAGTCTTTTCTTTCATGGCTTTTGCAGTCTCTGGGGTATAAAACAGCTGTCTGCACCCTTGTGAAGGCATGTGCTGTTAGAGCCTGCTGTGCAATCCTACATCTAACCACCTAAATGGGACAGAAAGGTCCCATGTAGATACTGCAGAGGTGCCTGTCCCTCTGGCTTTCTGTTCCTTTGAAAGGAAGGACACTTTGTTGCTTGTCTAGTTGTAAAGCAATAGCATGAGTCACAGGAGCAGCTGGACTTAGCTGGGAGGGATCCGTCCTCAGCCAGTGTTCCTAGTGAGCAGCTGCTGAAATTGAGCACAGGTTCCTGTGAGCAAATGAACTGACATTCCAAAGCTTTTTCCAGTGAAGCTCAAGTTGCTAGCCCAAATGGAATCGAGGTTTCCCTCCTGATCTGGCCTGTATTCTGCTATTTTGAACATAAACCATGCTCAGATTTGTTTCCAAGTATAGCATATGGTGTGGATACTTTACTGCTATTGTGTTGCCCATACAGAACCTTCCATTGCTCTCAGATACAGTTTTGCAGAAATTCTGCTGTAGTATAAAGTTTTAATTTTAAAGAGAAAACAAACATTTATACACAAATTCATTTTTGGAGAAAGAACAACTGGAAAACTCAACCTCTACAACTCTTAATATAATCTGTAAATCATGACCTGTTAATGGTAACCATATGTGGAAATCTATGAAGGCTGAAGCTTTCCATATACCAGAGGGTTTGTGATAAACCTCAAGGTACAGTCAACGGTCGATGGTTTTTTCTAGTTCTCAAACTCACCGACAGCGTTGAATGTTCACTGAAGCTATCCAAAGATGGCTGTATACATGCACTGTACATATTTTCCATGCATATGTTTTCCATAGACTGGCAGTGGAAACACTGCTGAGGACTGCACATTCTTTATTGTAAAGTCTTAAACTGCAAGTATTTTAATTACAAAATGGAACCATGAGGACTAATGAATTGCAGAAGTGGTAAGACTACAGTTATGGATGCTAAGTTGCCTTAGTGCTTCTTAAACCAGCTTTGAATATATCTGAACTGCAGTTGTGAAAGCCTTTCCTCCTGTGGATATGCATATTCTAAATAGCTATGTGAAGGGTGATCATGTTTCAGATTTCTTTATGAAGTTCACTTTAGAAAAAATAAAGCAGAGGGGACACCCATAATTGTAGACCAACCAAAGTGAGGGCAGAGATCTACTCCTTACTAGAATACGTAATATCTGTATTTCAATAGGTCCAATTCCCTCTTTTCTTGCCCTTGGCTTTTAAAAGGCTTTATCAATGCCATTGCTTTAAGGCATGCAGGTATCAACCACTACTTAGTTGAGCTAAGGTGACCTTTCAGTGGCAGTAACACTTTACTGGGCAGAGCTGCTAGAGAATGGGGTGGGGACTGGCCATGATGCTTCTTCAGTTGCTTGGTTCCAGTTGGATTAACTTTACTCTAGAATGGGCTGCAGCTGGGATGATGCTCTCAGTGTGTCTGTTGGGTAGGCTGGCAGCACCAAATGTGCCTTGCCCAATGGTTTCTTCCTTCTGATGCCTTTGCTTGCTCACTTGTCAGGTATGCTGAGCTACTGTGGCCAGACATACTGCAGAAAGCATGAAAGGACATCACTGAACCACCAGTGAGTTTGTAGGTGGGCAAGTTTACA
Organism: Bucco capensis; assembly: GCA_013396975.1. Taxonomy (NCBI): domain Eukaryota; kingdom Metazoa; phylum Chordata; class Aves; order Piciformes; family Bucconidae; genus Bucco; species Bucco capensis. The sequence goes on from VWZO01020745.1 coordinate 45,006, forward strand.
GATACATTTAGTGCTGGACTTCTGTTTAGTCATTCCTCCACTGGCTTTAGTGGAGATGAAGCAGCCTGGCTGGGGTTGAGAGGTGTAGGAAATCCTGCCCAAAGGGAGCTGCTGCACAAGTAGTCCTGATCCTCACATTTTTAATATGGTCTAGAACATTATTAGAGCACTTTAATTGCAAGTTTTAAACTGAATATGTAAATGTCTGCCTAAAGAATGTACTGATTAGAATGAATTAATTGTATTTATCCCTTGAAGAGTGGAAAAAGGGATTTATTCTCTTTCAATCTCTATATTGCATCTGTCTAATTATCCTCCTCCTGGTTTAAGAAAAAGAGGAGTTATTTGCAGCTAGCTTGTTAAAAATGGAATCTGCTGCTATATCTGAAGTAACTTTACTGTGAGTGAAGTGGAGCCTGCAGAGTTAGAGGGAATAATCATTGCTTTTAACTTTTGGAGACCTGATTTTCATTCAGAGTATTTTCTCTTGTCGTAGGGACTGTTAACTGTCTCTCTGAATATCTCAAGTTGATGCATGTAACTTAACAGTAAATATATTGTCTAATAAAGTACTTGAAACTATATTGAATAAGCTGTTGGGAGAGATGAGCTTGCTCCCAGAATGCAGTCTGTGGTCTGCAGTCTGCACATAGTATCATTAAACATCAACTGATACTGAAAATCAAAAGAATTCTCTGAAAATTAGTCTCACCTTTTTCTTGCCATCTTTTTGGAGTAGGAGCTGGTGGAAAGAACAAAGAAAATTTCAATTAATTAACAAGCAGTGCTCAGCCTCAAATATTAAGCCTCAGGATTGTCCCATTGTGAAGGGTGACTACATGTGGTAGGTATAACATTAATCAGAGAAACTAAGTTCAAGTTAAGCATAAAATTTTGGTTTTAACAAACCAAAACAGTGTGCTTATATTTAAACTATCTTTTGAGAGGTTTTTTTTCCTCAGTTCACTACTACTTCCTCCTTTGGTACCTCTGCTGACCTTTGACTTGGTAACTTTCATCTTCCCATTTCACAATTTGAGACCTTGAATTTCATGTGAATATTAAAAACAAACTGTGCGTATTTCTATATCCTGGATGCACTGTTCTTCCCTCTTGCAAAGTTCAAAGCTCTCCATCAGCTAGATTTTTGGACAGATTCCAAAATGATAAAATAACTCTGGAAACTGTAACTGGGCAATACGTGCAAGGCTCTTAGGCTAGACAAAGATGAAATCTTTACAACTGTTCTATTGGTTGGAGTTTTACCCTGAGAACTGCATGCAAAATCCATGTTCTTTTCACTCTGCAAGCCCTTTCTCTCTCGAGGAGAGTGTGTGTATATATACATGTATGCATTTATATAGTATAAGGAAAATGAGAGGATTACTCTGTTACAAGAGCCATCTGAAAACAATAATAGTGAGTGCTACCAGCAAGGAGATAGGATTTCTTTTCTATGTAGCCCTAGCACTTTTTCTTATTGTTGCTCAAGTGATTGCCTGTGTCTTATCACAAAACAGGTCATGTCATTTTTCATTTATTTTCTTCCCTGTTTTGCTTCCTTATTGAAGTGTCTTTAATGGAAGCCTGAACAGTGGGGAGAAAAGCACCCACAACAGCTTTGAGCTGGGTGAGCAGAGGGCAGATAGAAAAGCCTGTACTCAATGACTGCTTCCTGAGTCTACTGTACCAGAACTTCTGTTCTTTTTATTTTTTAGCATGGCAGAACTGTAAGATGCTGTTGAGGTTGTTATTCTGTGGCCTGCTCAGTTTAGTCTGATACACCCCAAAAGTTACTATGTGCACTGCATTTTCAACATACCTTCCTCTCAGTTCTTTTGCCTAGGAAGCACTGAAACTAGCCCTGTAACTGACAGTTGCCACCTCCATTTTTAATTATTTTAATTATTTTCCATCAGAGAGAAAGCATTAAGTGGACCTAAAATCTTCCCCAGATGCTAAAGGCAGTCAACCATGGGACATGCATCTGAGAGCCTGACTGTTAGCTCTGCACATGGGAACACCTTATAAACTGGAATCCCTGTGAGGTCATTAGTGTAATGATGTGAATCAGGGAGGTAGTGGATTGCTGAAATAGAACTTCACAATGAAAACATTGTAGATTTGGAGCACATGGGGCTTTCCTTCAACTTACAGTGGAGAGAATGAGTTTCTGTATGAGGAAAATGATTTTCTCAAAATATGCAAGCAAACCATGAAACAGGTTAAGCTGTTAATTGTCTGAAGCACAGGGACAGGATTTAGTTAATTTTGTGGATGTTTCTGGTGCCCTGTGTATTTATGGTGCCCAAACAATCCTTACACTCTAATTTAATCATTCTATTAGCTTCTCACAATAAAGCTATTATTTACAGCAGGGCAGGAATTCTAATGGCACTGGCCTGAAGTGTCACTAAATAAATTTAACATATGCATCTGGTAGTAAACTAGCCAAGCTTTCCCTTCCACCCCCTGTGGTATAGCTGTAACTCTTAGGAGGAGGTTGTGCAACCTCAGCATGTGACATCAGGGCTAAGATTGTACTCAACACAGTGGCCTAGTGTCTGCCTTGGAAGCATCCATGGAAATGCCATGTGCAAGCATGTCTACTTTGTGTTGTAACAAGCTTTAATTGCATTGCAAAAATGTTTTCTTTGTAGATATGACTTCAGTAGTGTAAGCATGCAAATACACCTTGATGAGACAAGAGAGACAAGAGGATATAATTGGCTGGCAGTATGTTTAGTTATTGATGCTGCTTCACTGAAATTTGGGTGAGCTTTTTAGTAGGAATGCCATGGCCAAATGTTGCAAAATCAGCAGACTTCTGTAATTAGCACAGGATATTAATTGTCCAAAAGGTCCTTGGACTACTACTTGACAAGTCTTGGGCCTACATGAAATCAGGGAATGAAGTTACCAGTCCATTTAATTTGCCCTTTTAGCATGTAGTGCTGTGATGGTGATCCTAGAGAAAATAAATGCAGAGCTCTTCTGCGACCTGTGAGAAATGCTGTTAATAGACCAGTTTCCAGCCATTTATGGAGGACTTATCAAGTGATTTTGAACCTATCTTGAGTTGATAAGCTTGCTTGTGGATGCAACATATCCACCTTACAAAAGTCTAGGCTGACTTAATGCTGTATGACAACCTAAATGGGAATGATATAAATTTGTTGTGGCAAATACTAAAAGGATTAAAAAATGATGAATGTGTAGGTCTCAATCCAATTCTGAGTGGGGAATTTGGTCAAGTTGGTGCAGTCTTGGAGTGACTGTTTGCTATGTCCTGAAACATAGTATAAGATATTAACAAGTTTTGGACATTTTAGACAGAAAAGTGACACAAGGATAAATGAATGCTTCAATATAGTCAAATACAAAGCATCATGTTTGGGAATGAGGAATACAGACCATGTGTGAACAGAAAGTTCTCCACTATATGGAGCAGTACTTGCTGTGGTAGATAATGAACTGCATGTGTGTGCACAATCTGACTTTTACTACTGTGCACACAATCAAATATTGAATAGGAACAGAGGCTGTTGCATCTGCACTTAGTTCTCCTGTAACTGCTGAAACACTTTGTCCACTTCTGGTACAGGCTCCCCTAAAGACATCACTGAACTGAACAGGTTTCTGAGAAGATGAGTGGAGAGCAATTAAATAATCACAAAGGTTGTCACCAGTAAAATGAAGTTTCTCTGAAGTAAACTAGTGAAGGCTTGGGAATTTTGTCCTGTCTGGTAACATCTTTACCTGCACAAATGGGCAAGTTAGAGTATACAAACACTGTCTTGGGCTTGGTAATTGATCTGGTTTTGTAGGGGGGAAGCTGAACCTTGAAGATGAGTGTTAGCAGGAAAAAGGATTTGACTCGCTCTTCAGAAACCTGATATGGGAACTTCTGTTTCATGACTGTATGGAAGAATGCAAAGCTTTTTTGAACTATAGGGAGATCATTTTGCAACCAACCAAACTATTTTGTATTATACAGTCCTTGTTCTTGCAAAAAGTTGGACTAAATCTCAGCAAGTGATTTCAGCTAGAGTAAAATTACTTTGTTTTGATTCTTTTTGCCAGAAATAATATATATTAAAATAAGGCATTTGTGAATGAGCTAGGTGGGATGTACTTGCAATCTGAGTCATCAGAAGCCCTATATGTTTAAGCACTTTACTAAACTCTAAGCCACTGAAATAGTATCTTTAACAAAACTTGTTTTACCTTTCTAGAACACACACACAAGCTCTCGGATTCAGACCCTCTATCTCCTGTTACCCGCAAAAGGAAGTATTTGTCACATTTGCTTCTAGTGGGAAGGGTGGCTGGGGCTGGAAGACATTACCATGGTCAGAAGCTTCCTTGCTGACCTACTTACACAGGACCAATCATACTGGATTAGACTCCAGCTTGCTATCCTGTCTCCAAAGTTGTTTTTGTGTAAGGTGAAGGGATCAGACACAAGCCCTGCCTGCCTCTTCACCAGAGTTTCCAAAGGACTAAGTTTCACGCAGGCAAAATGGGGAGGAGATAAGGAGCTTCTTCAGGACCATAACAGCTTTCCAGTGCTTTGAGGGTGGCCTAGGATTTTTTTTTCTGAGTAGACCCAGCAGGGATGGTTTTTGGAGCAAGGTGTATTTATGAGCTCTTTGTACGTGCAGAGTACAGGGAACAAAAATGACCTCAGCCCAGGCTGTCTTAATAACAGTGTATCTTCATCTCATTGTACAGAACTTCAGAAATTCTTTGTTGGAAAAAAACCTACCTTGATGTTTGGGACCACTATTGAATTGTAGCTGTTGGCTACAATCAATAAAACAGTTCTGACTCTAAAATAAAATCAAACAGTGGCTAATGGATGTTTAGAAAGGATACAAGGAGGAGAAACTTGCGTATTTCCTACTAATTGTCTCCTGTCTTTCAGACATTTTTCAACATGGAGACATTTTTGGAGACAGGCTTCTGTGCAGTCAATAACTGTGAATACATTTTTCTTTTCATGAATTTGCACAGCTTCCCTGTGAACTTTTATCCCCTATCTTTTAAGATAACATTTGTTGCCATGAAGATTATTGTCTATATAAGATTAATCATTTTTAATAGACAGGAATCTCGGGTGTCCTTCTGAGGAATTCCTGCAGTTGTACTATGCCCTGACACATCTAATGCTGGCTAAGCAGCCTCTGTAGATAGAAATAACATTGTCTGGTTTGGTATATTAAACATGCTAACAGTTCTGTATTGCTGAAATACTGCATTGCTCTAGACCTAGGACACTTCCTATTTATTATGGTGGTGAATTTAGGATTAGTACTACTTCAAAAGACACTCTATTCTGACTTTTCTTCTTGGCTGGCAACTGTGTCTCTGAAGATCAAAAATATTTCCCATCAGCTGTGAATTTAGGCATAGTTCCTGTGCCTCAGTTTCGGGAAGGAGAGAGATGATCCTAACTACAGATGATTCTGTTACCAAGATTGTTTTCTGCCTTTTAGCATTTTAGAAATTGCTTGCAGAGTCATCAGTGTGACAGTCTTCACAAAAATTAGTTGTTCTGTTGTAGAGAATTGCCTTTTTGCTTTGATACTGGAACTAGCTGGCTATGGCCAGTCATGTTCAGGGTAACAGTGCACGCTGGCAGCCCAGAAGGCCAATGGCATCCTGGGCTGCATCAAAAGAAGTGTGGCCAGCAGATCCAGAGAGGTGATTCTGCCACCGCACTCTGCTCTGCTGAGACCTCATCTGGAATACTGTGTCCAGTTCTGNGAGGGCAGAAAATGCCTTCTGTTCTCATACAAGTCTCAGCAGTCAAGCTGAGATTTCCTTGTTACTATTTCTGAAGTGAATTATGTGGCTGGAGACAATGTAAAGGGAATCTTGTTTTTTTTGGAATGAAGGTCTCCTTTGGTTTTGATAAGCCAGTGTATGCTGCAAAGCCTGCATTGTGTGGGCTCATCCTGAACGTGATGCTTGCCCTGGTAGGTGAGTTTTACAAGGAGTCATTTTAGTTTTTCAAACTGAGATACTGAACAAGTGCTCATAAGCTGTATGTGCAATTAGCAAACATGGGGAAAATATCCTACAAAGTAACTGGGAGAGAAACTTTGTTTTGTTTATATGGCTTGATCTCTAAAGACCATACTAAAACATGACCTGTGCTACAGAGGGAAGGTCCATTCCAGAGCAGGATGTTTTACAGCCCCTTTCCAGACCAGTCATGACCCTCATTTTAACTGCTGTAGCATGCCCCTGTTCACACACTGATCAAACATAACACCTTTAAAAATACAGATTTATTTTTTAATATGCAAATTGGGACTTATATTTGACTCACTGTTTGGAATATTGTTAATTCTAGTTGGATAAAGCTTATCTGCTTGGGAAGCAGTATGGATGGAGAGGGAGCAAATGAAGGATTTGCTTTAAATAATGATAATGTCTCCTGATTTATTGATAACTGTCCCTTTGAAGATAATTAGTTCCTGGTTTTCAGCTCTATAACCCAGCAATTGTCATCTGATAGACCTCAAGATTTGGAGTTCTCCAAAGAAACACCTCTAAAATCTCCCTTTTTGGATCAGTTTTGGCAGCATGGCACCTCTGTGTCGATTTTACCCTGCCATCCTGTAAGACTCCATTTCATGACATACTCAGTGCAATAAAGCTTTTACTTCCAATAACTGTAAATAACTGAAGCAAAGAAAATAACATTACAATGATACTGTAATGAGCACAAGGAAGACAGGTGAGGACCCATCTTCCTCCCAGCTGCTGTCAGATTTCTCATCACTTGCCAACATCTGGCTTAGTTGGAAGCACATTATTCTCTCAGTGAAGTATCCTCCTTGTGAGCTGAATGGGTGCTACACAGAACAAGTGCTCTGATCTCACTGAACTTTTGGAAGATGCTGGTTTTCAATTTTCTGGGTTTGGTTACTCCTGTTTAGTCTTAGCAAGTACCATGAGGCCTCAATGTACAGCTTTCCTTGCTGTCAGGGGAAAAACATTGCTACATCCTATGGATGTAGTAATCCCCACCATGGACAAACTTCCTCTGTTTCATTGCTGTTTGTTCACATTTACACACCAAATTCATTTAGCCTTCTTTACAGGTTATCTGAACTACAGCATGCAAACACAATATTGACTTTAGAGAACTTCAGCCTATTTCTGTGATACTGTTCTTTTCATTGCTTGTGTATGCTGCTCAGCCAGAGAGCTCCAGCATCTCTGTTCTTCAGGTGCTAAAATTTAATATAGAAGTATCTTCAAAGACTCTTGTAGAACAACTAAGTATGGTATTTTTGTGGTAAAAAAGGCTCTGCCTGATACCTGGTTACCAGGCAAATATTCTGTCAGAAGAAAGACATTCTCCCCCCCTTTATATATTTAATTTCTTTGCTTTTGTGTGCTTTTAAATATTGCATGGATGTGGATATGACCCCCAGGTGAGCAGGGCTCAGCCATTCTTTTCTGAATTATACATTTAGCCTATTTAAATGCAGCCATCATGTGAAGCAAAAAGGAGAAAATGTACTTATGTTCATTTAGAAGAATGATCTTTGGATAACGTCACCCAAATATTGCTGGGTTTTTAGCTTGCCTATAAAATAAACTGCTCCCAATGTGCAGTGAGATGCACATAAAAGTTTGAATATTAAAGTAGTATAAAATTCAGATGACTTTGTTAGAACTGGCTTCAAAATTTTGAAAAACCTGGAACAGATTTAGTAAGTATAACTGATGAGGAGTAACATACTGGAGATGTTAATCTGTGAATCTCAATCTGTTGGCACATTTTCCTTTTTTTGGTGCCCTTTCTACTGCTGTTTGATTGTGTTGCCCACCTTTTCTCCTAAGGGTGGGATGAGAGCACAACTATTCTAGATAAGCCACACAGATATGATGGTAATTCTAAAATTTGGCTGGTGCACTGTTCTTTGAATTGGGGATTCTGCAGTCACTTCTTTGTTTTTATAGTTTTCCTTTACGCTGAACTCACTGGTGTTCAAAAAACATTTTCTAGTATTTTAAGATACACCTCCTTCCCTTCCCTGTTCCAAATACTAACACCAACAAACTGATGTTTGCATGATCTATGGTTCAGTAATTGCTTTCTAACCGGAACAATTAAGAGCTGTGAGAGGAGAGGAAATTTGTCATAAAATGTTCCAAATGGAAATCTGCTTTTATGTGGTTTCAGAATGATGACCCAGAAAGCATAGGGGGATATACTGCAATAGTGTCAAAACTCAAGATAGCAAAATCTTTATCCTCAGTAAGTAAACACCAGGGGTGAGGAGGGAAGTCTGGCTCTGCTCTCAAGCTGAGCAATCCCAAGCAGCTATTCTTTGAGGACACCACAAAGCTCACACAAATGATACAAACAAAATAGCCTCACTTTACTCCAATATTTCAGTATTCCAAAGTAGACTGCAGAAATATTGGTTACTGAAGGAAAAAAAAAAATGAATTAAATAGGGCAAACAAAGCTGAAGCTAAGCTATTATGTATTTCAGATTGCTTAGTATTTGGCTTGTGGACCAAATGCTTTAGATTATAAGGCATAAGCCTTTCAGAACCTTAAGTTATTTTAAAATTAAATAGATGACAGGCGCAGGTCTGCTGCATGGATTTGATTTTCTTTGTGTCTTCGCAGAAGTAGTAAGCAATGTCTGCAAGTATCTAATAAAGCTATTTTCTACTATTATAGAGAGGTTTGCTATGAGAAACAGAACTGAGTACCACATTTTCAATAAAACAAATTGAACAGATTCTCAGAAATCTAGGTCACAGTAACAGATGACCTATACATGGTCCTAGTTTTTGATGCAACTGTCTAATCTGCTCTGAGAGTACTAGCCAGACATCATTCCTAATTGACCTTGATATTCAGTGAACAGAAAGAAAGCTAAAGCCACATGATATTTAAATCTTTAGCAGAAAAAAATATATGGTGAACTTGAACGCATTCTGTTTTATAACTAGAATCTGTATTTGCCATGTGAGCCTCGTCTGCAAATGTGTTGATCACCTTAAAAAATCTTAATTTGAGACTCCACCTAAAGCAATCTGAATACGAATAGCCATTCATAACATCCCATTCCAGAGGAGAACTTTCATGGTGCTTGTATAACCATATTTTGTAATGCAGCTGCCCTCTCAGCCTTTCCCAGATTTTCTCACGGAGGTACAATGTTCTCTGGCCAGGCTAGAGCAATCTCAGTCCCCTGACTAGTCAGTTCAGCTTGAAGCACAGACTTAGTGGTACCCAGATCTCAGGCACTGTGATTATGTAAGTGGAAGTGCTGACACAGGGCCCTGGCACACGTGCAGCTGGAGATGTAAGTAAATATGGGAGACTGGAGATTACAGTAGGTATGGTTAAACCCTCACTACTGCTGTTTATAGACCAGACTGATCCTTTTTGTTCATGACATCAGACTCAAGATGCAGCATTATTTACAGAAGGCACTGCAGGGTTTTGACACATGAGAAAGCATAGGTGTGTACTTTGGTGCTGAAGTAATACATGGTCTGCCAGTAATCCCTGAAACAACTAAGCACTAAAGCCTTGGATGCTCCTAGGACAAGACACTTTTCAAGAGAACTATACACTGATTTACGTTACCAAATTAAGAATCAGTAAATGTACCACAGGAGGAGTGTTTTGTATTGATAACCACTGGTTAGCTGGACCTCACCAGCTCTGTTTCACTGTGCCTGTATCTGGCACAAAATGACTGCGTCACTTGTGCAGTTCACCACCCCTCACGCAGGAGCTGCCATCAGAACATGCAGATGATGTCCATGGTGCACTAAAGCAGTTGAGTATGCTGCAGAGGAGCCCCTGGTAAGGTGACAGCAGTGTCCCCTGGGGAGGGATATTGGTGCCCTGCATGCTGCTCCATGCCCAGCCACCTCAGCACGCCTGCCCTGAGCAGTCTCCTGCCTGTAATCACATTTTGGCATCTCATCTCAGACAGTCTGGCCCTTTTGGGTCAAACATGGTTAACCGCAGGTCTGAGGGATGTGGTGGTGCAACCCAGATTGTGACTGTAAGGCAGTTTGTTAGCATTGAAAGCAACTCTCTCCTGAGTGGGAGAATTCCTGCTCTCAAGTTTACTGCAATATCCTTTCACATGTGTGGGTATTTAGGTGGTACAATTAATTGTTAATGCAGAAGAGGTTTTGGTCTTGAGATGCAGTATTTCAGTGCACTCAAAATTTGCTGGTTTTATGCACTGGTCATTTATGGCAGTTGTGTTGATTTCTTTGGATGAGGGTTCAGGACAGCTGCTGAGGGTTTCAACTATTTTCAGGCAGTACAAGGAAAGTAAGAACGACTGAAGTCTATTTAACAAGGTGATGTCATCAGTCTGCATGCCCATGTTGCTTCTTATGAAAAAAAAACCCACAGACTTTGATGTTTTCCTTAACATAAAAATACCCAATTGTTGTCTTCTGAGTTCTTAACATTTGAGGCTTTGGGATTAATCAATACTGTGGGTTTGAAATGATTACAGCATCTGCTGGCTATTATTAAGATAAAATGAAATTCTTAGAATTCCACATTTTTTGTTAAATTGCCAAGGTTATTGCTAGATTTCAGCATACCTGATGCATTTTTATTGGCAACTAACCCTGTAATGCAGTACTGTATATTAGTGAATAGTCAATTATATACATGCTGGTCTTTGGCATAAGCTGCAACTTCCAAGTCTGTCAGTGATTAACAGGATTCTTTTTTGTGAGTCTTTATAAAATTTCTATTGGAATAGCCCTTTGGGAGATGGGAAAACTGGCTTTCAAATGATCTGTTCTTTCCATGTGCAGTTTAAAAACCTGACTCCATGAGAACAGCCATCAGCAGCATCCTTTTCGTATGTGCATGACAGGATTATTCCCATGTCCAAGCTGAGTATGCAGATGTTTGCAGAGGTGGGTTATGCCCAGATATTTCTTTTATGGCTATTTTGATTACTCAGAAGCTTTTTGCCAACCTCTGATGGTCTGTTTTCCATTCAAAGTGATATGATTAACAGGTATTCTACTCTTAAGACCAAATTCCAAGGGCAGAATTTAACTTTCCAGCATATTCTTTATTTTTAAGCAGCACTTTTATGGGATAAGTTTAAAATCAGCCTCTGGATGAATATCAAATATTAGCAGTCTTACAGGTAATGGAAAAGGTTGCTGTATTTTAAGAGCATCATGGTATTTAGTCTAAAAGCACTTTGTAGGTAGAGCTATCAATATCCTTAACATTTATTAAAAATAATCTGTAATATTGTTGTTCAAAGGCTTACTATAGATAGGTCCTTCTGGATTTCGAAGTACCAGCAAGGGAAAAAAAAAATCAGAATAGCTTGATTGTAATCTAGCCTGATTCTTATCACCTAGTTTTTACTGAGAAGCAATACACCCAAGCCATTGTACTACATCAGAAAGAATTCAAGGAAATTATATAATTATTCAGACAAAACTGACTCCTGTGAAAAGTATTTACATTCACATTTGTATTTTTAATGTTCTGAAACAGCAGCAAAAAATTATGAGCTGGCCCTTCACACAGGGTTTTGGCACTTCTGAGAGGATTTCACTTTTTTCAAAAATGGTGGTGTTTTACCCATCTGGGCTTTTTTTGCCCTGTGTTACCCAACTCAGCAATGGAAGCAAGTCCATTGCCTGCCTAACGGGCTGGTGCAGAGCATCAGCACATGTCTTCCTGGGTATTGCCCAAGCCCCCTGAAAGCTGGACCTGTTTTCCTCACTTTAAAGTTCTTCCCCTTTTTCTGAGGTCACAAGGATTGCATTGACAAAATTCACTGAGAAGCAGCGAACAGTCCAACCCTTCTTTTCTGTATTTTATGACACTTTGTATCTCTGCAGTTCCTAACAAAAACACACATTTCACAAGTGCAGTACACTACAACTGTCAATTTCACTGTTCTTCCTGCCTGAAGAGAGCCAAGTCATTCCTGCTGTGCTGGTAGTGATACTTGCACATAAAGCTTTAGTGCTCTATGCCTGTGTGGCTTTTAAGATCCCACTGGGCTGGGTATTTTACCAGGTGCAAAGTGGGTAGGGTAGGTAAGAATTATGGAAAAATACAGAAAACGAGGAATGGCCCAAATTTTCCTGCCATTCGGGTGAAGACTAAACAGACTTGCACCCCTCACTGTGGAGCCATGCCCAGTGAGGGGCTGGCTTTTTGTTGAAAAAAAAACAACCCCAAAACAAACCAAACCCCCACTGGTTGGTTTTCTGCTCTTGATAATTTCTGCTCATTGGCTCCAATCAGCAGATTAAAGCCCAGTCTCTGAGGAGTTCACATTTGAACTCCAGACTGGGGGGAAAGTAAGGGAAATGGGAGATACCAGACACTGAACGTTTGGGGTTTGTTTTTCGTGTTTATTTTGGTATTCGCAAAGTTGACACAACTGAATAATGTCCTCCTACACAACTGGAGATGCACAGAGTAAATTTACTGACCCTTTTATGATGAAATCAGCTGTCCAGCCTCATCCCCTTAGAGCCACCATTAAATCAAAGTCCACAACACCACCACATCTTAGGCTAGACATCAGCTGCCTCAGTAACAAACCTCTGCTTTTTCTAAACACTTTAAGATCCTCCATTCTAAAATTCTTTTAATTTCTTCCCTTCTCCCCCCCCCAACCCCAATGAATGAAAGTCTCCAGCCAGATCATGCTTCTGCCTTCCAGACACAAGGCAGCAACCACAGGCAGAAAAGTAACCATATGGACTTCATGATTTTATGTACTGTGACAATAAAGCTTTTATGACATTCTAGGTGGTTAAAAATGGCAGTAAGGAGCTCTTAAACATGGCACAGTCATGTTGCTTTTCTGAAGCGGCAGACCTGCCAACAGTGCATCAAAAGCCGTAATTTCCTGTGCACTGAAGCCCCCATCTCTGCTGCCTCCAGCTTTGTGTCCCAGGGCTTGTGCCTGTGTGCTAACAAATCTCTATTGTCCAGCCGGGCGAATAGTGGCTGGGACCAAAGAATTGCTGTCTGGTTTCTATTCAAATCCAGGTAGTCAGAGATATGAATGGAGTTTCTCGAACCACCATGTGAATAACCTCTGCTCTGCGTGGAGGCTGCGAAAGGCTCAACTGGCTGTCGGCTCTGTGCCCCAGCGCCTCGGCTGCCGAAAGCACAAGGGTTGGAAATGCACTTTTAATGCTCCGCGTGGCTTTTAATACTTATTAACTTTAGAAATATGCTATCTCGCATTCCTGGATAAAAGGAGGAGGGGAAATCATCCCCTTCTCAACTTTCTGAAGTTGTTGAGGAATTCTACTTAACAGCTCTAAAAACAAGTTGGGTTTGCTTAAGAAACCAATAGGAAAAGTTTATGAAAATGGTGAAGTTTATGGAATTATTTTCTTAGAACATAGCAGATTTCTAAATGTATGTTGAGCAAGTCTTTTATTGCACAGAGAGCCCAGTGCAAGTGTCACCATTAATAACTGCCGATGGTTTGGGGTGCAAACATGAAATTTAGAGTTACCATAAGATAGTTACAATAGTTAGGATATGAAAAATTCCTGGTACAACAGTTTGAGCAGGAATTGGAGGAATACGGCAAATCAAGGATCATTTTACCAGTTGTTTTTTTTCTGAAGTCTAATGATTTTTGCTCATTAACACGAAGTGAAATAAAGATGATAGAAGCAAGACACCCCCCACCCTCCCTTAAACAGCCATGAACTAAACCCCTCAAGGTTTAGCCCCTCTCCTACCTCGCAAGAACTATCGCGAAGCAGTCGCCGGTCGCGATATCGTCCGCAGGCAGGCGGCTAGACGGCGTCCCGCAGGTGCCACCAGAGCCANGAACAACTTCCAGCGCTTGGGAACTGCTCCTTCTTCAAGGGAGGGGGGAACGGGACATACTGCAGTCTGCTCATCACCACCCACCCCATCCCCCCTGGGGGTGGGGGTAGCAGTTCGCGTCCAACCCCTCCCTAAACCGAGGCAGCGGCTCCCTTGCAGCTGTGTTATGTTAGCGAATGTATATAAATATATATATTAAAAAAAAGCTGTTCGGAGAACAAAGGAACACGTGCAAAAATGAGACTGGAAAAAAAAATACAGAAGAAAGAATCAAAAACCCCTGACAGCACATCGGCGGCTCTCCCTCCTTCCTCCTCTCCTCCCCCCCCACGGCGGGTTCGTTAGCCTTTCCCCGGTGATTAATCGCAATTAACGCCTTACCTGGCGGGGCGGCGCGCTCCGCGGGAAGGCTCCGCGCTTGTGCTCCCTCTCCACCCTCCCCCCCTCCAAAAAAAAAAAGTTGTTGCCGGTGCGGGCAGAGAGAACAACTCCTTGCCCGCTCCAGGCGCGGCCCTCCAGCCCTGGGAAGGCGGCAGAGTTGGCGTTGGCCGCCGGGCCCCGCCGCTGCCCCCGCCGGCCGCGCAGCCCCGTCCGCCGCCCCCCGCTCCGCTATATAGGGCTCAGATGACGGGCAGGGGCGCAGCCGGTCATGTGCGCGATGCGGCGACGCCGATTGGCTCTCCAGGCGCTGGGTCGCCTCCTGATTGGGCCGTTCTCTAGCACCGGAGGGTTGTCCCGCCCCTCCCGCCGGCGGCGGGCGCAGGCCGGGGCGCGGGGCCGCTTGTTTGGGTGCCGGGCGGCGGCGGGGCCGTCTGAGGGGCTCGGCGCCGCCTCCGCCCCCACACCGACACCTGCCTCCCCCCCGCGGGCTGGCGGAACACGGTCCTTAGCCCCTACGGCGCCGGTACCGTCTCCCTCACCGTCCACAGCACCCATGAGGGAATTTATTCTTCGATCTGCATCGCACAATGGCACCAAAACACCCCGAAACGAGCCCCCGCGCCAGCCCCGACTCGCCACAGTCAGCTACTGCGGACCAAAGCAACACGTTGGGTGTCCGGATCATCGGCTCCGGTGTGTCTGCCCCGTTGTGGGGCTGTTGCCCCGATTCGGTACCCGGATCCTGGCAGGAGGGTGCCTGGACCCAGCGGGCCATGACACGGGCCTCGGCCCCGGCAGGCAGCTAGACTATGTTCTCGTCAGCCTCCCAAGCCCGCCGGTCAGCAGATCTAGTCCTGGGCCACTGGGAAACTGGGTCACGGGGCAGCACGGCCTGGTGCCACGTCTCTGGTTGGCACGTGAATGTGGATTTCATTTGTTTAATTTGAGTTGGGTTCATATTTGTACCTAAAGGCAATAATATGTCATAGTAAAGTCCTGGTGTGTTTAAAGTTCACTGCAGGGTGCTGGAGAACGTCTTGGGGATTGTCCCCTCCAGAGCCCTTGGACAACTCCCTCCTCATTGGGTGGGTAAGGACACCTCTGAACCATTGGTAACCTCAGGGAGACTTTCCATCTGTTCTGCAAGTGTCCCTGTTAGTACCAGCACTGCTGTTGGAATGCGGCAAGGACAACTATTGCCATTTGTATTGCAGGGCTGAAATAAAATGCCTTTAAGCATCTTCTCCAGTGAGATCACCGGATGATAAATACATTCCACTAACTCGCTAGTTTTGGTGGTTTTAGACTAACAAATCTCAAAGCTCCACCCATGGAGTTGTCTATAACTTCTTCCTGTGCTGGAACCATAAAACAAGAAGCTGGAATGTCTCTGGAATATGGAACTGTGTAACAAGCTGGCATAAATGTGTCATTTGATTACCGCAAAATGTGAGGTGATCTAAAATCTACTTGGCCAAACAAAAGCCTTTTCTGAGCCAGAATATCAAAATCAGACATTCTGATGAAGAACACTTTATCATTCCCCCAGGAAAGCTACACACAGGAGTTTGCAATGTAGGGTGTTCAAACTTGGTTTTTGTGAAGTGTTTCCAGTAATTTCAGCATTACCATGGCCTAAGTGGAGAAAGGTAATGCACTTGTTTGATCTTCTCATGCTTTTCCAGTCTTCTTTTTCTGCTTGTTTTCAGTCATTGACCTTTCTTTCTTGTCTGAAGACATTTTGACACAGGGAGACCAAAGTACTGGAGGAACCCTGCTTGGAGTGGAGGTTGAGCTAGATGATTCCTGAGATCCTTTCCAATCTGTGATCCTATAAGTGAAACATACACCACAGGAAAGGTTCTCTTTCTTTAACACTACATGGCCATTGCCTCTCTGTTTTGCTGCTGTTGAAACACTTTTAATAACGACTATGGTAACCTCCTGCTGATTCTGGATTCCTCTGATTTGGTAGTTCGACAGCCCCGGCTCCCCGAGGCAGCAAGTGCACAGTGGTGAAGCCACAAGTGAGTGGTGGAAGGAAGGTGCTGCAGCAGTTAACATGGTTCATGCCCTTTTGCTGGTCTAGCAGAACTTGGGCTTGTTGAGCATTTTCGGACGTGTCATGATGTTGGTATTAGGGGCCCCTCTGGGACACGGGGCGGGGGAGGGTCAGAGGTCCCTTTTGGCATTCTTGAAATGGATTTCTATAGAATTCACCCTCAAGGGCTGGATGAATGCGTAACAGAAAATGAAGATGAAATGAAAAAACAAATGACAGCTACATGGAACTCATCCAAAAGGAAGCAATTTGAAACAAAATGAAAGGTTAATATGCTGCTTTCATGGTGACCCAGGCTCGTATCAGTGTCACGCAGCTGCTATTGATGTGGATGAAGAGGTTCCCACCTCCTTGTCGTGAGTGTGACGGAGATAGCTCATATCTGCTCTCAGTTCTGCCCACAATAACCATTCTTGTAACTTCTCCAGTTCCCAGACAGCTTCCTTTCTGCCTCCTCTTTCATAGATTATCTCTCACTTCTTGAGTCACTTCTAAAATGCAGTTGATGCTATTGTTAAAATACATGTTCTTTGCTTGCTGGGGTATAAATGTGCTTCTGAGCAATCACTTACGGGTCACGCTGGCTGAAAAGCATACAGTATCTTTGATCCTATTTATGAAAAATAAAAAACTAAACTGTAAGAGTGTCTTTGAGGGTTGTATGGTCTTTACAAGCCATCTGAATGGCTAGTGAACTCTAGGAGCTTTTACAGACTCCTGTGCATTGCTTTGTAGACCTACTGTAACACTTCCCAGATTCTGTATGGTGCCCAAATAGTGAAATCTTTTAACATAATATCCTTGTGGTTTCTGCTAATGCTTTATTCATAAGACTTACTTTAAAAAACCAAACAAGTGGGGCAAATTGTCTTGAAAGACATTTAGGTCTATAGCCTGGATTGGATTCTAGCCCAGTGCCCTTGGTACATTAGAAATCCTGAGCTAGCAGTTTAGTGCTTTCTGCCTAATACAAGATTGTGATAATTTTAAAAGTTTAGTAACAAGGAGTCCAAAGGCCTCTGGTGAACCAATGCTAAGATTTACAGAAATAATGTAAAAGTCCTCAAATATGAAATGTTAGGATCTAGAGAAAGGAACAATGTTTTGGCATGATGTATAAACATGATCATATCCCAGTCTCCAGATACCTCTTTCTATCTCCATCATCAGAGGTGATCTTCAAATGGTTAAGTTGCTTCAATTTTGAAGTTCGTCCTAATTATATTGCTCTCATTCTCAAGACACTAGGTCCTGTTCAGTTGGATATACATGTTGATTACTAAATTAGAACCGTGTTTCACTAAATCTGTGGAAAACATCATTTTCTGTTGGGAAATGAGCTGCTGGAGCAGTGGTGGAGAACCAGCTCCCCAGGCAAGGGCGCCACAGCCAAGGATGTTCTGCCGTGACTGTTCCTGCAAGCAGGAGCTGGGCCCTGCAGGACCCTGTCAGTTTTGATGGGGCTGGGAGAAGGAGGTGGGGGGTTGACCCAGTTTTCGACCCTTAAGCCAATTTACAGTACTGTAGTCAACTTTGTGTTATATTTTGCTGCATAAAATTTACCCAAGTCAAAAGGAAAAAGCAATGGAGATCTGTTGAGGCATCTAAAAGAGGGGCAATGCCGGTGCTCTCTTGTGCTTCTCCCAATTATTCTTGAGTCTTTCTGGCAGTTCCTGTCCTGGAGAAAGGCTGTGACAAGGCAGGGGAAGGAGGAAGGAAGAGACTCCCAGTAAGTTTGCTCAGATACCGTATGCTTGATGCAGACAGGCCAGCACCTGGGTCAAATATGTCTCATTTCTCCTGATACTCTAAAGCCTAGCGAGCTAAGAGAGGGTTTAAGAGATAGATACTTGGCCTTTTCTTCCTCTATGTATTCTTTATCATAGCTACAGAGAAATTGAGAGTGTTAATCTTAATGTGGGATGTGTGACAGTTTGGGGCACTGTGCTGTTTGGTAAATAATTGTTTTCCTGGCTGTGATGAGCACTGGCTGCCCTGTCACTGCAGCGGCACCAGGATGAGGGCAGGACTGGCTTACTGCAGTCATCACCTGCGTCGATGTTAACTTTGCTGATGGGTGAAGCCTACGTGGGAAATGTGGCAGCAGGAGTATTTAGAAAGCAGAAAGCTGGCTCTTGGCAGAGATGCAGTTTGACAGTGGGGTGAAGAGAGGCTTTGCTGATAGAGACACCTTCACACCAGTTCATGGGGACACAGTGTTTTACCATCTATTCATTGACTGATTGCATCTCATTAAAATGTTACAGCAGCCATCAGCGTGAAGGCCGGCACTTCCTTTCACTATAAAATAGTTCCTGTGGTTGAGGGCTGAAGTGTCACGTTTTTGGCAGTGTGGTTCCAGTTCCTGGTCACCAATTTTCCTTGGCCT
The DNA here is from genome assembly GCA_013396975.1 of Bucco capensis. NCBI lineage: Eukaryota > Metazoa > Chordata > Aves > Piciformes > Bucconidae > Bucco > Bucco capensis. Next base: position 63,702 of record VWZO01020745.1, read on the forward strand.
TTATTTCTTAAGACTGTGATTATGTTGTGTCAAACCGAAAACCATTGTGACTGTGTGAGCAGATGCTGGCTCTGACAGAGGAGCCTGGAGTCCTACACTGCACAGCTTTGCCTCTTCCACCAACCTGCCACGTGGTGCTGCACTGGTCAGACCAGCTAGGTTACCATCTTAACCCTTCCCATTGCTGCTCCTCTTCCTTTCCTTGGGTAACTGAAAGGTGTCCATTGTTAAGCTCATTCAGACAAGGTTGTAAAACAAATTATTTAAGAAAACAGTTTGGGAAAAGTTGATTTGGGTCAAAGAGGGATTAACTGAGGAAACTGGTTCTGCTTGTACATCCTTCTACTAAGAAGCAAGCAAGGAAAAGCTTGAAAATAAACCTCACTGAGCCCATTTTTGGGACTTATTTTGTATGTGTTCTGTCCTTTTGGTAGCTGTCATTACTTAAATCCATCTAACTTGATGAGAAGGGAAGGAGATTCAGTTTGAGAGCAAATTCAAAGTGAAGAGATTTGGCCAGTGGCATGATGAAAGGGATAAATGTAGGTAGAATGAGATTAAACAGAAGCGTTCTTGGTATTGACCACATGGTTCAGAGGCCTCTACTGTAACACTCTTTGCAGTCTTGTTTAAAGCTAACTTTGTATCTCTCTTGCATGAAAATTAATTTAAAAAACTCAATGTGAAACTGAGTGACATAGAAATTGTTTGATGGAATTGACAGAAATTTATGAAGGCTCACTACAGAACTGCAGGAGCAGCATCAGGGAAAGACTGTATCAAGAGGGACTCTTGGTTTTGGAGCAGGTGATCTGAGGGAACTGTCCCTGCTGGCCTTTACCGGAGCTGCCCAGCAGGCTGGTGGCAGCAGCTCACTGCTGGCATCCGGACACAGCGTGGGAAGAGACCTGGCTGCAGTGTTTCCCCTGGTGCATCATGCAGGGGGGAGCGGTGACAAACAGCAGTGGATTTTGTTCTTGCTTTTCTGTGCATATAATTTCCTCTCTGCTTTAAAACCTCATCTACAAAAGTAGACTGTAGAAGTGGAATTACATGGACCTTCCATAGTATTCCCATTTAGCCCCATTAAAATGTATTCTATATACAAAACAGTATCATGTTTTATACTACAGTGTGGCACAGAGACAGTTACCCTATGGGTTGTGCAAAGTCAGTTATCCTCACAACATTGAGAGTTAGGGAGCAGCCTGAATTTTCCCACTTGAGAAATAAACAAGAGAGAAAACCGAAGGTGTAAGTAACAAGTCAGTGGAAGAGCCAGAAAGGGGAACTGCTAACTCTGTGCATGTATTTGTGTTTTAGGGTGTGCTGCCAGTATTAATAACAAAAGAATTGGCTCAGTTTCCACATTTCAGCTATGAAAAATGCATGTCTGTATTCTTGTAATCAGGGGAGCACTTGTAGTCAGAGAGAGGCACGCTGCAGGTTAGCACTCTGACAGTGTCCCTGTGGCTGTCTTTTTCTCGGTGGCTGTCACCTTCTGTAGTCATCAAGTGGATAAAGAATTTTTGTCATGCTGCTTCATGAATGAAGTCTGTGCTCTTAAAGAGCATAAGAATTAGCTCTGAAGTATGCATTATCACAAAGCCGACAATGTGATGTTGAAAATCATAAAAACTAAAATATACTTTCACTCCATTTTCCATTTCTCTTATCATGACTCTGAGGAGGTACAGAATCTGGGTTTAGTTCGTCATGCTTCTTTTTTTCCCTGGCTGCTGCTAAAATGCTTGGGATTGTGGAGAGCTACCAGCCCTTTGCTTTTAGCATCATTCAAAAACCTTCCATTTAGAAACCATTCTGATATCTTGGTGGTTTTTTTTCTTCTTCTCTTTTTTTAACTACTAAGGAAATTTGCATGAAAATGGAATCATTGTTTCTGAAGAGTTCCATCTGCTCCTGCTGCTTATTCTGTAGCTGAAGTCATAATCCTCTGTTTGTGAAATTTCCTATTGAAGAGATTTTTGGCTTGTAGTTTCAGCACAAAATTTCAGAACAGAGGAAATATAGATACTTTGCCTAAAAAAAAAAAGAAGAGAGAGAGACAGAGAAAGAAGCCTGGAGATGACATCAGAACCACAAGTGCCTCTGCAGTCAATACACTGTAATTCTGTAGGGACTGAGTGAGCAGGGAATAGGACAGTGAGTGAGGTGTGAGTGCCTGGGGTGGGAAAACACATTTCCTCACGAGGTCCGAGCTTTGGCTAGGAGTACTGAACAAATAATGATTTTCGGATTGGCTCAGTATATCAGTGTTTCTTTTGGTCAGAGTTGAAGGGCAGGGTTGATTCGGGGTAACAGGAATGCTCAAACCAGCTGGAGAGAAACGAGCGAAGTCCCTTTAAAAGAGCTTTAGCCAGAAGGGAACCGACAGGCTTCTTCCGAGCAGTCAGGAGGATCGGTGGGATAGATATTCATTCAGCCTCTCACAGCCGTGATTTACTTCAGAGGAATATCCTGCAAATGAGAAGAGGATTGTTTGTTGTTGTTCTAATTCCTTCTCTTCCTGGGATTTGTGCGGTTTACGTACATTTATGTGTAATGCCATGCTTGTGTGTACAGGCTGAACACATTCTTCCAGTGGAAGCAGTAGGAAATGGAGAATCCCGTGGGCTGGGAGGTGACGCTTGTCCTGCTGGGACCTCTGTCGCTATGCAGAAATACTGCAGGAAAGTGGGTCAGGGCGAGCAGTGCTGGGAGCAGCCTGGCTACAAACCCACCGCAGCGGGCTGACGGCTCCCGCCACGCCAGGAGGGCAGCAGGGCACCGAAAGGAGCCTGTGTGAGCTTGTGATGAGCCTCCCTTCAAAGGAGAGTCCGAGAGAATTAGTGACCTCATTTTGCATCCTCATTTACCAGATTGTTTCCTGCACCACGTGCGGTATTTGTGAAAAGCAATGCATATGGATGAACTAGGCTGTGCTTTAAAGTAGGGAAATACATAGTTTTGCTTAGGAAAATACAATTCATTGCAGCCGTTTGGCATTTTCTCTGTTAATTAAATTACAGAGTGCACGTGTACCCTTGTGTGCAGTAGCAGTGCTTGAGGGCTGCCTTCCTGATATCAGCAGTTTCCAGATCAGCCTTTTCATCTTCATCACTGCAAACTGGACCCACACACTGCTCCTGCTCAGCCCCTGCACTCTTGGTTATCTCATTCCCCATGTGATGACTATAATCTGAGGTTCATCCTTTTCCCAAGTGAAGTCATGTGTGCACTGCTCTCAAACTGCAGCAGTGGGGAGATGGGTCAACAGGTCACAACCCCTGAACACTGTCCCCTGGCTGGACACGTGCTGGGTTGGTTTAGCTTCTCCTTGTCTGTTGGCTGCTGAACTCTATACCCTTTATAAAATCTCTCCATATTTTATCCCTTCATAGGAATTGGGTTCTGTAGGTTTTTGGTCCATTATATATACAACTTTGTGTAGAAATCAGATGTATAATTTACCTCTTTAGGGACAAAGGATAGCTGATATCAACAGATCTGCATACTTTGCATGCAGTCATGCTTTGTAAGCTCCACAGGAAATACACTTAGCTAAACAAAGTCATAATTACGTACAGCTTCCTACCTCTGTTTTCTTGCTGTTCTGTATCACATTAGTGCTCAAGTACCAGTTATTTAGGAGAGCTCCCCATATATGTCTCATCCCAATCAATGTCTTGCTCCTTTGTTGTCAGCTGCTTTTTCTCCTCCATCTTCTCTCTTATCTGTCCCTGGCCTTCAGAGCCTTTTCAAGAGCTAATTTAAGTCTTCTTGTCAGGTAAAGCCTGGCCACTTGTACTGGGTGAGGCCCTGCTCAGCCGCTCCCTAGGAGGATGGAGTTCAGCCAGGAGAGTCTGTCTTGCTCTATGTAAAGGCTGGCTTTTCATCCACAGGGTCCCACTGAACCCACGGTTCTTGCCATCAAAGAGCTCTATATAGTTGTCTCTATGGTGGTGCTTTCCAGAGCTTTGTCTGGAGCTGCAGAAGGTGTGCAACCTCTCAGCTCAAAGCACTGCTCTCATGCTGACAGTTACAGACCCTGGCACCCCACAAAGTTAATTAGTTGGACACAGATTCCAACATTAGATATGGGTAGAGGATAATGGACTGTTTTCTCTGGATGTTGAATGGTTTTAGAGGAGGAGCTGATACTGAGCTTCAAGCATAAAGGAATACTAGCAAATTTGTATGTAGATGCTGTTCCAAAAAATGCAAGAGTCTCACTTCTTCAGGGGGAAAAAGCCTCTACAAAAGTTCATTATTGTTTTTGGGGAAGGGCCTTTTTCCCTTATCTGACTGCCACAGGAAAACAGGTACTTTTCAGCTATGTTTAGCTTGCTAACATGTTGGGTTAGTTTTTCTGTGTTTTGTACTGTTTTGTTCTGCTTGTTTCACCAGCGGTGCCATGGCTTTTCTGTTTGTCCTCAAGAGAAGGGCTGGAAGACTGCCTATAAAACTGTGTTTGAGCTGCAATAGCATGTAAACATCATTCGAAGCATAGGGGTTTGTGGTGTTGTTTGCATATAACTCCTTTGTTTTTTATTTTAAATTAACTCAATTTTTTATTTGTGTGTACAGCAACAGCGACTCACATGTATGACCTAGGTACAAATTCTGCACAGCTACAGCTAAGTTATAGACGAAACTAGAAATTACATGTAGGTCTGTGATTTAATTTTCTCTGACATATTGAGTCTATGTTTTAGCCTACAGAACTCCACAGCTGTGCCCTAATTCTCTTTTCCTTGTGATCTCAACATTGCTGCCTTTTAAGGCATTGCTATTCTTGGATCTCAGCAGGACACCATGTTAGACTGTCACCCTGCGCTCGCTGTATTGCCATTGCATAAAGCAGCTTCTTCCTGGACTTCCAGATAATACGTGCAAGGAAAAGTTTGGAGCAATTTAGTGGGTGGATGAGACTAGATCTGAGTACTTTATAGTCTACACGTTAGTATATATTAAGGTGTGGGTGTAGGGATTCCTTTGTGATTGCTGTCTGAGGGCGTAAGGAAAACATTTATATTTTGTTACAAATAATAAGCAATAGTGTAATGAGGTCTCAGCAAGACTTATATCTGGGATGGCAATTCACACAGGAAAAGATAGATGTCTTTTTTGCTTTAAATAACAGGGTCTCGCTGCCCCGTGGGTATTTATATTCTGGTTTGTTAAGTGGCATTTGTATCTATGGAACTATATAAGCCTAACTCTTGATTTAACCAAATATTGACTGTGGTTTAGTTCCGGTGTGGCCTTTATCTAACATCTTGCATTTGCTTGTATAAATATAATGCAAGCACAGTTTGCTAAATTCGGCGTAGAAACGGGCTTGATGTGATGTAGCCTATTCTAGCCCACGGTATGCCACCCTCACTGTGCTCAGCTATGTGAATCTGAACACTGAGAAGGTGTCTCCTGTGAGTAGCAAAGACTGCTTTCTGTAGTACGTGTGCTGCAAAGTCATCACAACACAGCACAAATAGCCCTGTAGCTTCTGCTGATAAGATGTCTAGTGGTAAGCACTGAGGGTTTTCTATTTGCCTTGTTTTCAAGATACAGGATAAAACCACTAATGCAGATTTTAATTTTTAACTTTTAAAATTGAGTAGGCTCATCTTAAGTAAGCAACATGAAAATATAATACGATTGGAATGTCAAAAATTTAATGCTGAAATCCAGGAACTGTTGTTGGGGCAGATCATTTTAATTTCAAATCTGAATCTTACATGTTTCCTCTAAAATCATCTCACATTTCTGACAGCACCTCGCATTGGAGAAGATCCCTCCGGCTAAACCTGGGTGCACTGCATTGTGGGAGGATTTATGGAAATCATTGGCAGCCGGCAAGTCCGGCTGGATTTCAGCTGGCAAAGCAGGAGGCAGCCAGGGCACGGCAGGTCTGTCTGTCTGTCTGTCCTGCTACAGTACACAGGTAAACTGCCACGGTTGTGCCTTGGGTGCACTCGCTCCTCAGCCCCTGAGAGGAACAGGGAGAGTTTGTTTGGTTTAGGTAATCTGCCATTTTCACATTCCCAACACAGCAAAGCCCATAAACCAGGATGGGAGTGGGGAGTTCCGTGAAGGTTTAGTGTTCCCCTGGAGTTTGCAGAGCTGGCCATAAAGAGGACAGTCGTTCCAGCAGAGTGCAGTTCAGGACACACTTAATGAGGAGAAATCAACCCCCCTAATTCAGGGGCTGTCATCCTTGGGCAGTTTGGATAAAGGAGGATTCCTTCCATAGGTCATTCAGAGGCATCTGTTAAGAATTAATCATTGTCCTAACATGAGTGTCCTCCGAGCACAAGGTTCCTGCACAGGGAATTAAGGTCCCTGACTTCTGCTGGGCAGCTGTTTTTGAGCTGGCTGCTAGAAGAGATGCTGTTCTTTGCCAGCTGTACAGAGGAACTTGGAGCCTCTTCACTTCCAGGTCTGGTGGTTGGTTGCTCTTGGTCCCGTGTGTAGATGCTGTTCCAGTAATTAACTTAGGCATTAAACTGCTCCTGCTGTCAGATGCCTTGCAAGCTCAGTATTACTAAAAAGCTGTTCCATCAGCTGTGCTCCAACACAGCATCATCTCAGACTCCTCCTTTTCCAATTCGAGATGATTCCCACATCATTTTAGGCTTCAGTGGAAGGAAATCTAGGACTTTTTTGGCTGAACCTTTATGGCTTTATGTCTTAAATCCTGCAGAACCTGACAGCAAACATTGGTCTCAGTCTGGTTTCTTTATGTTTGAAATCAATGGCAAAGCAGCTACAGCTCTCTGTGAGCATCTCTACTTCTTTGGGGGTCCTTCATTTAGGATGGTTTTGTTTATTCCCTCTGGAATGTATTCCCCTGGCAATCTATCTGCCATTTTCTAGCAGGATCCAGGGGTCTGCAAGTTGGTACCTGGCTAGTCTTAAAATGCTCTGAGCTCCCTTCTCGAGATTAATCTCTGCCTAGACTGTAAGAAATCAGCCAGCTAACCACAGATGCTCTAGACACAATTTGCTGCATAACTTGTATTTACAAGTTGCAAGTATGTGAATTTATTCAAGCACATTTTATGCTACTTATTGCCTTTAAACTGTAGCTGCCACTAATTTCTTCTGTTTGTGGAGCTTCTACCCCAGCAGATCTGGTTAGAGCTTCCAGGCCTTAATACTGAATACTGTGGTGCAGAAATGATGTTACAGCTGTCTGCAGAAATGGATCACAGACATGTAAAAATCAAAAAGTAAATGATAATGGAAGGATGCTGTCAGTAGTGGAACCTGTTGGGCAATTCAGGGTTTGGTGTAGGATTATGGTTAAAAACGACAAATTGAAAATACAAACCACTTATATGCACCCTGAATTCACAAATGGCCCCAAAACATCTGTGTTTGTTTTAAGAAGAAATGTAAAGGCCAAGAAATTCTCCTGACAGTGACAAACTGTGTGAAGAGAAGCCATTTGGATTTACTGTGAGAGGATGTGGGAGAGTGCTGGTGGTGATCCAAAAGGATTTGGACATGGAGCTTTATTTTAAATAGAGAATTAAATGTCTATCTCTAAAATAAATGCAGATTTTACTTAAGAGAACAAACAAACAAAAACCAACAACAAAACCAAACATTTAAAAGCCAGAAGGGTTAATTTTAGCATTTGTAACGTGGTGTCTACTCTGCTTCTGCTCTGGCCACTGTCTGAGACCAGGTCAGGGCTTGCAGGGAGCTGGCAAAGCTCTGCTCATCGTTAGGTTACCTTTTGTGTGGAAACACCACGGGAACAGTACATTGCTTTTAGATACACTATTAATACTGATATGAGTGAGCTCACAGTAATTGGTAGATATTATTGTTTGTAAAATGGACATCCCAGGTCTGCTCAAACAGCTGTATTCAAAACAAATTGAGAAATAGGTGTAAAAAAATGAAGCAGGAAGAAAAGAATGACTTTACAAACCAACAAATGATTCCAGGAGAAAATGTATTTCTGAATCTTGCAGAAATAAAGCCTGGAGCCCCCAGTCTGTGCCCTACTCTGCCTTCCCATCACCATGAGCTCACCAAGGCAGAGTTGTTGACTGCCCAGCTCTGCTCTGTCCTGCTGCTTCCACTGATGGTGTCATTCAGCAGCATGTGAGGATTCAAGAGCTCTACAAAAAAGCATATAAGCAGACCAGTAGCAGCAGACTGGTCTGCTCCTGGATCCATGGGTCCCTTCTGTGTTTAGATGCCTTATGGAGACAGGCTTTTGTGGTCAGAGCTGCTGACAGGAAAGAAAAAGGGAAAAATAAAACTGTGTGTAGGGAAGTGTCGTGGGAAGAGCTTTCCACAACATTCCTAAGCTCTTAATGTCCTGAGGACAAAGTTAGAGGAATTCAAAGAAATAGCATCTCTTGGATGGCTATGACAAATCATAGCATTGTTACATTACATTTAATGCATTTTAATTGACTCTGGTTTTGTCCCCTGTCAGTTTTATAGTGCTGTCATCTGGAAGACAAAATATAGAGCTGTACTTTCCCAGCAGAGCTGTGCTTGTATCTGCACTGGTTGTATCTAGAAGACCAGACTTTATGTGAGTTGGATAATTACCCTGTAAATGAACCAGAGCAAATGTAGGTTTGTGAACTATCTTCTAATGTGAGTGAAATATTGACTAGCTAGCATGAGACCAGATCATGTGCAAAATAGCATGTGAAGATGTAGTTAGACTGTATCGTGAGACAGATGTACATAGGGATCAACTTCATATCAAAAAAATTAGTTCCACCATGTGGAGTAAGTTCTTGACTCCAAAGCAGACACTTGGCACAGAGCAGATCTCTGCTGCTTCAGCTGGGGAAGTAGCTGGTAATTAGAGGCTCATCTTCTGTGAATCAGCCACAAAACAAAATGAGGGCACATTTTTTGAATGGGCTTGATGAAAACAGAGAGATATTGGGATTATAGAGTCTTGGTTTCTTCTCTGGATTTGGAGAAGGGTGTGATTTGCCATGCTTCCTCCTGAATGGCCGCTGCTTGGTCCTCCTCCTGTCTGCTCAATTTGTTTGGTGTTTGTTGGGGTTCTTTTTGTGCAAGATGACTGCTTTTCTCAGTTTCTTCTGCTTTCCTCCTCATTTGTGAAATAAAGGGAAATTCCTTAGTGCACAGACTTCCTTTATCTTTGAGCTACCTAGTTATGTAGAGCAGTTTTATGACTGTAGGAATTTCATCCTGAAATGTGTGGCAGTCCTGGGGACTCACACTAGGAAGAGCCAGCTGTAGCTTTCCTCCTCAAGTACATTATCTTATTACCATAGATTTAAATATTTGATTTACAAAACGTTGCAGCCTGATACTCCAGTAGTATCATGTAAGACACATCACAACAGATACTGAATTTAAAGATTGTTTTAAATGGCTTTAATACAGACAGAGGTCAGAAAAGGCAAGATAACAGCAAAAGAGGGTATGTCAAAAAGTAATTAGAGCAGGACAAATGGATTGTGCAGGCATGTCGAAGGCTGTTATTTCTGTAGGCAGTGAGTAGGAAAGGTGTTAATGTAATGTGACAGATCTGGAGCAAAAATGAGGGTGCAGGGAAAACAAATAGGAGCTGACCAATGGAATGGTTTAAATTATGAGGTTTGCTTTAACATAATTTGATTACACATGAAAGAAATGTTTAGTGTTAGTTTCTTTGAAAACCTAATTGTCTTAAATACTGCATGTTCGATTCAGGCTTTAGAACCAAAGGAGCAGTCCTGGCTCTGCAGCAGCCTTGCTATCTGTCAGTAATAAGCATGTGAATAGTTTGCCCTGTGCAGCTTCACAAACAGAGAAGAGGGTGGAAGATTTTTTTCCCCTAGTGTTTGTCTAGCAAAATTGGCTCTTATTTGCAATCACATACATCTTAATTTGGGTCCTCGTGCTGTTTGGGGTGGATGGTATCTGGGACCTGGGAGCTGCTGGTAGAGATTACATGAAAATTGAGAATCTAATTTATCAGAGATTTAATTTCCTGAGCACTGTCCTTCTCTGTGGTGTCATTTCGAAATCACACTGTCTGCTGTACACAGAAGCATTCAGCTTGGCAGCAGAACAACCTGTGTCCTTTGCAGGAACATTTCCCTCACATCTGCAACAACACAAACTTAAAATGATGAAAACATCTTTTTTAAGGAGCCATTGATGAAGCTTTAAGCTAGGTGCTTCACATTATGGCTGGACAATGAAAGGGGCATCAGAGCCTGTGAAAAATCATGCTCATAGGCAGCCAGGCTTGGCATTGATCCCTCATGCTGTACAACAGTGCTAGGTATATATCACTAGCCCACACCTTCCGTGCTGAGTGTCCTCCTGACTGCTTTGAGTCCCTCCAGAAAGGAAGCTGATTTTACACAAGTTTTTTTCTGAATGGATGTTACCTGGGAACTAAAGGGAAATCTGTAGGTATTGTCAAGCTATACCAGACAGTTCCTCCATACTTTTATTCCCATTTTTGTAAATTCTGGATGGACATTTCTGTTCAGCTTTGTCTTTTCTTGTGAAACAAGAAAACAGTATGACAAACTTAAGCAAGCTAAATGTAATACTCGAAGACTGGTAAAAAAAAGTACATTTTCAATCACTACTCCTAATAACAGAAAAGCTAGTTGCAGTAAAAATAAAACCAAAGGGCGAGCCATCGTGCCCACTAGCAGGACTCATTTATGTCTTGGTCACCTTTGGACCATCCAGGGTAGGTTGAGAATATGGCAGAGCCCTGGTGGCACAGCTGGTGACAGGGAGGGCTCTCACCACCAAAGCTTGGACCAGAGCTGATCCCTTTCTGCTCCTAAGGACAATAAAAGCTGGTTTTAAAATCTTCATTTATATCGGTATGATGAAGGTGGCACATTGCCCATTCCGTATCTACTGTGTCGCTGCCTGGGTTATGAAATGGGGGCTGCTCTGCTCCTTGGGGTACCCTTCCCACGGCTGCCCTGTCCTTCTGTCGGATGCTGCCCTCTCCTGTCCAGCTTCAGTCCTGCTCAAGCCACCCGACTGGGGACAGTGACTGGCAGGAAAACCTGGCCCTAAAATACCACAGCAGGTGAAACGGCACTGGAAGGGAGCAGGCTGAGCCCCTCGGGATGTGTCCCCTGGGATGCTGCCGAGGGCAGAAGGTGGGATCCCATCTCACTGGAGTGTACAGTGATGCTTCAGGGGAGGGCAATTTACAAACTGGCTGTCAGTCCTGGGGATTAAAAGCTGCTGATGTTTTCTCTCTTTTCTGTAGAAGACATGCACTTACCTCTGCCAGGAGATAGCCCTGCTGGCAGTGAATGATGCTCCTGCCTTTGCTCAGTTCTGCTTCCCTGCCACCCATACCTCCAGCTTCTCCTCTGCTGGTGAAACGTGCCACCTCCCCATCCCCTCAGCCAAGTGCAGAGGCATGGAGCACTTAGTTGGTTCACAAACAGGATTTGCTTGATACTCCTAATGATCTAAACCAGCTAATTAGCACTAGCAGTCAGGAAAGGATACAGAATCTGCAGCTTTAGTTCTGAGGCTTTTTTCCCCTCTTTGTTTTGCTTTCTGACCTGAAATTTCAGAAGATGTCCTCTTACTGTTGTGGTTTTTTTGTTTTTTTCCTAGGGATACCAGCAATTGTTGCTGCCTATTTGGAAATAATGCTCAGAACAATAGCAATAATAGTTATGATAACAAACTGTTAGTCTGTTGTTAGTGTTATTAAAAATACCAGCAACTGCAGCAGACAGTGTAGTTGGTACAACTGAAATTTATGTAAGTCAGGCCTAAAATAATCTTTTGGCTTTTCAGTTTACCACTTAAATGCACAAAACTTCTCCTGCCTCTTCGAATCCAGGAGACACACTCTGCCTTCTGGCCTACATGCCTCTCTTCTGTTCCTACATCCTGTGAAACATCTGCATTTTCTGCCCAGGCATGGGCCCATTTCAGGTTTGGACAATGGGATTTTTGCTGGTGTTGATGGGGTGTGCTAGTTCTGTAGCTGGGATATGCTGGGATGAAGGCCCACTGCTGTACATGGTATTCCCTTGGTTGAGTCTCTGCCTGAAATTTGGCCACTCAGGAAAAAAACACTGACTGCAGAAGAACGTGAGGACGGTGTGAGGGTCAGATCCAGCCCTGAGCTTACTGTTGCCCTGGCTGGGCAGGTGCTTGGGGTGCTGTGGGGCTCTGGCTGGTGATGGGGATCTAGCTGAAGGACTTCCCCATGTTTTCCAGAACAATCTGATGCTGCCTGACCTGATTTGGGTTACTGGGAGTGACAGGAGACATGCTGCCAGAATGGGATGTAGTCATCTTGTAGGAAGGGAAGTGCTTTCTGCCAAGGTTTTAGAAGGGAACTCGATTGCCTCCTCATAGAAATGTAAAAGCTTCTCCGTTTGCAATTCTCCTTTCTTGTACTTGCCCACTAAGGCAGTAAAACCATATACTTCTCATGCTGACAATCCCATTTGTTTTCCTTTTTTCCTCTGAAGGCAGCCTCTGTAAGGAGCCCTTAACCTCCCCCCTGCTTTTTCCTCTGTTACACAGAGCTGGTCTCCACTGTTTGTCACCCATCAAGCAAGATGCAATGAAATGCTTCTTGCAAGCCATTCAGTAGACTTTGACTGCAAATTCAGTAGCCCAGCAAATAAACATATAAACAAACAGATAAAACTAGAAGTTGGTAGAAGGATTAATTTTGTACAACAACCTATTGAATTAGTAAGATAGAGGAAAATGCTTAATTTTGTATGGAGCAAGTGAATACCTTCACCAGAGTTATTAACACCAGGTTCCTGGTGTGTTTAATGCGAGAGAGCAGACGAATTACCCACATCTGTCATTAAACTCTTATCACAGCACTTATCAGAAGTCAGGCTGATGTTTATTATCATTTCTTGCAGTTCCTTCCATGGCTTCTCTGAATAATTTTATTTTGATTTGTTTATTTTCTCTGAGGTACCTATATGCATACCTACATACACAGAGTGAGGGCAAAGTGTGTACCATGCTTACCTGGAAGCATTTCTCTTGCTGCAGTGGCTGGAAATGGTAATACTTGCAGTAGTGGGGCTGCTGAGATGCATTAATCTGACTTTGTAACATTTACCGAGCTACATTTGCAAACCAACTTGGTTCTGGTGTGCAGATGCTGGGTGTCATTCCCCATCTGAGGATCCTGTGCCTGCTGAACCATGTGGGCTCAGGACCATTGGTGCTGTGGAACAGGGATGCTGCCAGTGGCACTGTTTGTTGGTAAAATAAAACCAGAGCCAGGAGCCTGATATTTCCTTATGTGCCCCTTTTCACTTGAAATCAAATCCACTTTAGTATTTTAGTTTAGTCTGTGGCAGGCTGGGTTATGTGGGGGCAGCTCTGGGTTTAGTTGCCTTCAGCGCCAAGATGTGCTCAGTTTTGTTATCCGCAGCCCAGACTTTGTTCGTGTCACAAAGGGCCGATGTCTCAAACTGTGTCGACACAACAGAGCCCTGATTGTCATGAAAATGGGCAAAGCCTCGCTGGAGCCCAGAGAATTATGAAATGGTGGCTGTGGGTGGGAGGGCGAGGAAGGGCTGTCCCATCCTGGGGCCATGCAGCTTGGACAGCCCCACTCTGCCCAAATTTGGGTTTTGTCACGAAATTTTTGAGGGATCAGCTCTGGCAAGTGATAGTATCTATAGACCTTGTCCTGGAAGACCTCAACTGGAGAGGGTACAGAGGCAGGCTACCAAGCTGGTAAAGGGCTTAGAACATAAGCCTGATGAGGAAAGACTGAGGGATCTGGGCTTGTTTAGCCTGGAAAAGAGGAGACTGAGGGGAGACCTCATGGCTCTCTCTAACTACCTGAAGGGAAGTTGTAGAGAGGCAGGGATTGGTCTGTTCTCTCTAGTGGAGAGTGATAGGACGAGGGGAAATGGATGGAAATTGCACCAGGGGAGGTTCAGGTTAGATATTAGGAGGAATTTCTTTCCTGAAGGGGTTGTCAGCCATTGGAACAGGCTGCCCAGGGAGGTGCTTGAGTCCCCATCCCTGGAGGTGTTTAAGAGACACGTAGATGTTGCATTGGGGGGCATCATTTAGCAAGTTGATAGGGCTAGGACAAAGGCTGGACTTGATGATCTTCAAGGTCTCTTCCAGCTGTAACTGTTCTATGATTCTGTGTTCTAATTGTCCTGCACCAGCAACATCTGGTCCCTTTCAGCACTGCCCCGTGACTCCAATTAGGCTCTGCATTTCTGAACAAGTCACATCTTTTTGGAGTTCCTTCTCTTTGGAATCATAGTCTGGGGAGCACCCAGGGAGAAGGACAGTGCCCAGCAGTGCCCACTCTGCTCCTGCCTGCAGTTGCTTCCCATAAGCAGCCCGGGCGAAAGACCCACACTCCCAAAAGCAAACAGGGAGAATGTTCCTAAGAAAAGGCTCTCAAAGCACACCTGCATTTGTACAAGATGCCTTTTAAAGCCTTGTACAGCTCTTGTGTGTGTTTTCCATTTCTCCTGCCACATTTATAACCTGCTAGCTTCTCCACACCATCTCCTGGCTGGTTTGCCTGCTGGTTTTTCTGCTTAGAGTGGGAATTGGCTGATTCAGGCTAAAATGAGAACCGGCCAATTTATTTTGCCCTTTACAGAGTTTACTCTAAGGCTGTTTGATTCAGACAATGGAATGACTCAGTCTTTTCTCTTTTCCAGCCCTCTGCCCATTCCTAGTTTGGCCTCTTACTTTACAGAACAGTTCCATGTCTTCTGCAGTTATTGTCAGCCCTTAAGGATTTATGATGGACAAACTGTGACATGTATTTAATCTGAGTTTTGAGTAATATGGAAGATTTGTTTGACCAATTACCTTTTTTCCCCAGCCAGGTTTTGTCCAGACTTGCTGTTGTTTCTGAATTAGCAGGAGTTTTTTGGTGCATCTCTGCTTTGAATCCCCACAGCAGTTGCATGAGCAACTTCATGTCAGCCTCTTATCCTGAGATTAAGTTGCTTTATTTCGTATCGCTGTGTCCACATCACACTGTGGTGTAACAAAATCAGCCCTCTGCATTCTGGTCACACCTCTCCAAGGGGTGCCGGGAGCAAGCAGAGTGCTCACATGGGATGAAGAATGTGGAGCTTTGGGAGCAGGGACAATTGCAAACAGCTGTGTCAACAGTGCAGCCAGGGCCTGGCTTACCTTGGCCATGCGCTGCCAGGGCCACGTCACTGGCTCCTCACACAGCCCTGCTTTGGTAACCTCCAAAGTCAAAAAGGAGAGGTCAACCTGAAGAGCATGTAAAGCACTGACACAGCAAAACTTCACAGATTTACAGCATAAGCAAACCAGAGACCTGGCCCAGTGCAGGACTAGTCTGTGACAGCTTGCTCCTACATTATGCACCTGCTTCTGCAGAAACATTGGGTTAAAAATGGGATTACAAATAGTCGGAATCACAGAAGGGGTGAGGTTGGCAGGGACCTCTGAGACCATCTGGTTGGAGCACTCCTGCCCAAGCAGGGTTGGCTAGAGCAGGGTGCCCAGACTGTCAGGCTGACGCTGCTGAGTTCAGCTCTTGTGTGCACATGGGGTTATTTGCATTGCTGGATGTCACCAGAAAGCAATAAAATTTCAGGCTTGGGATTGAGTGAAATATGAGCCCTTTTGTTGCCTCTATGCCTTGTTTATTTAAAGTCAGCCATTTCTCAGAGCATGGTTGAGCTCTGTGGTCCTTAGGGTGAGGAACAGAAGCCAACTGTGGCTTCTGAACAGTCAGTGTAGACATCTGGAAGACAGGTTCAATTGGGCATTGTTAGAAATGTCTTTGGCCATTCCCTTGAATGCCTCAGTGCAGTAAGCATTGGTTTGGCCTTGGTGAAACCCAGCTGACCACTGGGACAGTCTATTGGGTATCCCATGTCTGCAGCACTAAGGACACATGAACTGCACAACATCCAAAGCTGAGTTCATCCCAGGAAGAGGATGACGGAGCAGAAGGTCTTCATGAAAACATTCACTGGTGCAGAGAAACGTGTGGCTGTATCTGATCACCAGCTGCACGTGCACCAGTCCTACACTGTTCCTTACCTCCCTGCACACCTGCTGTGCTGAGGCCACTGCTTGGTTCAGGTGTCCAGAGCTGAGCTACCTCATCCCCATCAGCATTGACCACACCACCCCTCCCATAGAACATAGTTTCATAGGAACTCGGAGAGCCCTTACTCCTGCTAATGGCACAGCCACTTTTATTTCCTGATCTGTTACTGATTTTCAGGTAGGGGTTTGTGCTTTCCCAACTTTAAAATGTCACTGTGGCACTTAGAAAGCTGGCTGCAGAATGTACCTGCCAACAGAAGGCAGAAACCCCATTTCCCAGCATGGCTCAGCAGGTATATTTTTTTCTAGAGCTGTATTTTTTTTCTGTGTCAGTCTAGGTACTGATCATCAAGTCAGCTTTTGTGAGGCTGATGACAAAAGCACAAACAGCTGCTGAAAACACTTTCCTAAACCAAGCCTGTGCAAAGCATCCTCAGAGAACAGAAAATGGGTTCTAAAGCAGTTTCTTGGGCATTCCTCCAGAGTCCTGGTGTTGGGTGTGGCCAACAGGGATGCTGCAACAGGCTGTGCTCCTGCTTGTCGTGCAACTACTGTTGTTTGTGTAAATGAAGACTACGAAATAGAGCTTGAGCTTGTGCCAGGTTGACTATTCACCCTTTGGAAAGCTGTGTTTTATCACAGACAAAGAGCGTGTGTTTATCTGGTAGGGAAGCCGAAGCGAGCATCCAGTTGCCAGTGTCCCATCCCACAGCCTGGCTTGTGCAGACCCCACAAGGGGGACTCTAGTCCCCTGCCTCTAGTGACTACCACCACCCAGCGCATCAATTCCCAACCCTGTGGGAACTGGGACTCTCAATACATGTTCCCAGCAGGCCATGTCTGTGTCATAGGAGCCCTCTTCCATGTGTCAGCATGGTTCAGTGCTTGCCCCTGGGTAACATGTGGCCTGCCCTTGTGGTGCAGGAGGCTGTGCGGGTGTTTCCTTAGGTGTACAGCAGGACCATCCATTGGTGCCATGCTTGCCTTTCTGTGACAATTAAAACTAAACACAAGTTTCTGTTATCAGTCTGCAGAAATAATTTTCCTACTAGTAATTCCTCTTCTTTCTTGGCGGGTGTGTTAATTTAACACCTCACAGACGTTTCTCTTTGCAGTGCTGGGAAGTCAGTGCAAAAACCACGCCGAGCCGTGGCTGAGTTCTGGCCTCTGGGGCTGGTGATGGCCTAGTGCCGGGTGCTGTGTGCTGGCCAGTGCCTGGTGGTGGCCGGTGATGGTCGGGGGCCAGTGATGGCCAGTGCCTGATGATGGGAAAGGGCTGGTGCTGGCCGGTGCCCGGTGATGGCAGAGCACCTCTGCCCCGGTGCTGTGTCTCGGTGTTTGGCGAGGACCCCGATAGAGGCGGCCCCTTCCCGGCTCCCCCCTCCCCCCTTCCCGCCCCCGGTGCCCGGCGGAGGCGGTGCTGACATCACGGCTCGTTAGCATAGGCCCGGCCCGCGGTCGGCGGCGGTGGCCGAGCCGGGCTGCCCCGCTCTGCTCCCCGCTCCGCTCCCCGCCGCGCCGCCGCCATGAGGCGGCCCTAGGAGCCGCGCCGGGGGGATGAAGCGGGACTCGACCTGCATGGAAGGTGAGCGGGGACGGCGGGGTAGCGGGCCTTTGTTTGGGGGGACGGGAGAGTGCGCGGAGCTGGGATGCCGTCTCCGCCCTCCCCCGCCCTCCCCGGTATCCTCCTTCACGCCGGGGTCGGCCTGTCCCAGCGCCCGGGGTTGGTGGAAGAGCGGCTCTGGGGCCGGGGAGCGGCACCGGGGCTGTGCTGGGGAACCGGCCGGGAGGGGTTGAGGTGGTTTATTTCCCTCTTTCTTTCCTTTTTTTTTTTTTTGAAGGCGGCCCCAAGCCGCGGTGTGCTCAGGCTTCAGCTGCCAGGAGGATTATGCAATTAGAAAAAAAAAAAAAAGGGTATTAGTTTGTTTTGTGGCTTAATTTGTTTATATTTTAAACTTCCTAATCCCTGTGACCATCTGGAAGAGCTTTTTTTAGTATTGTTAATTATTGATAGTATCGGGGTCATGTAGGCACTTGATAACATAGCTCCATCTCTCCTGGGACTAATAAGAGTTCACTGATATTTTACAGGTTTTTCTTTTTTTCTTCATCTCTCCCAATGATTGAAGGCAGTGGCAAAGCTCTTCTTCAGAATAAGGCTGAAATATTTAAGAGGAGCACATTTCTGTGCTTTGAAAAGTTATTATTTTTGTTTGTGCCTAGGCCCTGCCTCCCTGCAGGGACTGATGGGGCTTGGTGTTGCCTTAACCTTAGATTTTCTCCATTCTGCATAATTCTCAGTCGTTGCACATGTCGACAACTGAAACAGGTCCAAGAGAACTATTTTCAGGCAAGAAAGTCAGCTGTTAATCTTACTGCTTTGCAATGTATCAACATTAATACAATTCCAAACCCGGTTTGGGTTTGGAGCTTGTGGCAGTGCTGGGACAAGGGCAGGCGACAGCACAAAGCTTCATTTTTCTTGAGCTGGGTTAGAGAAAGCTGGTCACAGGGGAGAGCACCAGTTACACCCGGAGCGGCTGATCTGCAGGCCACCAGTGTGAAGGTGGCACTGTGGTGGGGACCCTCGCGCCAGGTCCAGTGGCTGCAGATGGCCACTCGGACTAATGGGGCACGTTTGGGTGCAGAGTGCTTTTGTTCCAAACTCTTTGTGCAACAACTGGCTGGAGTGAAGGATCATGCCCTGTTGCCTGTCCTCCCTATGCTGCACAATGGAGTGAGGTGATGACCTGGCACCATTGGTCCTTGGCCAGCTCCTGCCCACATTTGGGATGTGGGTGCTGTGGGGTGCAGGGCTGGGTGCCGGGGTGAGGAGCAGAGGGGCTCCCAGCCTGCCCTAGAAGTCACATTTCACAGATGAGTTTTTGATATGCAAATGGAATGGGTCCCAGCCCACAGAAGGGAAGGGTGATGGATTTCATCAGCTGTATGCTCTTGATTTATACCTACATGAAACAGAGAAACCGACAATTTCTGGTTTATTATGAGGGTTTTCTTGTGAGTGAACTCTATTTTGCTGGAAACAAAATCTGTGTGGAGCAAGGCCACAAGTTTGGATTTAACTTTCGGAAAGGGAGAGCAGAGCTGAGATGCTCTGGGCAGTTCTCTGCTACAGCATTTCTTTTTCTTTTCAGTACTCGGTCAGTGCTTTTAAAAACATGTTCTCTGTGTCTCTGCAAGTAGAACATCTTTTTACAGTACAGAGAAGAAGGTTGCAGGCAGCCTCTTTCTTTTGCCTTCTTTTTTTGTAGTTAAAGGGCTTGAGGAGGGTTGTCCATTTAAATTAACCTTTATCCTAGCTGGGCACACAAATGTTTTTGTTTTAGTTCACAGAGGGTTAATTCTATTCAGGCTCTGGCCATGGCCAGCCTGATCCGGGCAGCACAATCTGCTCTTTGAGCCTGGCCTGGTGCCTTCACCCGCATCCAGTGTGGGGCTGGGACCCCCATCTGTGGGGCGATGGGGGAGCAGGAGCAGGATGCCCCTGGCCCATTGTGTGCCTGGCCATAGGCTCGGCCACCAAGGTGGCTGCTGGCCTGGAGAGGGGCTGCCGAACGGAAAATTTAATCTCTGTGTTCATCGATTATAAGTTAAAGAAAAGCCCCTTAAGCAAACGTGCCTGGTTTTGGGGGTGGGCTTGTTTAGACAATGCCGCACTCCACAGCGAGTGGGGAATGACTCCGAGGCTGTGTCTTGAATTTAACAAGAAGGTTTTCTTGAAACTAAAAATTGACAATGAAAAAAATCCTTAGGAAAGATGAGGAGAAAAAGAAACCTCTGAGACGTTTGTGTTTGAGGCATTGTCAGAGGCAAGCAGCAAGGGAGATTTTGGTAACACATGTGTGAGATTTCCCCCTCCCCAAACAGCTGGTATTTACTAGCTTGAGATTTCAACCCAGCTAAAGGGTGCTGTGGGCAGTGTGTGATAGGATGAGTTAATCATGAAGCACATAAATGATACACCGTTGAAAAGATGTTAAATATATTAATGAATTGCAGTGCTGAGTGCTGTCTGTATTTTATTTTCAGCTATGAAAGATTTTCCTAGCTGTAAATCATGTTCTGTTGAAAAAAAATGGGAAGTTTTGCAAGCTGCAGCTTTCTGCATCCTCCCTCTTGCTTTTCAGCAGGACCAAATCCCAGCACTGACTGCTCTGGGGGTTTGGGTGGGGGTTGTGCCTTCTCTTTTCTCCTCACTCTACAAAATAAAGTCTTTGTTTCTGCTCTGTTGTAAAGCACTGATGTTACAAGTCGCATAAGCTGTTTGTGCTGGCACACAGTCATATTGCCAAGGTAAATCTCTCACAGGGACTGTAGATGCTGTATGGATTTAAACTGCATCTGCAGGGGTGGGTGTGATCCTCCTCACCGAGATGAAGCCAGCATCTGGTCCCCTTCAGGAGGGTGGCTGTGCTGTTCCCCGTGCTCCGAGCACCAAAGGAGCTTTCCCGGAGCCTATGTGGGGTGTTTGTCCTCAGGAGTGGTACAGGTGGGAGCAGTGATGGAGGCTTGCTGAGGGCTGGAGATCTGTCTAAATATTTTAATTTATTTGCAATATATTTTATATGCTTATTCATGCACTTCAGTGCTTTCTGTATGTGTCTTTGCTGTGTGCTTCAACAGGATTTGAAGGTATTTCCTTTTGGAAAGTCATAGGAATTTTCTTTTAAAAATTATCAAGACTACTCAAAAGCAAGTCCTTTAAAAAATTAGGGTCTTGGTTCTACTGTTTGCCTTATAAAACACAGAGAAATTTTTTTCTCCTTCTCACTCCATCTTCTCTGACTCTTGTGTAACATCGTAATATTCTTGGAGAATTTACATTGTATTAAAATGTGGTATGAAACCTACCATGACCTCTGAAAACAATACATCCTTTAATGTGGCTTTGGGGAGGGGTTAGCGAGGGAGTAGCCATAAAAATCTTCAGGGTTCAAGATGAGGTTGAGATTTTTGTGAGTGCTTTTGTCGTAGCAGCAACTGTTTGATTTAGTGGCCCCTGCTACAATGGGTGGTGAGAACAAAGCCAGAATATCCCGTGTATGAGTTCGTTAAATGTAAGACCCGTCAGGAAAATTGGGATGGTGGGGGTAGAGGCTTCATCAGCCCTCTCTCTGAAATAAAACATGTGCAAGGTATTTGAAAAAAACTTCTTATCAGTTGCTTTGTTTCCTAATTTAACGTTGTCTTGCATGGCTTTTGAAACGAGAGGCATTCGGTGAGATGAGAGGTAACAGAGCCAGGGAGGCGGGTGGGTGGATTACTTGCTTTAAAATTATATACTTACAATGTGTTGTCATATTTTCTAGTGAGATTTCAAGGTTAAGGGAGTTCAGAGCACCCCCAGCACAAAACTGCTTTAAATTTGCCCGTGCTTGACCATTTCTGTGAAGTTTGCTGGGATTCTGCCCTGGCTGTCCCACCCTTTGCCTACACAAGGCACTTGCATTAAGTAGGGTGAAAAATAGCAAAGGTCAGGAGCCGTCAAACCCGTGGGCCACAGCAGGAGCATCTTGGGCATGGTCACGCTTCCTACAGTTTTTTTTTTTTAAACCTCTGAAACTCTTTCTGTAAGAAATTATTTTTTATCTACTGGTTTTGTGTGAGGGACAATGTATGGGGTGTACAGGCACCTCTCCAGGCCCTGGAGGTCTGTGTCCTTGTTTATGGTGTGAGCTACAGTTCTATGGTGAATTTTAATCTGGAAACCCACCCAATTAACAGTTTCTGCAGGGAGGCATGTGTGGTTATTGTGGTGATGGGACCATTCACACCACCTTGCTGTCACCCTGCCAGCAGGGAGATGGGGACAGAGGGAAGGATTCTGACTCCTCCTTGATTTAATCATCCATGTTCACCAAACGATGACCCTGCTCTTCCCACAATAAAAAAGCTGTGCCTGGAAATGAACCTTCGTTTACATCCTTGGCCATCAGTGTGCTCTGGTGAGCAGGGAGCGCCGTGATCCTTGGGACATGATGCTGCAGCAATCCACCCCATCCTTCTCTGCCTTTTGCCCTGTGTGTAAGGCAGTAGTTTCCTGGCTCCCTAATTCCTGCCTGGCCATGGCATGTCACACCCAGCAGCGAGCATGGCCAGTGCTGCTGACCCCGGGATCCCCCAGCCTCTGCGATTTATGGCACTGCTGGTGGGAGCAGGGGGAGGGCCAGGAGTTAAGCTGATGCTGAGCTAAATCCTGCAGATAGAGGACTCTTCTGTCCTGGGCTAATCCGTAGTCCCCTCCCAGCGTTGATCAGATAGTTGAGGGTAGAGATTATGCAGTTGGTGACTACAAAGTCATGTTTAGCAGCCTCCCTTCAGCAAGATGCTCAGATAGCCCCAGCCCTGATCTGTACCGGCATTCCTCTGCAGTCTTCATTAAGCACATACCTGAGGTTGTCAGTCCTGTAAAACTGGGAATGTTTTAGTGGCGTGATGACACCATGGATGTTTTTTTCAGTTAATGTTTGTGTTTCCTTCATTCATCTCTTTAAGGTTTTATAACAATTGCAGTGAAATTTGCTGAAAAGTGCAAAATCGCGTGCTGTGCTTTAGCAAACCTCTTTAAGATTAATGCAGATTGGTTATGGTTTCTACTGCGTTTATACTGTGAAGAAAGCTACTTGTGAATAGGAGCAGCTGGTTTAGATTTTTACTTGGCTTGTGTAACTGAAAACTGGTTTCATTTCTGCTCCTAATACCCTTGGCTCATTTATTTCTATTGCGTTCACATGTTCTCCAGCAGTAAGAAGCCACACACTGCTTTGTCAGATTGCTTAGGCTTTATTGAAGTTGGGGAGGACATCACTGTGACTTCTACCTCCTGCGGCTCCAAAATGCCCTGTAGATAAAAACTCCCTGGTCACATTAAGTGAGGAAAACCAGGCTGGGTGTTCTTGTGCTGAAGTGAGCTTGAACCAGCTCATCTTCTCAGGTTGGGGTTTTTCAAGGGCTGTCTGAATGGGGAGTAGTGGGGTTTAGGTAACACACCAGGCATGATGCAGGTTTGTGTATTGGTGTGTTTATTTGCCTCCGGGTCTGAGCTCTCTCCTCAGCTCCATGCAGGGAGGGTGGGACAGTAAGCACAGGCAGCTGCCGTGCCTTGCTCCAGCTCCTGCCTAAGGCAGTGGCTCTGCCCCTGTGAGGAAGTGCATGTTCCCAGGAATAAGCATGGTGTGACAGTATTTTGTGTTCATTGGTGTCAGCCAGGCATGACTTCTGTTGTTGCACACACTGGTCTGTGCAACTGAGGTAGGGCACTTTTTTGTCCTCGATTGTTGCTCCTGTCTGCTACCAACATCACAAAGTTCAGTGGTGGCTGCTGGGGAGAAGCCTCTCTCTCACTCCTGCTCCAAGGGTTCTGTCCTGGCAGTGGGAAAGTGAAAGATGGAGCCTCGCTTTGCAGCCATGTACTGCTTCTCTTTAGTGCTGTGTGATGAATGTGCGTGAGCCTGACAGCTGGCTTCCTCCTTGTTAGACCAGAAACTCGGGAGTTTTCTTGCTGTGTGCCCAGAGTGGGTGCTTGCACCACCAGGCATCAAGTGGAGCATTCCAAGAAAAATCTGAAAATAGGGAATAAAATAAACTTCAGGAGCAGCACAGCATGCTTTTGCCACGCTGGTGAGGAAACATCATCCATTTCTTTGCTCGCACCTCTGGTCTTCGTTAAGGAAATACATAAGATATTCCAAGGGAAGCCTGTTGGGGGCTTGTTTGGTCCCCAGGTGATGGGTTTGACCTCCTGCCATGGAGGGAGCAGACCCTGTTTTGTGGCAGGGACACACACTGCAGCCACATGGCCTCTTACAGCTGTAATATGTGCTCCTTGCAATCCAAGTGGTGCTTCATTTCCCAGACTACCTCCATTTCTGATAAATTGTGTGACTAAGGGCATTTCTAAAAGGCTGGTTTTTAAGCAAGCTTGGGATTTACTTTTCATTTTTCTTGCCGCTGTTGAGAATTTCTGGACTTAATATCTCCTGAATATGTTGAATTGAAATGATGTTGTTAGTAGTTGTGGAACTGGATTTGTGCAGGCCTGTGAAGCTCCAGAGCTGGAGGCAAATGAGGTGCTGAAACTTTCCCAGACCCCTCAGGATTGCTTCTGATGTGTTGTGTTGGATTGACCTCAAAGCCTTCCCTCCTCTCTCGCAGATGAGCGGGTGGATCAGCGAACCTGCCTGATCTGTGGGGACAGAGCGACGGGACTGCACTATGGGATCATCTCCTGTGAGGGCTGCAAGGGGTTCTTCAAAAGGAGCATCTGCAACAAGAGGGTTTACAGATGCAGTCGAGACAAGAACTGTGTCATGTCACGCAAGCAGCGCAACAGATGCCAGTACTGCCGGCTGCTCAAATGCCTCCAGATGGGGATGAACCGGAAAGGTAAAGAAAATGGGGATTTTTCCTGGTAGAGGTACAGGCTGGGGCTATGGAGCAATGCATGCTGCCTTTCCTCAGCTGCCATGTTGTATTTGACAAGAGAAAGTGAAATTTCTGCAAAATTATGCATGAATACAAAAGTCTTCCTGAACTACTTCATTATTGTGTTGGAGGAAAAATCTGTGTGAATTGAAGACTCGTATAAATATTTGGAGAACTAATCATTGTGATCCCTTTTTTCAGGGAATGTAATGGTTGGTTACTGTCCTTCCTGGTGGATCTGTCCTTGCATTTTACCCTAAGCAAAGCAAGGTGGTCATTATTTCTGTGCTTCAATATACTAACATGGGAAAAGCAAATGCATTTAAATAGGCTTTTAAGGGACCAAGAGATCTGAATCAGGCTTTGCCTGTTCATTGTCAGGGGAACTTAGAGCTGGAGTTGCTGGAGGGTCTCACCACCCATCTCTGGTTGATGACGCATGACTTCTGGCAGTGGCATGTGGGGCTGGGGAAGGCTGAAGGGGACTTTGCCAGGTATGAGGTCACAGAGGAACACGTGTGAGCTGGGTTAGGGACAGCCACCCCACCCTGATGTGTGCAGTGGTATCATCTTCAGGATGGAAAATCTTAAGTAGCACAGAAATTAATAAGTAGAAATAGACTGGGATTTATTTCAGGGTGATGTCTCTCTAATCTTCACTCTAGTCTTTTCACTTTTTAATCTCTGGAAATGTAGTTACCCATTAAACACAGAGATTTCATGGTTTGAAGGTGACAGACAGCAGGCTGAGCAGGAGTGAGTGCTACTGTACCACAGGGACTGCTGGTGCTCCCACCTGGACATACAGGTGGGAAGGTGGGGAAGACCCTTCCTGGCCACCAAGTAGAAATGTCATCTCATCTCATGTTTTTTTAAATGTAACTATTAATGCCTTTAGGGTCATTGTTCCTATGAAAGCCTCCTGTCAAAAGCACTAAAACTTCCATAACTTCATTGCAAATCCACTGGATTTTCCTTAGAAGATTATCTTGGGGCTGAGATGGAAAGCTTATCTCCAGACTGATTTGATTACAAATTATCTTTGGAAGTTTTATTTGCAGGGGAAGGCAGGCTGGTTCCTGCTTATCTTCTACCTGATGACTGTGGTCCTGGGTGACCAGAAGCACTGGCCGGGTTCATGTCCATAGTATGAACTGCTTGTCACCAGGGTTTTATACACTGGGGGCAAGTGTAGGGTCCTGCATCTAGGAGGGGATATCTAGAGTACAGGTGTTATGAGGAGTGACTGAAGGAACTGGGGTTGTTTCTTCTGGAGAAGAGGAGGCTCAGGGGAGACCTTGCTGTCTACAAATACCTGAAAGGAGGTTGGAGTGAGGTGGGGGTCAGTATCCCAGGTGATAGGGCGAGTGAGAGGATAAGAAGAAATGGTTTCAAGTTGCGCCAGGGGAGGTTCAGATTGGATATTGGGAAGAATTTCTTCACCAAGAGGGTTATCGTGCACTGAACAGGCTGCCTGCCCCCTGCCCTGGCCCTGCTGGCAGCACTCGCAGCTCACCCGTGGGGACAGAGCGCCATCTGCCGGCCCGTCTGCAGACCGCCAGCCGCCCCCTGCCCACCCCTTGCCCGCCCTTCTTTCTTCCCTGAACAACCGCATCAGTTTCCCTTCCACTGCCATGGGCTTAAGAAGTGTTTTCTTTCAGCCGTGGTACACAAATTAGCATCTCATTGAGCTGCAAAGTTGCTATACGTAAATTAAAAAAAACAAACCCTAAATATAGTTATTTTATAGTTATTTAAATATAGTTATTTTGAATTCAGATCAGGCACAGAGCTCCACATTTGAAGGGAAAACAGCTCTGCCTGTCATTTCTCAGCAGACTGACATGTCTTTCAACAGTTGGACTCCATGATCTTAAAGGTCTTTGCCAGCCTAAATAATCCTATGACTCATGCTGCCCTGTACCAAGACAGCTCTTCTGGAGGGTGCATCTGTGTTTTGAAACCATCTGGGTCTCCTGAAGCCTTTTTGATGGACCATCAGAAAAAACATTACTGCACTTTATTGCAGATCTTGGCTAGGTTATGCAACTAGCAAGACTTCCAAAAGCCTCATTTAAGAGAAGTGTCTTGAATGTACCAGGGAACGATGTGGGAGATGGAGGAGTTCACACATGGAACTGCAGGCAGCAGGGAATAGTGCTGGTCCATGAGCGCTGAGATTTGAAGCAGAACACGAAGGCTTAGTTTTATAAGTCACGTTTCTTTAATGAGAAGCTGATAGATTTTTTTTTTTTTTAAAAACATCATAGAATATGAACAGTTTGTTAAAATGAGCATGTTGTCTTGCTGTATCTGATGTGGTGAGGTAAAAGGTAACCATAATTGGTTTTTATCCTGTATTTGTGGCTTCTCCACTGTGCTTAAATGAATGCTATCCAGTCCAGCATTTGAAATAAAAATCCTTGCTGTTCTGTGGAGATGGTAGTGCTTGTGTTAGAAGGATTCAAACTGTATTGCTGACCTTGTAAGGTGGTGTTGTAAGGAGCCAGAGGGATTGCTGTGCTGTAGGTCACGGGCTGGCAGAGCTGTAAATCATCAGAACACGTTTGTGTAGTGATTTGCATTGGTGGATATGAATCAGGAAAATGCAGTTTAAGTCCAGGCACAGGGTGGGCTTCACTCTGCCTCGTGACAGTTGCCATAACTGAGCCTGTGTGTGTAATCCCAGAGGAGGATGATTTGAGCTGAGGATATCTAAAATTTCCTCATGTAGAAATTTTTCCTTAAATTTTGTGTCATTTTCTGCCTCAAAAGGGCCTCTGGCAGTCCCATGTGCTGAGCAGGGTGAGGTTGGCCAGCAGCAGCAAGGTCACTGTGCAGCTGGGGAGTGCCTCCTGCCAAGTCTGGCCAGGTCATGGTGGGAAAGAGATTGGGACCTGATAAAGAGAAGGACCTGGCCTGGGAGAGGAGGTGCATGAGGAGCGGGGTTGGTCCTCACATGCTCTCTTCTTCTGCAGAGCTGCTCTGCCAATAGAGAGAAAAGCAGAGAGAAGAGGAAAGTAGAGAAGCAGCTCCAGGATAATCCCCTTAATTGGACTTCACTTAACCTCTGCAGAAATTGTTTAAAGAGCCTTAAAAATGCAACTGCTCTATTGAGAAAGTTACCTGCCCTTCTGAAATGAAGCTGCACAGCTCGGACTAGTAACTTGAATTTTAAATGACAGCTTTGCATGCAGCTGGCTGGGTAAAACATCTCTCCTCCATGTCCTGTCATAGCTGTAAGAGATACCTTCTTATGTGTTTCTGTAATACCAAACAGCAGTGTTCCTCACCTCTGGTTGTTTTCTTTCAGCAATCAGAGAGGATGGCATGCCAGGAGGCAGAAACAAAAGCATCGGACCTGTCCAGGTGAGCATGTCCAGCCCTTTCTCCATGGTTCCTTCAACTTTTGCTCTCTTGACCTTGACACTCACCTTGTGGGTGGTGGGCTTGGACTGTGGAAGCAGCTTGGTGTGGGGCCAGGGTTCAGCTGACTGAGCCTTTCTTAGCCCTGCCTCTGCCTTCTGCTGGCATAGCAGAGCTTTAACTCTCCACAAGTGTTAGAAATATGGCATGAACAGCAAATTTGTAAATAAAGCTCGATGCTTGCTTGTCCCCAGAGGGGACATGGCATAGGCCCAAGGTGCCTGTGTGAATACATGGGCAGTCTCCAGCCATCATAACGCTCTGTCCTTTGTGAACAGCACAAGGACATCTGTCCCCCAACAGCTCCCAGTAAATCTCATGAGCTGCCTGCTGCAATTCCTTCAGTTGTTGCAGGCCGGGCACCCAGTAAATGTCTCGTTGATTGATGGTGCAGCTTGTCTGAGATGTCTTGTAAAGCGCGAGGTAATTCAGCACAACAGCTTGTACTGCACGCGTGAGGAACGATGGCCATTTCCAACTCACTTCTGGAAAAGAGGTCTTTTAAAAGTTTACTGTTTATTTTAATAAAATAGGAATAACACTGAAAGCATTTTCTGTATGCCTGTGAAGACACTACTTGCCCCAGTCCAAATCCAAACCATGAGAAGCTAAGCAACCAGATGCTCTGCCTGCTCAGTGAGGTCCTCCTCCACAGGGAACCAAGAAAGAGGGGAGAATTGGATAGCGTAGCCATGCCTGTGGTCAGCATCAGAGAGTGCCTAGCTCGAACAATAAAATGTCTCTTAGTAATGATAGAACACTTTCTGCTGTTTGCAAACATCATATTTATAATGGAAGTAGTTACTGGTTCTTAAAAGCTGGGCTGGTCTATCACAGAAGAACAAACATTTAATTTCTGTCCAGGTACAACTTTTACTGCCTCTCTGAGCAATGTAGGTGTGGTAAACCAGCAGCCTTTGCTAGCCAGAGCAGGCCCTTCTCGCCTGAGGCACTGGTCAGTGTTGGACCACAGTTCTATGCCATCAACTCCATTTCCTGGGATGAGACTATTTTTCTAGTGCACTCCTCAGGTTCTGTGCCTGGGTAAGCTGCTGAGTGTTTCTGACACTTTGGCAAGACTGGAATAAACTGTCTAAGCAGTGTCTGGCTCTTGACAATGATGTTTGGAGTTCACGGCACCTTCTTGCAGCATGTTAACTTGAGGTCTTGTCACATTCTATGACAGCCTTGCTAAGGGACATGCACAGAATAAAAAAAGTGCCCCAAATTTATTATGTTGCATTTTCCCCACTACTGATGTGTTTCTTCAGGAGCTCTTTCTTGAAACTTTATGCTTTAGTGAACTCAATTTTTATACTTTTTTTTCCTTAGTCCATTCAAGTTCAGATGTATTACACTCTAACACTTGTTTTAAGTATTAGATGCTTGATTACGTTTTTGGGTGCCATCTGGTTCTTACCTGGGGAAAATAGTGAGCAATGATTCCCTGTGAACGTTTTCCTGACTAATTTTGTAGGTGTCACCTTGCCCCTCTCAATTGCTTTATCAAACCAGAGCCATACCCCACCTTCTGTTTGCCTTTACCTCTGCTGAGTACTGACTGATGTTCCCGATGAACTGACCTCAATTACTCCCAGGTTTTTCTCAGTGTGATAGTGGCTGATTTATTACTTGTTGCTGTGTGTATTTGACATCATCTTTTCACGTGTCCATTCATGTCTGCTGTGTTGAATTTGAATTGTATTTGAATTGTATTGCAGGCACTGTGGAAATCCACAATTAGCTGTAAATAGAATTTTTCATGTCTGTGGTTAAATGTAAAGAAAGATTTGATATCTGCAGGAGTGGCAAAGCCTTTCTCCTGATGTAGGGTGGTTTCAGCTCAAGTTGATGTGTCTGTATGGTCAAGGTGTTCATCTACTAAGGCTCTGCCTTATTTCTGTGCTCAGTTGAAGTAACCATAATGGTTCTGTATTTGACAGATATCAGAGGAAGAGATTGAGAGAATTATGTCTGGGCAAGAATTTGAGGGAGAGGCAAACATGTCATGGAGCAACAATGGAGACAGTGACCATAGTTCCCCTGGAAATGGAGTTTCTGAGAGCAACCAGCCTTCACCTGTTTCTACTCCATCTTCAAGGTGGGAATGACCCCTGGAAGAATTTTATATTACAGTAATCTTGACTGTCTTTCGCTGAGTGATACTTTGGGTTAGCGTGGGAAAAAAACATCATGAGTGCATCTTTGTGTGAATGGAGCATGCTGCAGGTTCTCCCATCTCTAATGGTGTTTTAAAAAAGACAGCCACTGGATTGAAAGGAATTCAGCTGGGAAGTGAAATGGTCATGAGCAAATGAAAAAGGTGGCAATGTTGAGTTAAAATTGTATTTAAAATATTTCTTAATTTGTATTGGTATTTTTTCTGCTGATCATGGGAACTTGATTACTTTTTCTTTCTACCTAAGCTCTTTTTCTGCACTGTGCTCAGATTTTGAAAATAAATTGCTCTGTTTAGGTTACTAATTGATGATGTTATATTAATGTCAGTTACTGTTAGTTGTAGCCTTCTGATGCAGCTTTTGGTTGTAAACACAGAGGATATCTCAGACTCACGTTCCAACTGCTTTCAGTTGCATCTTAAGCTGGAAGGTATTTATGTTCACTGACTGTGCAAATAGTTTACAGTCCTAAATTCTGGCCCTTTAAGGAAGGGGGGGGTGGAAATGCTTTGCACAGTGGTTTTTTGTTTTACTGAGTAGCTGCTGAGCAGCAGCTCCCAGATCTCTGTTAAGTGGAACCTGCACTAAGCCAGGCTCAATGTGAGTCAAGTAGGTGGTATCTGCTCTGCACGCTCTCTATTATTTCCCATGTAGGGTTTAAATACAAAGGCATTGTTCTGTTTTCTTTCCCTGTTTTTATTAACATTTCTGATGGAGCTAGATGCAACATTTTAATGAACTGGGGGGAATTTTGGGAGTGTATTAAAAAACTTTTCCTTTTCCAGTAGGTCTGTGGAGCAGAATGGATTTGCTGCACTCAGGGATCAGTATATCGGGACGCCAGTGTCCACGCACTATCAGTACCTCCCGCACCTTTTTAGCTATTCTGCTCACTCAGCTCTGATGCCCCCACAAACACGCAGCCTGGACCCCCAGTCACACAGTCTTATCAATCAGTTAGTGTCAGCAGAGGACCTGGAGCCGCTCGGCACACCGATGCTTATTGAGGACGGGTGAGTGTGCGTGGTGCAGTGTGCGAGGCTGCCCAGAGCTGCCTGTTCTTGGCTGTCCCTTCAGTCAGTCTGTCTGTCCCTGTCTGCACACGTGGCTCCAGCTTGTGCTGCAGGGGCTGCTGCTGTGGTTTGGGTGTTTTGTTTTTGTACGTTCACGGCCTGATTAGTACAGGGGGCATGTCCCCTAGGAGAAGGTGCAGCCATAGTGCAGGCAGCAAACCAGACCCTATTCTGTGAGTGGCCTGTGCCCTTGCCTGGGACTGGAGCTGGTGCGCATGGACCTTGCATGGAGTTCCAGGCCTCGTGGTCATGGAGTGGGAGTGGGTTCAGTAGGTTTCAGCCCTGAAACTGCGTTAAGTGTACAAAAGGCCCAGTCATAAGCCCAGTAGCTGGAAAAATACACACAGGTGTATAAAAGATGGGTGGTCTGTCCATTGGTGAGAGCTGCAAGACTGTCTTTGAGGCTGAGCTGCCCCAGCAGGCTGGCTGGTGGCTGGATGGGTGACCACAGGTGTCAGAGAGGGCTTTCCTTGTGGCCCCTGGCTGGACGTGCAGGGTGCTGGCCGTTGCAGCTCCTACTGCTAGGTGACACTCTGGGCACTGACACATTGGGCACCTGAACACACATTGCTGTGGCATTTGCCGTGCTTTTCAAGTGCCTCATCAGGTGAAGTAATTCAATGTTGTTAATTGTTTTTATGCCTTCATATTAACTGTACCTGCAGGTATAAAGTGACTCAGGCAGAGCTGTTTGCGTTGTTGTGTCGTCTGGCGGATGAATTGCTTTTTAGGCAGATTGCTTGGATCAAGAAGCTGCCGTTCTTCTGCGAACTCTCCATCAAGGACTATACCTGCCTGCTCAGCTCTACGTGGCAGGAGCTGATCCTGCTCTCCTCGCTGACTGTTTACAGCAAGCAGATTTTTGGTGACCTTGCAGATGTCACCTCTAAGTACTCTCCTTCCGATGATGAGCTGCAAAGGTGAGATTTTGAGCTGAGCCTGCGGGTAAGGGAGCAAGATCTAGGGCTGGAGGAACCATTGGAAGGATGGCAGTTAGGTACAGGTCTCTGGCCCTGTGACTGACTAACCACCTCTCCTGGGACAGGTCACCTCACCTGCAGTTGTTTTCTGTTTTTCAGGGAACATTTTGTTAAGGCTTAGAAAGTACAGTGTGGTTAGTCAGTGTTGAATCAAAACTTCCTTCTGCAGGGGAAGGTGCATGGTGCTGTATGGTGCTGTTTGAATTTCCTGTAGCAAGGCTGTCTTCTTCCAGCACAGCGCTACAAACTACCTTTTTATGAGGAGAGTAAAACTAACCAGTGCTTTGGGTAACCCTGAGATACAGGAGAGAAGGTCTTCTTTAAAAACCCTTTGGGCCAGTGGAAAAACTGTTCACAATACTGGTTGTCTGTATTATCAAAGTATTCATTATTAATTGCTATTTCATTGTTTTGATTACATAAATGTAGTGTTGCAACTTAGCTCTTGTTTTTTCCATAGACCATGCTATCTGATGCTCTGAGGAACCTGCCTTTCATTTATCATGTTGTTCAGGGTGGTTTTTTTTTGGTTTGGGTGTTTTGTTTTGAAGTCCTGGTGCCAGACAGATCCTCCTTTTGGTGGTAGACTCAAAATCTCATAAAATTATGAAAGAATAGGTAGGATTTACAGAAACTGCTGCCCACCCTCCCTTTTAACACTGCCCTGTTTGCACTCTGCCCTTGCTAGGCTGGGTGATTTTGCAGGAGTCACCAGGGGATCTAAGTGTCTGATGAGCAGAGATTTAAAACACTGCTGTGGTCGCAGGATCTAACAGTTCTTTGAGGTTCCTTTGTGTGTATGTTTTGACAAGTGGAGGGGCTGGCTGAGACTATGGCAGAGGCAAGTTGGAGGAGCAGAGAGCTGGACCCAGGTGTCTCATTTCCTGGGGCAGGTTCCTCCATGATGCAGTTCTGCCTGGCCATTCATCATGCATCTGGTGCTGCTCCTGCAAGGAACAGTAAGGGTTATAGAAAACCACAATAACACTTGTTCTGCATTCAACCATCCTTTTGTTTCTGCTGTCCTGGTCAAAGCCTCAAAAGAGAAGTGTTTGTTTCATTTTGGGTTTGCAATAAATAGGAGTGAGAGGTAAGAAAACAAGACAAAGGAGGAATCCTTGCCCTTCAGAAACCGGCAATTCAGAGCTGGTCGCCTCCAGAGTCCTTCAGAGAAGATCTGTGCACATGGATGAAAATAGGTGTTCGTAGGAGTGGAGTGTTTCTCTAGTGTCTTCTTCTGATTTAGCTTTTCAAGTATCATTAATTGTCATTAGTAACATGGGAAAATGCTCACCAAAAAAGCCATTTAGCGGGAAGTTGCACAGATGAGGGGTCTTGGGCTTTATGGTAGTTCAGCCATAGCTTGTCTGTCTGCAGGAGGCAGTGGGACAGTTTGTGGGGATCAGTCTCCTGTCTGATGCACACATCAAAAGCTGGTCCATATGGATTTGAGAGGGGCTCTTTTAGAGAGGTGTCCAACTTGGGAGTTTCCTCAGAGACCTCCTGTTTCCTCTGGCATTGATCAGTAATGATTGCAAACCAAAGGTCATTAGATCTCACAGCCAGCTGAAGAAATCTTGCTGAGCTGTGATAGTCTGGCACTTTGGGGTTAATTTCTGTTCTTACATAGTGAAATGGCAGGAGCAATGCTAATGTTTAGGTGACAAATGAAGGCATAGGATGAGCTCCCCAGCCCTTAAGTTTTGATCGCTTCCAACAACTAGCTAAATGTTGTTTGCCTGCTAGATCAAATGTTTTCTTTTATTGTGGTGTTTTTGTAGAGATGAATATGAAATGAATAGATTCTTGACCTCCTCCAGCACTCCTGATAGCGCTTCCCTCCCCCCTCCTCCCCAGCTGATCCCGATAACTCCCAGCCAGAAACTTGCCTGGTGTAAACTGTGAGGAAAGTGTGTGGAGGAGTCAGTCCTCGAGAAGAAATAGGGCTGTGAAAAACAGAACAGCTTTGTTTGAAAGAGGGAGGAAAGTATGCACAGAAAAGTAAGACAGTTCAACTTCAGGAATGAGAGAAGAGCACTCCTGGATTTATGAAGTGATGAGTGGCTGGTAAAAATGTGCATGCTCTAAAAACAATTAAACCCAACAGACGACTGAGTGGTCTTTGTGCTCATTAACTTCTTGAGCTTTGCAATCTTGCAGGTGCAAGATTTTTAATGTCAACTTGAGAGCAAGAAAACTTGTACAACTTTAGATTAGCCGACAAGGCTTTCATCACTTACAATATTACTTTCTTGAAGAAGTGACCTGGAGTTCAGATAGCTTGTTTTCACTTCTCTGAGGTCAAACTCCACCATGCATTTTACAATAACTTCGAAGTAAACAAACACACATGCCAAAATAAGGTATTATTCAGTGAAAAAGGTTCTATTTCTGTTCTATTCAAAGATGTCTTTCTGGCTGTGCTCTTATTCTTTATGCTGTACAATGCCAGAGCATAGCTGAAGCTTCCCTAAACACTTCTGTCCCACTTGTGAGCATTTTTGCAATGAGGTTTCTTTGAAACCAGGGGTATTGCTGTGAGATGTGTTCAGGAGGCCATTGGCACGCGTGGGATGGTCCCAGAGCATACCTGTGGGCACTGACAGCCCTCTCTGCCCTCCAGCTCTGCTTCTGACTGGCTTTTCCATGGCATACATTGAATCATAGAATCATTAAGATAGAAAAAGACCTAAGATCACCAAGCCCAACCATTGACCCAGTATCACCATGCCCCACATGCAGGGCGTCACTCCTGAAGAAGCAGCCCTGCACTCCCTTCAGCAGGAGGGCCTTGTTCTGCACCCACCAGATCTC
Organism: Bucco capensis; assembly: GCA_013396975.1. Classification (NCBI taxonomy): domain Eukaryota; kingdom Metazoa; phylum Chordata; class Aves; order Piciformes; family Bucconidae; genus Bucco; species Bucco capensis. The sequence continues at coordinate 98,676 of VWZO01020745.1, forward strand.
AATCAGACAGTTTCACAGGAGATTTTGGGAAGGTTTACATTCCCTGTGCATCAGTGTGCCCTCTCCTGCCCATCCCTATCCTTGCTTCCCTTGATGAGCGTGGACACTGAGGAGAAACACTCAGCTTGTTTTCAGCAAATGGCACAGATCCAGAAGTGAGGGTGACTGTACCTGGTGAGATACTCCAGGGCTGGCACAGATGGTGGGTCTAGATCCCAGCAGAAGATCCCTGACAGTCCACACTAGCAGCAGTACTTTTCTGGTTGGATCTCGATATGCGTTTATTAAGTGCAGTGAATCCTGCACGTACTATTTGAGGGGGAAGGCTTGGAAGGAAATGACATGTGTTCCTTAGACTGCAGGATTCTACCTCAGGCCACAGCCTGCAGTTTCACTCCCTTTCACATTGGTTATTTATGGTTTCATGCATATTTTCACTTGTGAGAGAGATCCCAGCCTTCCTACAGTATGTCTAACCCCAGAGGCTCTCAGCCAAGGAAAATTAACAAACCATAACAAAGGGGTGATAAATACAGATGTGGGCAAGTACAGGATCTCTGAGTCATTCCTGGGAATTTTTGGGAGGTGAGCTTCCTCACCTGTCTTGTCAGATCAGTGAAGTGTGTGCCACTGTTGTACGTGGGTCAGTGTTTAAAACAAGGCTGTTTCCAACAGCACTCTCCTGAGATGAGAAATTGTAGGCACTTCTGCTGATAAAAATGGACTTTATTCTGGGAGGCAGTGTCTGTGCAGCAGGGCCTGGGGTCCATGGTCCTGCAGGTCCCTAAAGATGTGCCAGGGTTTCTGCTCGTGGCCAGTGTACATTACATTGAGTTGCTGCAAATGGTGAAAATCACAAACTGAAGAAAACTGTGAGGTGGTGAATGCATGAAACACTGCTGGGAGTGGCTTGTCCGAATGGAGGAAGCACTCCAAGGGTTGCTAGAGATGTTTCTATCCTGCAAAAATATCCATCGGGAGTAAGACACAGTGCTGTATAACATGGCTGTGAGCTGCTTGCTGTCAAGGATGGCAGAGGCGGAAAACCAAGTGACCCTTGAGTCTGACGTGACAATTTTCACGTCCTGCAAGACAAATATCACCCCACACTTCTATGAAATCCCATGTTAGCCCGGTGAAATGCAAAGGCACAATCCTCATTGAAATCTAGAGAAATAAAAGCGTGCAGAGGCAAAGCAATGTGCCCTTTTCCTCTGTCAGAGCAGGCTGGTGATGAACTGAATCACCAAGAGATGGCTTTTTGCCAAAATATCTGTAGCAGTCAAGTTTGTAACTAAGTCATTTTCCTTCTTTCTTCTACTTGAACTTAATGATGCCTGAAGACTTCAAGCAGTTTTGCTGATGATTCTTTTTTATTGTCTTGCAAGATGTTTAAATCTCTGAAGTTGTTTTAAGAAGCTTCTTGCCTTTATTGTGTGGACTGTGTCCTGTATATGTTGATGTGTGATCTCTATCCTCCAGATTCAGTGAAGAGGGGATGGAGGTGATGGAGCGACTGATCTACCTCTTTCGCAAATTCAACCAGTTGAAGGTCAGCAATGAGGAGTATGCGTGTATGAAAGCCATTAACTTCCTAAATCAAGGTGAGTCAACGAAGAGAAGGTCTTGGCCCCACTGGAGAAATTCTCTGAAAGAAGCCCTCTGAGCAGCCTTTGCTTCCCTGATGAGAAACGGGAGGAAGGGGTCTAAGAGCCACAAAAAGTGTCAAGCTCTGAAACCTCTGTACTTTTGCTGTTGTGCAGAGTGGGATACAGGGGTACCCACATGAGGAAGTTCTAAAGTGAGTGAATTCATTTGCTTAGAAAATTTTTATTTAAATATAGGCACCAAGGGTATCATTTTACATATGTGCCAAAGGTACCAATACCAGCATAAGAACAGAGCAGAGAGGCTGGTGAAATCTTTCTGGGTAAGGTTTGGTTGAGTGATGACTTACCAGCTGCTAACAAACTCTTCATCAGATGAAGATGTGTCATCTAAAAGTATTACTGCTTTAGGTTACTGTTTAGGCAATTAACTAAATGATACTTTAAAACCAATTAATTTGCATGATTTTTTTTTCTGAGGTAAACATTGACTATTTGTAGAACAGCCTTTCAGAGATTCCCAACTAGAAATTGTATTTGTTCATTCTTCTGCTTTGAAGGCTGAATTTGTAAAACCAGTCCTCCTTTTTTTAGAGCTTTTCTGACTGTTTACCTTCAGGATATATACTTAGGTCACCTAGCTGGCTTCCTGCTTATTGGATTCTGTACCTAATGCTAGCTCTTCAGAGTGAAAAGTAATCACAAATGAAGTATTTATGTGCAGGCAATTAATTCTGCCTGAGAAGGGACTCTTTCCTCCTGTTGATTAACCAGTGTATTGAAGCTGCCAGACCCTGGGTGTTTCAGAATCCATGCAGAGTAATTCTTGAACATGTGAGATCCTGGTCGTTTCCTAACTGTTGTGGGCTGAAGTAGTGTGAAATAGATCAGTTTTGTCCTCAGTAGCACTTGTCCCTGTCTGCAGTCTCAATCCACTGCTTGTGGATTCTCTTTCCCAGCTGTTTGTTGTGGCCGCACCTCTGTGGGGCCTCACAGGACATTTATTCGCATTGTAAGTGAAAAAAGCTGTTGAGAGGCAAATGCTTAATGGATGAAGTTCAGCTGTAATTTTGGATATAAATGTCCCCCAAGTCTTTTGTACTGTGAAAGATAGTTGCAGTCTGTGCAAATGTGCTGCAGGCTCTGTCCTCCCCCACTCATTTCCAGGAGGAGATAATGCTGACGCTTCAATCTGTGCCGGGCTGAGGTTCCGGTTTGCTTCCCTGGGCAGTTTCCTGACACTGGATAATACACTTCTTGAGCTGTCTCCATTGTTTTCCAAAATGTATTTTCATTAACTTCCTGTCTTCTTTTATTTTTAGTTGAAGTTTGCAATTTTTTATGTGAAATACCTGGGAATTATTTTTAAAAGTCAGCTTTTGGGCAGTAGATAAATGCTGCTTCCGTCAGATGGTCTTACAGGACTAAGCCTGCACTGAAGGCTTGCAGCTTCCTTGTTTCACATGCTGGATCCTTCTCAGGACCCCGGCAGCGTGCTGATGCTGTTGATCACACTGAGTGGTGTCAGTGGGCCTTCCTGCCAGTTTGATAGCTTGGAAATGTCTATTTTTCCATTGTGTGTGCTGCCTGACATTGGCAAAGCTAAATTAAAAAATGAGAAGTTGACAAGTTTATGAAGTTCATATGACATAATTCATAAGCAGATGGGGAGAAATATGATGATACCTTGAATTATAGAGTTGATCACTTTCCACTATCCCAAGATGATATAGCTGAAATCAACATGTTTCTGTCTGAGGAATTATTATGCTGAATCTGTGGTGAGGACTAAGCCTTGACACAGAGCCGCTTTCCAGCAGCCAGGCAGGGATTTAAGGTTGCTGGAGCTGTTACCTCCAAGAGCGTCCATTGAGCTCTGCAAATAAGCAGCTTAGGATGTTAGCTGTTGTCCTCCTACTCTTCTGTGGAAGAAAATGTAAAGGTGCATCTGCAATGCAGGTATACCAGGAAGGGAGAGAAAAGTTTTAGTATTTGTCCAACTAGGCACTCAAAGCTAGTCTCAGGAGCAGGAAACAGGCTTAGACTTTTAGCAATCAGTTTGTCTTTCCTGAGCAAATGGCAATGAGTGCGAGCTTGCTGCTCTTCAGTGGTCTTTTCATGACTCTAATCATATTCACTTCCAGACATCAGGGGTCTGACCAACGCATCCCAGCTGGAGCAGCTGAACAAGCGATATTGGTATGTGTGCCAGGACTTCACGGAATACAAATACCCACACCAGCCAAACCGCTTTCCAGATTTAATGATGTGTTTGCCAGAGATACGATACATTGCAGGTAACTTCTTGACCTCTTCTCCCACTGACATTGTATGCAAGTTATGAAATTTGCTTTTAATAGAAAGTTAATGGATAACAGTGAAATTCTTGTCAACTTTGGTGGAGGAGGTTTGTGGGGGACCTTTTTCTGTTGAAGCTTCTCCCCCATCTTTAAGCCAATCTCCTGTCACCCCCAGCTCACTGAGAGCTGGCTGGCTCTTTGGAGACTGTCCCTGTGATGCTGGTGGATGTGTGTTACATTCCACTCCCAAGACCCTTGCTCCCAGGAAGATGTGCCTTGCTCTGCTGCCCTTTAAGTACTTTGATCAGATTCTTGTTTTATATTCTTCCTTTCAATCCCAACTCAAAGGCGTTTTGTCTCAGGTTTAATCCTGGCTTGAATAGTTATCTCATAAGAAGAAGACCAGGAGGAGAACAGCTAATGTCCTAAGCTGATCATCTGCAGAGCTCAGCGAATGCTCTTGGAGATAACAGCTCCAGCAACCTTAGGAGCAATCCCTGAAATGCCACTTAATGAAGGAGCAGGTGATGAGCAGAGCAGCAGGCAGTTCTGCAGTGTAACCCCCAGGGTTTAGCTCACCTGGACCTCTGAAATCCACAAGTGAATTTTCAAATGCAGTTGTGCCACTAATTAGATCTACAAGGTCTGGTGTTACTAAAATATTGTTCGTTCCTGAATGTTATGGCAAAGGGCTTCCCTGTGTCAGGGCTCCATATGCTTCATCCTGCTCTGTTGTAATGAACTAGGTAATAATCACAGAGTAATGTACTCATTAAGATCAAAAAGGGAGTTTGAGGAGAGATGGGATTTAGTCTTTCCCAGTTTCTATAAATACTACTTCATTGTGGAGAAATCATTTTGATCTGACTTTGCCCATTTATTTTGCTTTCGATTCAGTAAATAATAAATCCTGTTATGTCCAAATGAATATCAAATGTCTAAAGTAGCAGTAGGATGATTAACTGTTTCGCTGAGAGGTTCAAGGTAAAACCATCTCTGGTGTTGCTGGCTTAGGTGTCTCTGAAATCTGATTCAGGAGTGGCTGCTAATTCTGGTTTGGTTTTTTTTTCCCTTACCAGGAAAAATGGTGAATGTCCCCTTGGAGCAGCTGCCTCTCCTTTTTAAGGCTGTTCTACATTCCTGCAAGACGAGCGTGAGCAAAGAGTGAGCCCAGCTTGTCCTGGCTGGTGCCTTCTGCTGTGTCTTGGGCAGGGAGCTTACTCACCCTGGGAGAGGGGCAAACGTGATCCAGGCAGGAGAGGGTGGAGGGTGATATCCCTGCCATTGTAGCAAGAATCTTTTTTTGTTTGTTTTTGTTTTTTTACTCTTTTTCCTATATATTTATTTCACGACAGAGTTGAATGTATGATCTTCAACACAATGCACATGGTTCTGTATGAATGCAGCAGATGCATTCTCCAGCGGTTTACAGAATGTGAAGATGTTTAATGTTACAGTGTTTGTTAGGGTTAGTTCTTTTGTATTTGGGGGCTGGGGACCAAGATGACTAAGACTACCTCAAGGAGAAGATGCTGTTCGCACACTGCTCTTTCCTGATTTGTATCTAGAAGTGTTCATTGTAGAGAGCTTCACCACATCAGCAGAGCTGTTAGTATCCCAAATGGGCAATTTTGGAGAAGTGGGTGTTAGAGAAGTGCCAAGTTGTTTTTTTTTTCTTTAAATATACTAATAATTTTTAAAAGATAGGGAGTGGAGAAGAAGGAAAAGTCTGTCTAGCCGGTTGGTTTTTTTTCTCCTGGCAGTTTTCAGATGGTAGCTCCTGCAGTTTCTCTGAGTCCTGCCCTATCGGGATCATAGAGAGGGACTCACTGCCCTGGCCCCTCCTGGGAGCTGCAAAGTGGGCTCTGTCCCCAGCCCAGCCTGCACAGCTGCCCTCTCACCATCGCTGCCCACTTCTCCATGTGACTGAAAGCGTGTTGCTGCAGTTCATAGCAGGCTCCTGGCATTACACAAAGGTACTCTTGTTGCTAGAGAACTGCAAGTAATTTCTTGTCACTTCCTTAACATCCATTTTAGGTTGACAAAAGCAGGAAAAACCTACTTAGAGAAGAGTCAGGATTGTCCCTTTTAGTGTATTCCTCCAAGGTGGTATCTGACTACTAAGGAGGCTTCCACATTGCAGCAATCCCAGGCAGCCCAGCCTGTTTCTGGGAACAGTTAATGTACCCTGTGGTTAAATGTGACCTGTTAATGGGGTAAGGGACTCCAGTGTCGTTTGGCAGGGCTTTCTCTGCTGGACTCAGGGAATGCATGATCCATAGTCATATCCTGCCAGGTCTATTCTGCTGCTTGTGGGATCCCTTCTAATCAGGAAAAATGGTATTAATGCAGTACTTGGTGAACTGTTACGTCCTAGGTGTTTCAAGGCTTGGATTTTCCATGTTGCAACCTCCACACCACTCTACTGCACAAAGAACTGGTTTAATGACAACTGACTAGCTGTTCGAGTAATTGCCAGGTGCTGGTGTTTATGTAAACTTAGGTATTCTCATGGGCTTCCTGCTCATGGTGGTGGTGAGGTTGGATGAGAAGCTCTTGTTCACCTCTCTTTCATTAAGAATTAACATTTGAAGACTTGATCAGTATTCTAGGCAGCCCTGTCACCTTGACTAGATTTCCTTCCCTGTGCCCTTAGATATGAATCTAATGTTTATGTAGCAAGAGGGTTCACCAAAAAATAATTCAATGCCATTTTAAAAATATTTTGGGAAATAACCTCTGTTTCTTCAGGGTAGGAGAGACTAGTGCTACCTTTTTGTGTTGTCCTGATGACAGCTCTGTGGCACAAAGGGAGTACTGCTCAGAGGTACTGATGCTGCTGTGAAATAATGGTGATGGTGAACAGAAGAAAACTCTCATTCACCAAAGTTGTCTTTCCTTCCCCTTCACCCAGCAGGTGCTGCATCAGTTGCAGCCCAAGAGATGCAGTGACTTGGCTTAGCACCTCTCTTGGTGGTCAATGGCTGGGCCGTGTCCTGGGCACTGACCACTGTGGTCAGGGTTCTCTTTGGAGACCTGCTGCTGGCTGACCACGGACCCACAGTGACATCGCAGCCTTTGCAATCCTGCTTGGACATCTTCCAGCTTGATGGTTTCCTTTCTCTGAAAGTCCACTAGCTGCTCATTTTTCATTATTTAAATAGGATGTTACGGGTAACAGCTGCTGGGCCCAGCAGCAGTTCAGCTTGATAGAGCTTCACCATCCAAAGGTGGTTCCGTAAATCTCATTTACTTTCTGACTGTAAAATGAGACAAGGGTGTATTTCTCAGGAAAGCCTTCTGCATACAGCTTATACCTCAAGTGTAAATGGGAAGATTTTAGTGTATCTCTAAGTTAGAAAGTATTTCTCAGCTTTTAAGTTTAATTTCCAAATAGCTTGATATGATCTTTTTATTACGGGTTATCCTCACACTTGCTGTTTTACACACTCAAGGAACTGTTAAAATCACATAGGAATAATTTTATTCTACAGTTGCTGAATTATTATAATCTGTTGATGAATAAGAGTTTGTTTTAATTAGTGTACATAAAAGTGGTCATCTTACTGCCAAATACCCAACAAAAATAATTATTAGATATTCAGTGTTTATCCAAAATAGACTCTCAAGATTAATACTGTACCAACAACAACAGAAAGCCTAAATTCATTTATGATGGTGAATGGACAAGAATGTTCTACTTCCTGTTGTATGAAGCAAATTTTACGAAGGCTGATTGGCAGCAGTATCCATTAACAAATAACCCATTTGTGGTAGGGAGTAGGAAAGCCTTACTAAACTGACAAAATAAGGCAGAAGCTCATATACCAAACCAGAATCTAGCTCACCAGACAGTTGTTCTTAATATCTTCTGCACCAAGTCCTCTAATGACTTGTATTTTTTAAACAGGGTAAAGTGAATGTGTTGCATTGCAAACTCAGGTATTATGAGAAGGTAGGAATGTAGCTAGAGATGTAGAGATGTTAGGTCAGTCACTAGATGTATTTGTAAATTTGGTTTGAAGGACACCCTGGAAAGGCTGGAATTTTTGTTCCATTCTTCACGTAACATTCGGTTTACAGGGACTCATATTTTATTTGTGCTTAATGCTAGTAGGGGGAAGTTCATTATCTTTGGTATCTATTTGCTCTTGCTTATCTGACCTTCTGTCATAGAGGAATCAATCAACAATAATAGTCTTTGGTAGAATTTTCTGCCATGACAAGTCAATTTTTATCCCCGATTTGAAAGATAAATTGGCTGACTGCCCCCCCTCCTCTCCTTCATAGCGTTTGTGCAGATGGAAAGCTGAAGAGTTACTTTTAATCTGAACAGAGATTTGGGACATAAATTTGAAGTGCTCAGGCTCCCACATTCAGCAGGACTCTCTTGAGGTGTCCTAGCTGCTGTTTTACAGCTTGAAGCTTGTCACCTAAAGCAGAAATTGCTGCTGCCAGTGGATGGGGCTGAGTCCCAGCTTTAGGGACAAGACCTCAGGACCTGAACAAAAGTGTTTTGAAAGCGACTGGGTTTTCTTGTGCTGCCTGCCTTTGGGTCAGGCATTTGTCCCATGAGCTGAGCCTTGACCCCACTGTGTGTGTCAGTATAAGTCATTGTCCTTGGCATGCCCGGCCCCTTGAGAGGGCTGGGGGATGGAGGGACAACTGTAATGCTCAGAAGTGCCAGGTACCTCAGAACTGGTGAGCTCTGAGCATGGCAGAATTGATGCAGCAGGAGCTAAGTCTCCAGCTGTTCTGCATACACATTAGCTGCTGTCTAATTGTTATTAATGCCCATGATGTTTGTCTTTCTCCTCTCATGCCTGCAGAGCTGTGCAGAGGCACAGCATGCTCTGAGGCATCAGGCTGCAGCTCTGGATTTTTATATAATTCTTAAATCCTGAGGTACTGCTGTCTCCCATCACCCAAAGACCAAAGGGGGACCAGATCATTTGCAGGGGGATCAGTGCAAAGTGCTCAGTCAGATTGCCAGCAGCAGGGAAGCCTGCACTGGCTGCTGCTGCCTCCGGAGCAAGCATTTTCTGAGTGCTGTGGGGTTGCTTGGTGTGAGCCTGCAAGGGTGAGCCTGGCTCCTGGCACTGGGGTGTTTTGGCAGGAAGCATTTTGACCTGCTCTTGCTCTCTGGCGGAGGGTGGCCATGCCCTCACCCCGCAGTTGCCCGTGCAACTGCTCAAGCTCGCGTCAAGTGCCACTTGCTACCTGTCCCTCCCTCTGCTCTTGCTCTTCAGGCTTCTGCGCAGAACTGCAGCCACCTCAGGTTAAGGAGTTTAAGCCTTGTCCTTCAAACCAACCTTTTTTTTAAAAAAAAAAAAAAGCAAACTTGAATTTCTTTTCTTTACTACATTTTTAAAAATGAAAAAAAAAAAGCTTCTCCTCTGTGAATGTGCTATTTACTGTTCATTCTTTCTTCTTTCTTGGTTTTGATTTGAAGCTATGAAGCTTGATGTCTGTGAAAATGTTGTTATTTCTCAGGATAATAAGCGGCAATCATCCCTGCCACATAAAAGGCAGGAGAAAGGGGGAAACTTGGGGAACTAGTTTAGGTATGAAGCTAATTTTTAAGTTGTAGATGATGTGTAAATTGAGGGTTATTCATAGGATGCCAGTATCAAGCTGTGGTGTTTCTCTGGGTTCACAGTGTGTTGTTTGCAATGCACAGCAGCTCAGGGATAAGTATTTAAAATGTGTCCCAGAGAAACCCTGGTTTTGATGTTGCAACAGTTGCTTCTTTCATGACTTGTTTGGAGGACCCATTGAAAGCTGAATAAAACCTCCATCTGGAGACTTTGGGGGAAAAACTTTTGGTTTGGCTTGGGAGAAGTTTGCCTACTGAAGGTTTAGATTTGGTCTAATGGAAAAAGCATCCTGAAGCTGCGTGTTGCTGTTTGGGCTGCTGTGAGGGATGGCAGGAGGAGCTGCATCTCGCTTTGCCCTGGCCCAGGCTGGCAGCTGGGGCTCCGCTCTGCCCAAGAGGCTCCCAAGGAGAGTGGGGCTGAGCCCAGGGTGGCATGAGTGGCCAAGGAGCATTTGGGCCAAGGAGCCCCTGCACACCCAGCCCTCCTCACTGGCACTGTCAGATAGGGAGATGGTAAAGTGTAAAATACCCTCAGTGCCAGCACTGAGCAAGAGTCACCCACCTCTCCAGCAGTCTCACTGGCCAGGATCTGCAAAGCTGAGTTTAAACCAGCCTTGCAAAAAGCTGGTGAGGCCAATCCAGGCAATATCTTCCCCTTGAAAAAGAAAAAAAAAAAAAAAAAAATCAGAAAGAGCTCCTGCACAGCTATCTTCTAACAAGTCTATGAAAGAAGCAACCTGGTTCAGTGGAAGAAATGCCCCCAAGGGCAAAAAGAAACAAAAATTGAAACCAGATGACGATCAACCTTAACAAAGCCTTTTGTGATTCACTGTTTTCTTTCAATTTATGAAATGTCTTGTAATAGTTGATAACATTATTGACTCATTTTCCATAACAAAACTACCTCGCGTGACATCCTGTTTATCATGTCAAAGGGATTGTGTGAAAAACAGAATACTGCCAGGGTTTGTTGCTAGTGAAGAACAGGGAGTGTGATGGCTGGAGTTTTGTTTCCCTTCCTTGGGTTGTGGCTGGGCACCTGTTAGTGCCTCAGCATTTCAGCCCATGGGTGATGGGTTTGACTTCACATCCCACCCGGAAGGTTGTTGGGCTGTGCATGCCGTGCTTGTTCCCAGCACCAGTGTGCTGTGGTGGTGACCACTGCGGCTGCTGCTGCACCGAGCTGCTGGTCACAGCATGGGCAGTGTCTCGTGGTGGTGGCTCTGTGTCATGGCATAGCAAGGCAGAGGTCTCTGGTGTCCCTCTTGTCTCTCCTAGCCACGGGGCAGGACATGGCTCTTGCCAGTTTGGTTTTTGTTGGTACCTATCAAGCCACAGGCCCAGTTCCATCTCTGCCCTGGTGCAAGCACGATGCAGAGACTACATTTCTAGCCCGACACCTTGCAGAGCCCTTGCCTATACATCCTGGGCATAAATGTGTTGTGCAGCTCAAGGAGGAAGCAGGTCTGGATTGCTGCAATGTGCTTGTGTCAGCGCATTGCTGGTTTGCAGAACATTTCCAAGATGAGTTTGTCCCAGTCTTTGGGTTCTTCCACTGATGTTCCAGGTGATGATTTCTCCCAGTAAAACACTTCATTTTTCCCACGATCCCTTGTGAAAATCAGGGAAGCAGGATGTTACCTCGGCATGACACACAGTGCCCGTGGAGGAGCGGGCACCATGCTGTGCCTCTCGGGACCTGCCCTTCTGTCACTACGCTATGACCAAATGAATGTTTCTGCCGGCACGTCTCGGGTACGCTGCGGCACAGCTGGTCCCTCTTGTGTGGTGGGACTGGTGCGGGTCCCTGTCAGCCTGACCTGCCCCTGCTCCGCTGCTCTGTGACTTGACTACCTGTGGAAATGTGACCAATAAGTGTTGAACGCATGTTTAGCGAGTGTTAGCAGTATGAACTAATAAATGTGAATTGTTCTGCACCTATGTGTCTGGTGTTTTCCTTGCCTCTGCTGCAGCAGCTCTGCCTCGGGGCTGGGAGGGAGGTAACATCAGGGTGATGGAGCCCAGTGGTGGTCTGAGTGGCAGCCACCATCCTGAAGTGAAGCTGATGAGGCTGGAACCATTCACAGGTCTGGGGAAGGCCTTGGTGTGTCTGGGGACTCAAATGAGCGCATGAACTCTGTCTAGAGGAGCCAGCAGCGTGGACTGGCAGCATCCTCTGCTAAGAGTGGGGTTGTCTGAGGGGGTCCTGTGCCTTGAGATGGGACAGGAGCACAGGCACCATGAGAGTGAAGGTTTGCATGGTTTCTGGGCCCTCCCATGGGATTGGTGCATAATGGCCCCTTCCCCTGCCCAGCTCCCAGAGGAGACAGCAGGAGTATAGGTTTTGTTCTGGTTGTCCTGCCGTTGCAGCCCAAGGTACCCACCATGGCTTGGCCATGCTACTGCTGTCACCTGGGAGATTCCTGTCTGTGGGATGGTCAGAACACACAGTGGTTTGGGTGGGTTGCCATCATTGAAAGGTGCAGCAGGAGGAGTGTTTGCATCTGCAGTGAGAGGAGACCCATGTGGCAACGGCTGCTGCAGGCAGGAGGAATAATCCAAACAAACACAGAAATCCTTGACAAGTGTGCTCCAGAGAGAAACTGTAGAACTCACCGATCCCTCATGTCACTGAGGTGGGTGCATGTTAACAGACTTAAGAAGCACTTTTCATATTCGCATTTCCACATGTATTAGAGAGTGCTCATTAAGGCCCACTCAGGGAGATGCTGTGGTGCCACAAAGGCAACTTCAAGTGAGCAGCTGGCCCCGTGCTCTGCTGCTCCCTCCCGTGGGGGCACCAGCACTGTCTGCATTGATAAATGCATGAAAATAGAAATCCTTCCTTTTTAATGTTTAGGAGCTCTTGTGCTTAGAGTATTCAGAATTTTTTCCCCCTCTTCTTTTAATAATGAGAGATTCTATGGCAAAGAAATAGCAGCTTAGTTTTGGGGAGGATGCTTGTTCTGTGTTATGACCTCATGCTCTCTCGCAGTCCCTGCATGTCCCTTTCCCAAGGGTGTTGTGGGAGCATGCAGCAAGCAGAAAGGAGGAGGAGGAGGAGAAGACCTAGTTCAGGAAGGAGAATTGCTCCAGCAACCCATCTCTAGGCATTTCTGCAGAGGATCCTCCTTTTCCAACAGGAAAGCTTTGCTCCTCTTCCCGATGTGGTAGGAACTGGCCACGGGGAAGTCAGATTTGCTTGACATGGATGGTTCAGAGGTTGCAGCAGTGCCCGGCTGCTGGGGCGATGCAGAGGGAGAGCAGCCACCCAGCTCCCCATCACCCTAGCCACTGCTCCCTTTTGATGTTGGCCCCAGACCTGCTCCATCTCCCCAAGCACCTCTGCGAACCTCCCAGCAGCATGACCTCTTTCTCTGTCATGCTGCTCGCCACATGGTTACTGTCTCCCCGCAAGCCTGTAGGGTTCCCACTTCCCTTCCTGCTGCAGCACCATGCCCATCCCATCCTTGCTCCTTCTAGAGGGTTTATCACATCCTCACTTCAATCCTGGCATAAGCTGTGCTGCCCTGCTCCTCTCCTGAGTGCTCTCACAGCTCCTGCCCTCTCTGTTGTGTTAGTTTTTCTTATTTACAGAGGTTCTCCTCCTCCGTGGTGCAGCTCAAGTGGCTTTGACGTTGTGTCACCCTGGATTTATTCCCTGTAAGGGAGCCCTGAAGGTCAGCAGTGGCGAGGCTCCCTGGGAGGTGGCAGAGGATGCTTCATACTCATGGCCGATGGGTATATCCTCACCATCAAACCAAGCAAGAGGAGCTGTGTAGAGGCGATGGGACAGCCTCTCCCTTTGCCCTGAGCTGGATAGCAAGGCTGGAGTGGGAAAAATACCAGCACATTTTAATTTTCAACTCAACCTGTACTGACCAATGTATTTTGATTAGAGCTCTGCTTCCTTTTCATCTCGGTGCTCTGGCTGGTGACAACTGCCACAGCCTCATGCACACAGTGCAATAGTTTATCACCGAAGGCCAGCCGCTCTATGAATTCAGAGCCCGTGCTGAACAAATCACGCTGTCACTAACGTCAAACTTGTTAACCTGATCTTTGGTGGATCACTAGTGTCAACATTGCATGGGACATACATTATCGGGCCCAAGGACTTTAGGAGATGCATTTGTCAGGCTGCTCTGTCACAGTCCCACTCTTGACCTTTGGAAAGTAACTTTCAAGGATAAGCTGCTTTCCTCTTAAAAAGAGTTGCTGTTCCCAGGAGTGTCACCCCACAGCCACTGGCTGGGCCAGGGCTGCAAGGAGAAGCTGGACTACCGTGTCTGCAGCGATGGTGTCAGCCCAACAATGAGTGAAGGATCTGCTGGGACGGTCCTGTGGGGCATCTTCCAGGGCTGGGAAAGGATTTCCTTTGGTGCCATCAGTGGCCATGTCTATTCCCTGAGCTTCTCCCCTTGTCACCAACTGCTCTTACATCTCCTCTCTTTCCCAGTCACTGTCCATTTGGACTTGAAACCTGAAAACCAGTCCACTATGTGCAGTAGACTGGTGCGTTGCCATTCACTGGACCATCACAAGTCTTGGTTTGCCAAGTGCGGGTGCAAGAATTGCTCTTGATATTTCTGATGGGGTTGATCACTGCTGTGGAGGTTAGACAAAAGATGGGCCACCATGGGCAGGACAGTAACAGTGTGCTCAAGAGGTGTGTGATCACAGTAGAATCCTGCCCAAACTCCTGGAAGTGGTTGGGTTTTGTGGTGTCTTTGCCGGTGGCATTCCATCCCTGAACCTCCCATGAGCCAGAGGGCAGTGGTGCCACAGGATTGCCAGAGCACCCTGCACGGGGCTGGTGCCAATGGGGCTGGTGGGGTAGGACTGACATGGCTCATGGCTGGGGGGACCCCAAGGCAGGCGCTGGATTCGAGCTTCATGTCCCTGTCCCCATGGGCTGACCCTGCTAATCAGCTGTGAAAGAGAGAGAGAAAGCTGGAGAGAAATCTTTCTCTCTGCTAACCTCATCACAATAAAGATTCCTATAAAGAGCTCTTATCCTTGAAGAAAATGAGGCACATAAGCAGGAATAGTAAACAAAAGGCTGTCATTTTGACCCAGGAGTGCTTCATGTTGTTGGCAACTGCCAAGAGGAAACATAAAGAGAGGCTGCATCCAAGTCCCAATTATGCAGAACTATGTGACTGATATGTCAATGAGTCCCCCCGGGAGGAGACCACCAGTGCTTCCCAGCGCTGCCTGTGCACCATCTGCACACCCCACCATGTGCTGGGCCCACCCGCGCCCCAAGAGAAGTCGTGCGTGGCATCGGAAGAATGTGGGGGACAAGGTAATGTCATCGGGAACACTATCGCCAAAGTCCTCGCCGCACATGCATTATCGGCATGGGCCCCAGAGTCAGGGACTGTGGGCAGCCGGCAGCACAGGCAGTGAGATCTGGCGAACAGTAGTGCTGACCACACCTGCTGCAGGCACACTCCAGGAACGTGGCGCAGGCAGGAGGGCTGCCCCACTGCCGATAAGCTGAGTGGATGGAGATAAAATCCCAGAGGGAGATATGCTTTGCTGAGCATCAAGGCTACGTACCAGCAAGGAGCCAAAGCTTGGCTGTGGCCTGAGGCGGGTGGTGTAGCTCTGCAGGCTCCAGCTGTGCTGCAGTCATGCTGGCCCCATAGCCTAGCCAGGAGGAGATGGGGCTGGACAGTCACTGGACTGAATGGCGAGGTTTTGGTGACAGATATGCCAACGCTTGGACCCATTGGGATCACAAAGCAGAGGCTGTGTGGATTCCTTGGCCATGACAATGCTGTGGCAGGGTAGCAACTTTGAGGCTCATCCCAAGCCCTGAACAATAGCCCTCCCTTCCCAGTACATCCCCAAGGACCCATGCAGCGGGAAGCCCAGGGCCATCCTTGTTCCTCCCTTCTGGGTGCTGTGGCCGCTGAAATGTCACTTGAGTCTGCACCTCCTCCCTGCCCCCAGGGAACCCTAGGGCTGCACAAAGCCTTCAGCATTGGATCTACATGTTCTGGCTGTTCCTGCCTGCACAGGCAGGTGCTGCCAGAGGTATCCGGGGTCTCCTTGGGCACAGATGGTTCTATGTCCTAGCACAAACCCAATGTGGGGCAGGGAAGGAGAGCAGGAGCACAGGCAAGAGGTCAATGCTACCACAGCAAAGGACCCCAGGATTGGAGCTGGCACCTGGCTGCTTCCTGGCCTTGGATGGGCCTGGGCATCTCTGGTGCCAGAGCCCAATGCACCCACCCCATTGGGAGCTGATTCTGCCTAGACCCTGCAGAGTCACTCCAGAACAGATCTCCAAAATCCACCCTCCTGTCACCGGCTGGGACCTGCCAGGTTGCACCATGGCCAATGCACTGGCCCTGACCAGGGGCCAAACAACCACTGCAATAGCTGGGCCACAGCCTTGGCAAAAGCCCATGCAAAGGAAAGTGCCCAAGGCCAACAGGGACGTATTTACCCCTGAAAGCACCTTGCTGCAAAAATAGCAAGTGGCCGGCATGAGGCCGGGGCTTCCCAGGGAACAATGCCCGGCGGGAGGAAGCAGCCGTGGCCGCCCCGCAGCTCTGTCCCCGCCTCGCGCGGTGCTGAGCCGTGAGCTGCTGCGTGCCGGCCCGGCAGGGACCTTGAACCTGCCACAGATTTATTTTCTCTGACATTGGCATCGTGTCGAAACATCTGGCATGCGGCTGATAATTGCTGGGGATCAGGGCGGAAGCTGCTCTGGGCCTGGCGCTTCTTCCAGAGCTCTGTTTTCATTAGTTTTTCTCCTCTCTTCAGCTGCAGACTGAGAAAAAAACAAGCAGGGCTGCACAGCTTGCCGCTCCTGCTCCTCTCCCCACAGCCACAGCACTGGAAGAGCTTCCTGCTCCCCCCGATTCAGCATGGCTACACCACAGGCCCCATCACCATCGTGCTGGGCCAAGGCTGCATTGATACCAGTGGGAACAAGCCTTCTCTTGACCCCTGAGACGGGGTTCACAGGTCCTGCCATGCCACCCAGGGTGCCGGTGGCCACCTGGCTGGGGCAGAGCTGCGGCACAGCCCTTGCTGTGCTGGCATGGGGCTGGCCAGCCTGTCACCAGGGCTGTCATCAGTGCAGGATGAGGCAAAGAGCAGGACCCTGTGCACAAAAATGCAAGGAGACAATGGAGTGCAGGGCTGGTGGTGGGAGCAAATCTCTGCTCTGGCACGACAGGAGGTTTCAGGTATGGCCTCTCACCCCAGCATCAGGCCTTGCTGCCCTTCTGTTTTCACAGGGCGATTGGAAACGCAAGCCCTGTGAACAATGTGGTGCCCATGACTCAGGACTATGCAAGGCACTGGAGTGTGGAGAGACATACACACCTCTGCTGCCGAGGGCTCAGCTGCCCCACCATGTCCTCAGCTGGGGGGCACTAGATTTCTTTGAGTACTGTTCTGGCCATGGGTGCTGGGAGCTCACAGGGACCCCAGGCATGGAGTCCCCATGTTTGGAGGAGCCTCCTCCCACCCTGCCCTGCAGAGGAGACCTCTTGGGGCTGCGGAGGCCCTGGCTGTACATCTCAGTACTGGCTGGATGTGATGGGCTCACACTCCTCCTGGAGGTGTCCTGCCCTGCACCCATGATCCCTCCCGCCCTGGGCTGTAAATCAACATGACCGTGGGTGCTGGCATGCTTGTTGCCGCCCACCAGTGCCCCCCACCTCCCTGCAGGGTCTCTCTCCCATGGTGCGTTATCTGCCATAGGGGTCCCACTTATCTCCGCTGTCACTTTCTAATGCTAGTTTATGGGCAGCATTTTGTAGCTTAATTATGATGTTTTTCAGTGTGGTCACGTGGCCACAGAAGCCAATAAGGCACCGAAGTGGGTCCATCCCAGCTGAGCCTGGCCCCCATGGGGAGGAGATTGGCCAGTGTCCTGCCCAGGGCGGTGTGTGCGCAATCAGAGCCCCGACACCTTCCTGGCGGACATAGGTCCCATAAATCCCCCAGCTTGCAGTGGACAGGGCAGCGGTGCCTAGCACCCAACAGAGGCTCCTTGGGTCACAGCTCCTGGCTGGCGACATAAGCAAGGCTGTCCTGCCACGCCGGCCCACGCGCAGCTGCCTCACGGTGAGTATGTGCGCATGGGAAGAATCACGGTCCCCCGTCCCACCCATCTCCCCAGTCACTGTTGCCATTCCCCAGCACAGTGGTGGCCGAGGCTGGAGCTGGGGACGTGGCAGGGCTTGGCGAGGAAGTGCGAGCTGTGTGTGGGCCTCTGCTTCCCGTCCCTGTCAGTGGGAGTGGGATGGAGGCTCTGCACAACGCAGGCAGCAAAAGCAAGGCCTCGCCATAGCCTTGGCCTCTCAACCATGCTGCTGACCAGAAATGACAGAACCAGCTGCCGAGAGGCTCTGGGAGCCCAGCCAGTGGTGTCTTGGGGCCCCCAGTCACCCCAGCACTGAGTGTTACCTGTGGGAGGGCAGGCAGCCTCCACACTCTCAAGCAGGCATGGGAGGCAGCCAGAACCGCTCAGCACCTGGGGCTGGCTGAGCCTGTGTCCCTTCTTCATGCCATGCCAGCAGGCACCACGGCCCTCGGCTTGGAGTTGCTTTTGTTCCTCACAGTGTTTGCTTGGCTCTTCTGACTTGCAGACCCTCCTGGGCTTCTCTTCCCAGATGGCAGGTCCTGCTCCATGGCTGCCTGGCAGCTCCCCCGGGAGCTCACAGTGAGTGCGGGGGCCGTGGCCGAGGGGCTCTGCCGGTTGTGGGAGCTCTCCTTCCCAGCCAAGTGGCCACTGACCCGCACCGAGGGCTGCTCCGCTGCTATTCTTAGCCTAGGCTTGATTCCTGATGGCTCTAGAGTGATGCTCTGATGAACCTGTATCCTGTTTGCCGATCTCCTTTGCCAGTGCCACTTCCTACCCACTGCACTCATGGGCAGAAGCAGGCATGTGGGGTGAGACAAGTGGGATGAGCTATGTGGGATGAGCCATATGGGACCAGTAGTGACAGTTCTCATTCGCAGGGTGCTGTTAGCAGCATAGACCCCAGCTGTGCTGGAGCTCCAGGCACCCACAGCCTCGGGTCCCCCATACCACGGCCCTCCCTGCAGCTCCCTCAGCATCAAAATGCATTGAATGGCTTGATCGATTGAACCTCCTTCCTCAGGGGCTGTGCAGGCAGCAGCTCTTGTCTGTGCTGGGACAGGCTGTGACTCTGCACTAGCCATGAAGATTCTCCTGTATGAGAGCGTAAGCTCTGACAGGATGGGTTCAGCTCCAGTGCCCAGCTCAGAGCTGAAGCCTCAAGCTCCCCGTGGCCAAGTGCCTGTGCTGTGGCATGTGGCCAGCTGGCCTGGGAGTATCTTGATAAAACAGGACGTTCTGGGAGCATGGGTGCTCCTGTACTGGTCTGCTGCCATTATGGAATATTTTGTTAAGAGTCCCTAAATGCAAAGCAATTAATTAAATCCCGATGGTGAACAACTGCTGTCTGGCAGGCAGACCAGGACACAGTTGGCAGTGGCACATGGGGTGGCCGACTCTAGGTCTGAACCATCATCTCATTAGTAATGGCCCCAGAGGAGGTGTTGGGAGCTGCTGCACACCCCAGTGCTCCTCACCAGATTCCCCTGGGCTCTGTGAGCACCTCTCCACAGCTGGATGGCTGCAGGACCCCCCAGTGTGGGGTAATAGAAGTGGTTCTGGCAGCACTCTGGGATCTGGGGGCACTAAGCAGGGTCAGCTGCAGGTTGTTCCTCCTGCTCAGACACATTTAATTTTATTCCAGCCCTCAGGACTCCCAGCTCCCACACTTATCCTGCCACTCGCAGGCCATATGCCTGGGGAGGTGAGGGGCTTGTTGCTCCCCAGGAATAGTGTAAGGTAGCTCCACCAACCCCAGGGAAAGCAGGGGAGGGTCTCATGCCTCTTTCTACAGAAAGGTGCTCCTTAGGTCTCTCGGGCCAGAGCCCCCAGTGCTGCCAAGGCCTGATTGAAGAGCTTCCCCAGCTCGGAACCTGCCTCCCCAGCACTGCCATCGGGGTCTTCTCTTGCCCCGCCACCCCAAGCCCTAGTTCTGCTTCTGTCCCCGGTGCTCGGCCCGGGCTGCTGCCGGCCTGGGCTGCTCTGCCCGCCGGGGCCTGTCGAGGCAGAGCACAGCCCCGTCCCCATGTCCCCCGGTGTGTCCCCGTATCCCCGGGCTGGCAGGTCCCTCCGCCCCCGCCCCGTCCCCGGCGCCGTGAGCCTTTCGCTCTCCCCAGAGGAGGTTCCCCAGCCCCCGGGGGGGTGGCCGCTCGCCCGCACCAACATGGAGATGCTCTTCCAGCCGCTATAAAGGGCTCCAGCTCTGGCACCTGCTGCTCGGTCTCCGCTGCGCCTCACTCCCGCTCCGCACCCAGCGCAGGGTGCGGGGTGTCCCCGGCCCCGGCCCTATTCCCCGCTGGCCCCGTCCCTCTGACCTGCTGGCTTGTCCCGCAGCAGGGCCGCTGGAGGGGATGGACTATTCCTATGATGAGGACCTGGACGAGCTCTGTCCGGTCTGCGGGGACAAGGTCTCCGGGTACCACTACGGGCTGCTCACCTGCGAGAGCTGCAAGGTAGGAATTGGCCGAGGCGTGCGGGACTGGGGCTGTGCGGAGCAGGGGAAAAGTGATCGGGGCTATGCGGGGACTAGCGCCCAATGCGGGAAGCGAAGATGTGCGGGGCTGTCAGGGGATCAGGGCTGTGAATGGACCGGGGCTGTGCGAGCATCGCGGAAACGGGTCCAGTGCTGTGCGAGAAACGGCGCCCTGCGGGGACCGGGTAGACGCGTCTGGGGCTGTAGGGGTACCGAGGCTTTACGTGAACAGGGGCTGTGTGAAGACCGCTGCACGAGGGAGAGGGAGCAGGGGCTATGCGGTGAGCGAGGAGGGGGCTCTGCAGGGGCCGGGGTCGCGGGGCAGGCTGCGGGCTGCTTCTCTCCCATTTTCGTTAGCGGCGGATTCGCGCTCGGCGGCGGGACGGAAGCGCGCCCACGACGGGAGTCCCGACAGTGGCGGGGGGTGGAGGGAACCTCCTTCGGGAGTAGGGCACGGGAACGGGGTGCTGGTGCAAGGATGCGAGGATGGCGAGGCGCCGGAGTCGGGATGTCGGGATGCGGCGATGTTGGGTTGCCGGTGCCGGTAACCCGCTGCATCGCCGCCGCTCGCTGCCGCAGGGCTTCTTCAAGCGGACGGTGCAGAACAACAAGCACTACACCTGCACTGAGAGCCAGAACTGCAAGATAGACAAGACCCAGCGCAAGCGCTGCCCTTACTGCCGCTTCCAGAAGTGCCTCACCGTGGGGATGCGCCTGGAAGGTAGGACAGGGCTGGGCTCCGCGGCTGCGGACGAGGCTGCGCGGGGCTGCTCGGTCCTTCCGGGGCCGTTTGCGCTGTCCCTGCCACCGCCGCTCGCCCTCGCCGCGTCCCCGGGCCAGTAATTCCCGCAGCCGCTTCGATTCCGTTCCCGCCTCCCAAGTTAAAGACAAATTCGTTTTTTAGCCTCTCCTCTTGCTTTTACTTTTTTTGTTTTTGTTTTGTTTCCCCGGGGGGATTTTGGCTGCTGAGGCTTCAACTTTCTAGGATTTTTTTTTGCTGGCAGAACAGTTGGGAAATAACATGGAAATTATTGTTTTCCTTAAGCACATAATTCCAGAAGCCAAGATTTAAGGAAAACGTTAAAAATGATGGGGCTCGCAATAAAACTGCTGCAGACCCACCAAGAATATTTTCCTCTTTGTGACATTTAGCATAACAGATTTCTGATCTAAGTCTCGGGAAGAACAATCACAGCACCTCCAGTCACCACCTCGCTCTTCCCAGAGGATTCAATCCCGATTGAGATATCAGAGTTGAGCCTTAACATCCCCAAGCCGTGTATTGTAATTTTTGCAACTCTTGGCAAGGGCCAACAAAACATATTTGGGGGGGGACTGATTGCTGGCAAGAGACCACAAAGCAAAAGCNTGCAGTAGATGAAAGTAGGCAGACCCAGGGGCCAGGCTCAGAACACTCAGCTTTTTGGGCTCACTGCACAGAGTGCAGTTGATCCGAAGGTACCATACAGGGTACTCCTTGCTCCCCAGAGCAGGAGGAGAGCCCGTGAGCAGAGGTGCAGGAGTAAGACACAACATCGAGCTGTGAAATCAGCATTTGCAGACTCCCAGTGTGGGCCAGCTTCCAGCCTCACCTCCAAACAGACCCCAGCTTCACTCTCCTCCCTAGACTGGAGTTACCAGTGCGCTAAATTGGTCTGTGCATGCTTTGTAGTTCTGACTGGTGCTGCAGGAGAATTTGAGTGCTGAGGGATCTGAGGGCAGGCAGGCAGTGGAAACACTCAGGCTGACGGGAGTGTGGGGGACAGGCATGGTCTCAGTTTGCCCCTTTTTGGTATTTTTGTCTTGCTTTCAGTGGAGCTCCTCTTGCCCGTGGTCCAGGAGGGCAGCAGTGCAGGTATTGAAGCTCCTCCACCCATATAGCCCCTTTTTTTGTTTATTTTCTTGCTGTTAGCTCCTTAACAAAGCCCTCCAGCCAGGGGAGATCACCCGGTAGAGGCTGATATACTTGTAGGACCATCTTTTTTGTGGTAAAATATGGAGCCCACCTTTCCACAGTTCCCAGTGTTTCTGGGCAGTGAATCCGAGATGACACTTGGAAGGTGAGCTCCCTGCTCCACAGCAAGCCAAGATGATTGATTTTGGAGACAAGAGTGTTGACATAGGCTCCCTTCAAATTGCCTGAAGAGATGCTGCAGTGAAGCCTGGCTGGGGAGAGCAGCATAGCTCTGGTCCAAGCCTGCCTGCACCCTTGGGCACCTCTGGGCACCCTCTTGGCACCCCCCATGCCCTTGCCTGGGCAGGGAGAGGTGGGCGAGGGAAGACAGAGCTCTGCTGGTAGCTTGCACCAGCTGGGACTCTGCATGGGAGGCAGGAGGAAGGGGGAAGTTGGGTGCACTGAGAGCCTCCCAGTGAGTGGCTCCGGGGTCACCTGCAGATGGTTTCGCTGGGGAGATGCCAGGGCTGCAGGCTGCACTTGGGCCCCCTTGCCCTGAGAGTCAGGGCACATTGGTTGCTTCCCTACACCCAGCCGGAATGCGGCAAAAACCAAGTTGTTCTTGATCCCAAGTGAGGCACAAAACGGCAGAAGTGGAGCAGGAGGGAATGAAAAGGCCTCTTCTCCCTTTGTGTTCTTGCTGGGAGAGTGAAGGAGATGACTAGTGGTCGCCTGCGGAGGGTTTGTAAAGACAGATTGGGGGGGGGATTATGTGTGTGCAGGCAGCACTAGTGGGGTCCCTGCCTGTGCAAACTTTCCCAGGGTCAAGGAGATCCACTTGCGATGCAGTCCTTGGGCATGGCATCAAATGGTGGTGGAAACATATTCCTTTGAGCAGGTGGGAGATTTGAGCTTTTGGTGTGCTCTGGTATCAGTGGGATGTCAGATCTGTGGGTGCTGGCTCAGGCTGTGTGACAGGGTCTGCCCACAGGGTATCCCACATGCTGAATGTAGCCATCTCCCTCGGACCCATGAAGTTAGGAACTGCCCCGGGGCAGCTGTCTATTACCCAGAGGCATGCAGGCAGGCTTTCAGGAGTGGGGGGTGGGGAGGTGGGCAGCACCCCTTGCCTCAGAAGATGCCTCTGGCTGTCCCGCTCCCAGCGCGATGCTGTTTTCATGAATAAAGAATGAAAGAGGAAGCACGGGGCGGCTCCCCTGGGAGCACATTCCTGCTTGCCCTGGAAATGTTGCTGTTCCCGGCGATGCGCCCGCATTTCCAGCCTGCAGAGAGGAGAGTTTGGGAGGTGCCCTGGAGAAGCAGGCGAAAGAGGCAGAGGCAACAGCTGAGACACAAAAGCAAGACCTGCCTGCTGTCAGCAGGGAGGCAAACTAGCCAAGGGCTTCTCTCTTTGATGCTAAGTCTGTGGGCTGTGCTTGCTGGCGTGGTCTCCTCCATCTCTCTACATCGCCGTCCAGCTCCTGGCTTCCAGCAAGCTGAGGCACTTCCAAGGGTGGGCCAGGGCAGCAGCCCCTGGGAACACAGCGGGGCGTGATGGAGGGACAAGCTCCTGCTGCAGAGAAGCACCTGTTCCTTTGCATGCTGACACATTCTTGGGTTTCTTTGGGGGTTCAGAGGGAACATCTGCTCTGCTACAGCCAGGAGATTGCAATGGGGCCATCAGAGGGACTCTGCCAGAGGGATGCTCTAGCAGAGACCCTTGGCCAGAGCTGATATTTGGCAGCAAAGAGCAACCTGCCCAAAAGCTGGCGCAGCTCTGCCAGCTGTGCTGCTGCCTGTGAAAGAGGAAGAGGTTTGCAGGAAAGAAGCATGTGCAGCTTGAATGCAGGCAAACGAGTGTCCTGAGGGGGTTATGTGGTCTCTGGCTCTCCAGAAGCAAGGAAATCCCAGGGCTGGTCCAGAGTCAGGGGGTCATAAATATGAAAGTGGGTGTCAAGCCCTGTTGTCTGCCAGACTTCACAGGCTGTCCCTTCAACTCACAAGGGATGCAAGCTGCTTTATCCTCTAGCCCATTCTGTAGTTAAAGCCAAATGCCTCTGCTTTTCCTGCAATTCCTAGAGGCTCTATGGGTGACATTAGCAAAGCAAGAGCTGGTGCCAGGTGCCTAAGCTTGCTGTGTCACCTCTGTGGTGTACATGGCTGGTCTGGGAGCCACACAGCCTGCTGGCAGCTTTTTGAGAAGCTCTTCCTTGTGCCCCCTAGACCTGCTTGGCCACCAGATCCCACCCCATAACCTTCTCCATGCTGTGTGAAAGTGCTGGCCTCCCTCCATGCCTGTTCACTGCAGCCTCTGCCCTCTCTCTGCCCCCAGCTGTGCGTGCAGATCGGATGCGTGGTGGGAGGAACAAGTTTGGACCCATGTACAAGCGGGACCGTGCCTTAAAGCAGCAGAAGAAAGCTCTGATCCGTGCCAATGGCTTCAAGCTGGAGACCGTGCCTCAGATTGTGTCCCCGGTGCAGAATGACTACAACCTGTCCTCCACCATCCACAGCATCCATGCCATGTCCAAGACCTTGCCACCCAACCCTGCTGCCCTGACACCTGTCGACTATGAGCGCAGCCCTTATGGGACACCCTCCCTGGGAATGACTGTGCCCAGCCACCCACCACTCGCCGGCTACCACTACTCCTCCTTCTCCAACCGTACCATCAAGTCCGAGTACCCAGACCACTACACAAACACACACGAGTCCATGCCTGCCTATGTGTATCCAGAGACCTATCCCAGCAGCTCCCCACCTGACATCCCTGAGGTCATCCTGAAGCTGCTGCAGCTGGAACCTGATGAGGCCCAGGTGAAGGGGCGGATACTGGCCTGCCTGCAACAAGAGCAAGGCAAAGGCCGGCATGAGAAGCTCAGTACCTTTGGCCTCATGTGCAAGATGGCTGATCAGACCCTCTTCTCCATTGTGGAGTGGGCACGAAGCTGCATCTTCTTCAAGGAGCTGGAGGTAGGAGCCTGCATGGGAGGGAGGGATGCTGCACTGAGAGGTGATGGGAGGCAGATAGGACTGCTTTCAGGTAGGGTGCTGCTGTGGGCAGGATTGGGACTGAGATTTGGTGAGGGTGGAATGCTGTTGTGGGCAGAACTGGAGTTGAAATGCCATGAGGACAAGTCAGTGCCCATGGGCTACCAGCTCTGCAGGCTTGCTGGTGTATCCCTGTCCCACTCCCAGCTCCCTGCATGGCTGGAGGCACCAGGGCCAGGCTACAAAGCTGGAGTGATTCCCACTGTCATTGTGGGGCCAGTGATTTCAGATTCATCACGGCAGGGGCGGGTGTGGAAGCAATTGCTGGCAGAGTGACTGCAGTGTCAAGCTCAAGATATAATTGAAAAATGTAACATTGAGGAATTATAGTTGAGACAATTCTCTCCTCTGCCTTCAGGAGGAAAATCGATGCAGTCAGGTGCGTGCCTACTAGCACCAGGCAGCCAAGGCAGGGCTGGCTGGGGCAGGGACACCACCAAGCCTCCTGTAGAGCTATTTCTGCTGCTGGCAGCCTGTGAATGTGCCTGGCTGGGGGATGTGGAGCTGATGCCTGTCCTGTTGGGCCATCCCCTCTAGTAAATCCCCCTGAAAGCTTACTGGAGTCAAGGAGTGGGCTAGAAGGGATGGGACAGCCTCTGCCATCCTGTAAACCTTGCCAAGCTCTCAGACATTTTCCATTCATGTCCTGGGCTGACCTAAGATCCCAAACTGCTGCAAAACTGGGAGAAAAAATTTTGCAACATGACCAAAACCCAGAGAGCAACATCCCAGGGCTGCTAGGAGACCCATGTGCCTTCCCATCGTCCAAGTGGGAGGCTGTGCTACCTGGCCCTGGCCCTGGCCAAAATCACCTTCCTCCCACAGTGTCATGGGAACTGTGACCCCCAACAGGTCCAGACTCTTCCCTGTGCCCACCCTGCAGGGTGCCATGGGGCTGAGCATGGCAGAGTGTCACAGCAGAGAATAGCCCCTGGCTGCCAGAACAGTGTCAGGAAATGGTATTGTGGGGGTGGGTTGTGCTCATTTCAATCATATCAGTGTCCAGCCTGGATTTTGGGAACAGGGTGGTTGTTGTTTTGCAGGAGATATTGTAAACACTGTAAATTCAGCTGCCGGCTGCATTGCCATGTAGCCTTGTAACTCCATTGTCAGCTTGATTCAGCCACCAAAATAGGCTGTTTCCGTGTGAATCCACGTCAGTGGGTGCTCCTCCTCACATGGGGCTCTGAGGGGGACAGCAGTACCAGGGGCCTCACCTGGGCAGGGCCACCAGCATTCTGCCAGGAGTGGGGCATGTCTCTTGCTGTACCCAGGACATGGAACACTCAGAGATGGGAGCTTAGCTGGGCATCCTTGTCAATCACTGGCACTCTGGGGGCTCATGCCTTTTGTCTTCAACCCTGCAGTGAGCATGGGGCAGATTTCCAGGGACTACAGGACACCACGTCCTGCCCTGGCTCCAGAGGGAGCGTGAGAAAGAATGGCTGTGGCTGGCCTTGGCTCCTTCCCATGCACTCTCGGCAACACGCAGCGTAACTGGGCAGGTCCGAGGCCCTGGCATGGGACTGTGGTGCCTGGGCCCCTCTGCGCTTGTGTCCCCCAGGGATAGTGTCAGGGGTGCCCACCATCCCCACAGCACAACCTCCTTGGTGCAGGGCAATGGCTTTCCTTTGGGCGTGCAGAGAGAAGCCATTCGGAAGCAGGAGTAGATCTGCAGCTCCTGCAACCCCATTCCTGCTCTTGCCCTGCACATAAAAGCAAACAGCTGCTGGGGTGGTAAATGAACTCCTGCTAGTGCAGAGTTTATGGCTTTACCCTAAAGCCCACTAGCACGAAGTAAAATTGCCATCCTGGAGATCAATGGCCATCATGCAGGCAGTTCCTGTGGGGTGCTCAGGGCTCCTTGGAGCAGGAGATGCCAGCAGCCTTCTCCATCCCCTGGGAACATCTGTGTGAAGGTGATGGTCTCCATCCCCAGTCAGGGAGGTGGGGATCTGGACTGGAAAGGGCATCATGTCAGGATGGTGCCAAAATGAGGAGGGAGTGCAGACGTGTGAGGAAGGGGTGAGGGCAGATAATGCCACACATGGTGTCCTCTGCCTGAAGACTGCCAGCACCCACGTACTCCTGCCACAGGGCTTTTCTGCAGACAGCTGGTTTCTTCCCTAAGCCTCAAAGGGAGCTTCCAGAGGGAGCAAAATCTCAGGGACACAGGGACCCACTGGCTCATTCTTGGCCGGGCTGTCTTTTGCTCCCTGCCCAGGGAGAGCAAGAACAGGTTCCCCCCAGAGCTAGCAGGTCTTGTTGCCATTTCCTTTCCCACACTAGCAGTCTGGCGAGGGGCAGCAGCAGACCAGGGGTTTTGCCATCTCCTCCCATTGGGGTGGTTGGGGGCATTGGGGAGAGCACCCCCCCCCAGCTCCACCCCTGCGCCTGGGGAGGGAGGGGGCAGATGGGCTAATGGCCTCTTGACATCGGCTCACACGCCACGTCCACCCGCTGGTGCGGGGCAGTCAGATTGAAAACAGATTTAACTTCCCAGATATATCGTTTCATTTAAGGGCCAGTAATTCTGTCAGTCTGCCACTGACAAACGAGGGTCCCCATGCCAATCCGCCGGGGAGACTGATGTCGCGGCGTTCATCTCGTGTCACCAGGCAGAGAATTACGGACTGTGCTGGCCTTCGGAGGCAAGACTAATAATGCCGCGCGGCAGAGGGGGATTTGGGGGCCCGCTTGTTTATCGAGGGCCGGCCAAGCAGCCGTGGCGCGAGGCTGCGCGGGCGGAGGTGGAAGAGGTCAGTGCTGACGCCCATAAATACGAACTTTAACTGAGTCTAGATGAGATGTGTCAGGACGGAGGGAAGATTTGCAGCATCTCTTCAGGAAGAAAAATACGGGCCGGAGGTGAAATATATTTTGTTGGGTCGTGAGTCTCAGGCAACTTTGTCCTTTCAGATGTAATTTTTTCATATATATGTGCAGAGAGACAGACGGAGAGATGTGCACCCACACATGCACACTCACATTGTGTCTGGATTTGGTTTGGTTTATACAAGTGCATCTTACACAGCCTGGTTTGTATAGGTGTTACTGCCATATATACATACAAATATCACACAGAGAGGGGTGCATTGACCTTTAGATTGGGATGAGCAGACAGGAATGTTAAACAAATTGCCGTGGTTTCAGCCTGAAGGCCAGGCTGGCTGGGTGTGTGGCAGATCCCTGCCGCTGGTGGAGTGGCAGGGTGCAGCCATGGGGAGCTGGGATGGTGCTGATCCCTCCTCAGCCCATTCTCACCATGGAACTGGGGCAAGCCACCCTCCCATCCACAGGCAGGCATCAATGTTTGAGGAGAGAGCTGCTGAGGGCAGCACTATCATGGACCAAGGGGTTCCTGCATGTAGTGGGTCTGTGTGCTGGGCTGCTCTTCCTTGCTTCCTGTTAGAAACCTCGGAGCCATGATGAAGCCTATTTGTAGTCAGTCGCTTCTCTGCCTTTAGCATGTGTGGGTCATCTTGACCCCATCTCCTGGCCAACAGCCAGAATGTTTTTGGCAGATCTAAAATCTCCTTCTGGCCATGGATGCTGCAGCAATGTTTAGCATCCTATGCACTGGGGGAAAAGTGACTGCCAGCTACCAGTGAACCCCAGCAAAAAGGGGTAGCCTGGACCACAGCAGCATGCTCTGCCAGCAGGGAGATGAGATCTCAGCCCTGCTGCTCTGCTCTTGGTGTTTTTTTGCTTTAAGATGCCCACCACGATGGTATCTGGGCAGGGAGATGGGGACCTGCATTGACCATTAATGCCTTAGACTCATGTGGGGTTTTGATTATGGGTGGCTGACGGACAGTAACCCACTTTCTTACTTCTTGATAGCCAAGGTGACAAGTCCTGCTCTCACTCAGTAATCGCCCAGGCTGCAGCTCGGGACAGTAGCGTGTGCTGTGCAACCTGTGTGGGAGCTGCTGGGGCAAATCCTGCACCAGGCATCTGGGAGGAAGCCCAGAGAGCATCCCTGGGGTGGAGGCAGGTCACAGGCATTGAAGTACTCCTTGTGCCTGTGGTGTGCTGAAACTGAGTGAGGAGAGGCTGGGGATCGATGTCCTGTGACCTACTCGGGGCTTCTGAGCAGAGCAGGATTGCTGGTGTGTCACTGATGCTGAGGTGCTGGGGTTGCCTGGGCACATTTTGGGGAGTCACAACACTCTCATGGTCTTCCTTCTCTCATGCCTATGAACGCACAGGGAGGGCTGCAGATGGTTTAAAACTACATCCACATACAGATCCTGTAGCTGTGTACCCTGGCAGTGCAGTCCATGCATCTGCACACCTTGCCTCCCCTCTGGCCCCTGGTCCCAGCCTATGTGCCACAGGGAAATGCCTTTTCCTGTGGGTGGCAGGCCTGCAGCCCCAAGGCACTTCTGCAGTCGGGCAGGAGGGGAATGCTCTCCCTGTGTGGGGAGGGCTTTGCTGCTGCATTTTGTGACTGGGTTAAATGCTTGCTTTAAAAAAAAAATAAAAAAATCACCTCTTAAAGACAGCTTGCATCAGGTCCTTGATAAAGCACTCCATTGAAAAGCCTTGACATTAAAAGAGGAAGATCCTTTGCTTAACTTTTAAAGGCGAGAGTGCATGCGTGCTGCCTTGCTGGGAGGATTGATTGACCCTGAGTGGCCATCCATTAGCAGCCTTCTCCTCCTGGGAGGCCAGGCTGGGCACAGTAGGGTGAGCTCCAGCTGAGAGTCCTGTGGCAGTGGAGACACACTGCCAGAGAGGGATGTGGGGGGATCCTGCTGCCTCCCCAGCCTGAGGCACAGGGACATCTCGCTTGGTGCTGGGGTGCAGGCAGGGTTGGGATCCCTGGAGACACCCCTGAGCCCTGTCCAGCCCCAGAGCCTCCAGCCTGTCCCGTCATGCTCACAAACACATCCCCCTGCACCATGGCCCTGTGGCTCTGGTGCACAGTGATGCTCTCAGGAAAGTCCACAGCATGCCGGAGCATGCTGGCAGGGATCAGCCATGCAGCAGCCACGCAGGGTGAAATGTGCTGTGGACATATAGGGAGGTGCTCGGCTGAGGGAGCTGGACCTGCCTGCAGAGTTTGAGAGAAGCTGATTAGTAATTTTTAAAGGGAGAATATCTCAAAACTATTAAAATGCTTCCTTTTGGAAAAGCTGAATATTTAAAAACCATTCTTGGAGAAAAACCTTCTGTCTGTTCCTTTTGGAGCTCATCCCGCTCAGGAATGAGGCACAGGAAGGAGCTTTCCAAAACAACGCTGCGACTCAGGCAGAGCAGAGGAGCTCAGCACCGGATGGGAGTGTGCAGCTGGGCTGGCAGCGTGGTGCCGTGCTGGGAGACCAGCTCCCTGTGAGGGCTGGCAGCAGCCACAGTCAGTCACCCTCTGTGGGGTGGAGGTCATCATGAACGCAGAAAACCTCCATTTTGTTTGGATGCAGGATGAGTTTTTCCTCAGTTCTTTGTTCAATGGCAGAACAGAAACCTCATGACCTGTCCTACTGGGCTGTGTACCGTGGTTCCTTTGCTGTTTTGAGTGATGTGGCAGCAAGGCTGGCTTTTGCAGCACTGTTGTGCCCATTGCACCATGCTACGGGCAGGTTTCATGCCATCCATCAGGATTGGGCATCACAGCCCTGGCCACAGTTTCTGCTTTCGGTGCTGCATTTCCCTCCAGGCTCTGACCACCCACCCCACTTGGGAAACAAATCCCAGTGGCTCATGGGGAGTGCCGGGCTCTGAGACCATAAAGCTCTTTCTTATCTGACTCCTATTCCTTTTGCAATCTCCCAGCACTGGTTTATTGCAGCCTCTTCAGCAAAACGAGTGTATTATCCTGTCCTGTGATACTGCATCTGTCTTCCTTCTATTAAAGGCAGCAAGCACAATGGCACTGTAGAGCTCTTCTGCTGGCGCTGAATTTGCTTGGTAGGGAGGTATTACTGCTAACCCCCAGCCCTTTGCCTACACCAACCTCACAGGAGAGGGATCTCTGGGCAGGGCAGACGTCCAGCTCTTTGCAGAAAAGAACTGATGTCCTGAGGAGAGCAGTGCTGCAGGGACGAAGCTGGTAAGCTGTGGTGGTTCTCAGTGGGGAAGGTAGATGAGCAATGTGTCTCCTACCTGCCTCCTGAACTCAGACAGCAGCATGCCCCATGTCCTGCCACAACTCCGGGCACAGGAGCCAGGCAAGACTCTTTGTTTTGCCAAACATTGGCTCTGGCAGCTTGTCCTGCCCATCACTGGCACTGCTAGCAGCCCATCGGCTTTTCCATGAGACCTTTGGAGGTCCTTGTGGATTGTGTCCTCGGTTGAATTTCTTAACAGAGGCAATTGCTGACATTTCTTCTAAAGCATAACTGTGGATGCTTATACCTGTGCCAGCTCACATGCAAATATGCCTGTGATCATGTGTGTGTTGGTGCCTGGGCAGGGGCTGGCCTAGCAGCTGCAGGGCACAGCAATGCCCCAAAGCTGGTGGCTTGCTCTTCCATTCCAAAACTGCCATCCCTGGCAGGGAGGTGAGGATAGGCACCGTATTCTTTCACTGTAAAGTATCCAGAGGGGCTGGCTGAAGACACAGGGCCTTTGTGCTGCAGCTGTATGTTCCCTCCCACCTGGGGACATAGCCAGCAGTCATTTTGTTAAAGATCTGTGGGCAGTTTGGGGAGGATGTGCCTGGTGGGGGAAAACGTGTCCTGATAAGAGGTAGCAAGTGCCTCTGAAACATGCTGAGCTGCTTCAAAGCTGGCTCTGTGTAGCCATCCAGTGCACCTCCTCTCCTCCAGCCCGGGGTCACCCTTGCTGTGGCTGCAGCTCCAGCTTTCCCTGCCTGCTCAAGGAGTCCTCACTGCTGGACTGGCCTCCTGAGGGACATCCACTGGGCATGGGGCTGATGCTATGTGAGTGAAGCG
The DNA here is from genome assembly GCA_013396975.1 of Bucco capensis. Lineage (NCBI taxonomy): Eukaryota > Metazoa > Chordata > Aves > Piciformes > Bucconidae > Bucco > Bucco capensis. Next base: position 130,606 of record VWZO01020745.1, read on the forward strand.
CAAGGGGTGTGTGGGGTGTGAGCCTGTGGGTGTGACATGGCTGCAAAGTGCTGATGCTTGCAATCCTCCCTATAGACACTAAAGACAGTGGTGGGCATCAGTCTTGGCATCTTCTCCTCCTACCCTCGTCGGAGGGAGGGCTGGAGGTGATGAATGGGACACCTGCAGTAAGGTGAAGTGGGGTGTGGTGTCCAGCCCAGTTACATGCTGACAGGGGTGGACATGAGAACCAGGAGCCAGATGAGGGCTTTGCAATTAGTGTTTCATTAATCAGAAGCAGAATCTTCTTGCTAGGAGCTTGTTCACAGTCAGGCTACAATTTCTATGTATAAAAGTGTGTGAGACTTTGGGAAATGCTCTGCAGGCAGTGGGGATGAGGAGGGTTTTGAGTTCTTAAAAAAAAAAAAAAGCGGGGGGGTGGGGGGGGGGGATTTCTGCCAGGCTGTAAGGTACAAGGTCCTGGAGGACAAAGTCCCATCCTACCTGGAGGAACCTGATTTCTGAGGCAGCGGGTGATGCCCCTGCACTCCCTGCGATGGGCTGGCATGAAAATGTGCACAAAAGCAGACCTGAAGCTGGGCAAGACTCCATAGGTCAGGTCACATGGGGGCCTTAGGAGGAGGTGGGGTTTTGTCACATCTCCAACACTTCATGTTGGTGCTGTATCTGCCAAGATATTGCTCATCCTTGGTGGCAGAAAGCATCATTCACTCTTTGCTTTATGTGGTAACACCAATGACTGGACTCACCGCTCTACAACTGGGTGCTCGAACAGTGAAAATAGTTTGTTTTTTGACAGTGAGGCCAGTCTGCTAGAAGACCCCTTTTCTATTGTGCTCATGGTGGGACTCAGGTGGGTGTGAGTCCTGCCCAGGTCCAGTGCTAATGTGGCAACCTGCTGTGGTGGCTAATGGTGTGAGTTTGAGCCATCATGGCTGTAGGGCTTGAGTGTGGAGTTGTCCCTTGTATGCAGAGCTGGGGAGGCTGGAGGGGTAGTGCAGGGATTGGGGCAGCCAAGCTCCCTCCTGCCAGCTGGGAACAAGCTGGTGCAGATGCAGCTGGGGCTGTCCCCATAAGCTGTGCCCTGGTGTGATGGCTGTCAGTGGGCACTGATCTGATTGGGTTTCAGGTGGGTGACCAGATGAAGCTGCTGCAGAACTGCTGGAGTGAGCTGCTGGTGTTTGACCATGTCTACCGGCAGCTGCAGCATGGCAAGGAGCACAGCGTGCTGCTCGTCACTGGCCAGGAGGTGAGTGCTGTCTGCAGAGACTGTGGTGGAGGGGTCAGTGGGGGCCAGGCAGTGGGGCTGGAGTTGGGCACAGGGGTGACTTGTCAAGTGTGGCCAACCTGGCACAGGGCAGACAGACTGTTTTTTGCTGCACTTGTGCAGAAGGTGTCCCATCTGATCCCAGCTTATCCCAGGACTCATTCTGTCCTGTCCCATACCATCCTGGCCTGTCCCATCCTGCCATTCAGCTCCTGATTCTGGAGAAAAAATGTTTCTCATGGAAAAGTCAACAATCACATCTGTATGTGCAGAGGCAGGGTATGAAAATGGGACCCTTCCCTCCCCAGGGGTGGGTTTTGGAGATGCAGATGCCTGTGATTCCAGCACTGTGCAAAGTCCCCCTCTGTTTTAAACTGCTCCAGAGAAAGGGAGTTCCTGTTTCACTGAGTAGCCTTTGCTTTGGCACTCAGAATTCTCTAGTGCTCTGGGATGGTGTCCAGCTCCTGCCCTGTGCAGGGTCCACTGCAGCAGGTTTCAGGGGAGGACTGGGGCAACCACAGCTGACACTGTCCCCGTTCCCACAGGTGGACATGTCGACCATTGCAGCCCAGGCTGGCTCCATCTTGAACACACTGGTGCTGCGGGCACAGGAGCTTGTCCTGCACTTGCACTCACTCCAGGTGGACCGGCAGGAGTTCGTCTGCCTCAAGTTCCTCATCCTCTTCAGCCTTGGTGAGTGTCACCGTGGGGGTACTGGCATGAGGGGTCACCATGCTTGGGGGTCATGGGCATGCTGCCAGGGGATCTTGGGGGTGGGAGCACAGCTGGAGGGAGCACACACAGCCCAGGCTCTGGCTGTGCTGGCTGCTGCACCAAAGGGTGACAAATGAGCTTTTAATGATGAGCTAGGAGTGAGGGCTGGGACCTGCCAGCTCCCCCACCTCTCTGAAGTGTCCCACTGTGGGGCTGGGCACTGCCTCCAGCCATGGGGGATGTTACCATCCTGTTGGCCAAGCAGAGCTTGTTTTGGTCACTCGCCCATCACATGGGGCAGGGAAACAACTGGCTGATATGACTGTGGCAAAACAGGCGTGTTGACAGAGGCAGCAGCCGGGGATGGCTCTATCTCCCGGGATTTGCGTCAGAGGGCTCGTGCCCTGCCATAGGCAGGGGCTGTGTCAGCTCCTGATTAGGCTTAACCCAGAGCCTGCGGTTTGGCCAAGGCGGCGGGTTCACAGGGTCCTGCCTCACCTAGACAAAATACGTGGGTGCTGCTGCCAGAGACCGCAATGTCCCTGGGGCTGCACAGAGGCTTTTCCCTGCTGCTGCCCAGCTCCCACCCTGGGCACAATGCCAGCTCTATGGGGAGCCTCTCCCCATCCATCTACGGCCAGGGATGTGCCTTTTTCCCCTGCAGGCATTGCCCCAAGGCAGGGATGCCCATGGACGCTCCACCAGAGCAATCTCAGTCCTCAGTGGGATGGTGCAGCTGTGGGTGGTTCTCACCCCAGGGTGCCCTGCTGCCTTCATTACTGGTGTTGACACCTTCCCCTCAGCCTTCTCCTGGTGGGAGATCACACCTCCCAGTGTGAGGATGATGGCAGGGCCTGTGAGGGGCTCAGATGGCAGCCACACTCCCAGCTTCCACCTCTGCAACTGTGGCTGCTTCCCTTCCCACACATCCATGGCCACTGCGAATTGCATGCACCTAAATGGGGCAGGAACTGGTATTTTCCCAGGAAAACTTATGCTTGAGTCCCTGCAGCACCTGGATGCTTGTACTGAGCTGGGATGGTTTGCCCAGCTTGGGGCAACCCTGTTTCCAGTCACAATCCCTATCCCCATCTCTCATCCTGTCCCTGTCCCAGTGCCTTGGTTTGTGCTTGCACTTCTGCATCCACAGGGTCCCATCTGGAGGGGCTCCTGCCAGGGTCTCTGTGCCTTATCATCGAGCCTAGCAGATCATGAGCTGCAGTCTGTGTAGCATGGACACTGCTGCATGTTTGGTAGTTTGTGCTTGAGGGGGAGTTTGCATCACTGGTTGTCACCGTCTCTGAGGACCCAGCCTGCTCTGGGAGCACTGGGTTAATGGATTAAGTGGGAACACGGACACACTGCAGGCAGTGGGAATCCACTCCCCCATCCCAGGGTCTGAGGTCAAGGCTTTTGCTGTCTGAAGGATCCACTGCTTTGACTCAGGTTTGCTGTGGTGCCCAGGGGGCCCCGGCAGGGTAGGTGTCTGGGGTTGCAGGAGCTGTGCTGCCATCCTATCCTGCACCTGCACTTTCTCCTCCCTCAGCTTTCTTTTCCTCTAGAGCTGTTTTGAAATCCAAAGAAATTAGATAGGATAATTTGCTGTTCAAACAGTGATAAGATGTGACACAAACAGTGCCGGAGCTGGGAAATAACGGAGCTGGTGGGGCTCGTACCCCCAGCCAGAACTTTCCGTGGCTGCTGCTCTGTGGGCTCAGGGGCTCAGCACTGGGAGGTCTGGGCTCCCTGTGCTGTCCCATACCCCCCTGCCATGCCCTGCCATAGCACAGCACAGCAAGCAGGAGCATTGTCCTCCCTGAGCGTAGTCAGCACCCACGGCCATGATCCATGTCAATACCAGCTCCGGTTCAGCTTCCCCAGAGCAGTGGTTTTCAGGGAGAGTGTGGAATCAAATAGCTGTATTTTCCCAGGTGTTATTTTGCCCCAAATCCAACTTTTTCTCTCCATATTGAAGAGCTCACTTGGAGTAATTTGCCCTTCGCAGGCTCAGCTGTAGAGGATGGGATTGTGTATTATGTGCAGGATGTAATTGCCTTTAACAAGAGAATTTCCACATTTACCACTCTGCCACAGCACAGTCAAAGCCAAGCCCCACTCACAAGAGCTGCCATTTGAGTTCTAAATAGATTTCTCTCCTGAGCAGGTAAAGAGATTTAATTAAAATTAGGGCTTCTCAAAATAGCAATATTTATGAGGACGGCACAGGTTAGCTTTGTTCTACAGAAGGGCTTAATAGAGCCTTAATGGATTGACCTATCATTCGATTTCATGACTTACATTCATGAAGCAGCTACTCTTGGGGAGGGGAGGAAGAGAGGCTTTTATAGCCCACATTCCCTTAAGCGTTTGCAATTTATCAGCAGCTTCTCCCAAACAAAAGGAGCTGTGAATAGGAAGAACACTTGAGGGCATAGAAATAATCCCAGGCATATCTGTATGTGTGATGGGAGGCTTTGTCACAGGACAGTCTTTGCAACTGCTGCAGTGTCTCTAAATGAAGTGAGTCAATGTTATTTGGACAACATTCTTTATTCCTTGCAGGAATGAAAAGATTATTCAAATATTCAATTAAACAGTGAATAGGGTCTTTCAGAGAACCAGGTGAGTTCATCGAGTAGAACTAGCTATTGTTGAGCCAACTCAGGGGATAGATTTGACATTTATCAATATAACTTCGTTTTTTTTAATGACATGCACAATAACCTTATGCAGATAAAGAGATTTCGTAACAACAACCTGGGTAGAAGGGAGACAGCCACAATAGGAGCAAATGTGCCTCAGGAGTGAAAATGGAAGGGTGATCTGATAAAGTGTACTTTGGCATGACTTGTGGCTCTTCATGCCTGTGCCACACAGCGCCTGGCTGTGCTGCCTGGATCTCACATGGACACCCCTACCCACGGGCATAGAGTTCCCTTCCACTCCCTCCTGCTCAGCACCAGCACTGTGCTTTGCCCTCCTGAAAGCTGCTCAGCCCCCTGGGTACAGTCACACTGGGCTGCCCACTGTCTTGGGATGAAAAACAGAAATAAACCCCAAACTCCCAGCCATCATGCTTCCCTAAAGCCACTGAAATCTGTGAGGGGGGGCCAGTTTCACAACATGTTGCACAGATTGAAAATCAGTGCTTCCTTCATGTGGCACTCATGGCACCCTGAGCATGCTTGGAGGGTAGACCCCAGTTCAGGCTACCCCAAAAGGTTGGAGAAACTGGGTTGTCCTTGCAGTCACTTTATGGGTGTGGTTGCAGGGTGGTCACAGATTGGTTGTGCCCAGAGATATCTCTGTGCTTGGCAGGGGTGTGCCCCAGCCCCTGCAGTGCTGCTGTTGGGCCTGCAGTGGCCTTCTGACTGCCAGACTCTGCCTGCACCTTGCTGCTGCTGCTGCCTGCTGCACGATTTCCCACTCCACAGGCAGCAGAGCTGGCACCAGGGTTACAGGGGAGCTGCTGTGACCCTGGTGAGATGTGGAGGATTAGGGTTTCTAGGCTGGTGAGCCTGGTTGCCACATTGGAAAGACCAGGTTTATCGAGGAATTAGTTCAGCCACTTCCTTGACCTTCAGGAATTAAAGGGAGCTGATGGCAATGGCTCCCTGCGTGTGGGTGCAGCTGTTTTGGCTCTGCAGCTTCCTGGCTCTCCTGCTTCTGCAAGGTTTGGCCATTCATCTTCAGCATCAAAGGAGACCTGGAAGGTAGGGCATGGATGGTGAGCCTGTGGCTGCTCAGAGAGGGGCTGCAGAACCACTCTTGCACTGTGTTTTTGTGCATGAGGGACACTGACAAAGGAGCATGTGTCCCTTCTGGTGCACCCAGCATGGCACAGAGAGGGTAGACATGGGTTTGGCATTGTCTTCCTCCTTTGCAGATGTGAAGTACCTGGAGAACCACATGCTGGCTAAGGATGCCCAGGAGAAGGCCAACGCGGCACTGCTGGAGTACACTGTCTGCCACTACCCCCACTCCACGGACAAGTTTCGCCAGCTGCTGCTGCGGCTGGCAGAGGTCCGGGCGCTGAGCATGCAGGCAGAGGAGTATCTCTACCACAAGCACCTGAGTGGGGAGGTGCCCTGCAACAACCTCCTCATCGAGATGCTGCATGCCAAACGGACTTGAGCACAGCCACCAGCATGAACCTGGTGGAGCTCTGGTGCTGCCAGCAGTATGGCAGGGGCAGGACATGTGCCCAAGGCTGGTGAGCTGGTGCCACCTCTCCAGCCTGCCTTTCTCAGTGATGCTATTTAACCTGTACTATTGGAAAAGTCCCAGATGGTTTATTTTAATGCACATCAAAGATGGTTGACAGCTGCAAGGCCATGGGTTCAGCTGCCTTCTGGCTCCTCTGCACATGTAGCGCCCAACCTGTTGCCTGCTCAACCTAGCTCTGTGGCACAAAGGAAGGGTAAAGCCTGCCCTAGCTTTTCTCCTATTTATGCTCCTCTGCCCCTACCAGCCATTTCTCCACCGCTGCCATCCCCCCTGTCAACCTTGCCCAATGTCTCAGGGCCCCTCATGCACAGGGCAGGGGAGAGGTGAGGTGAAACCTCCACTCTGGATTGTGGTTTCACTGTGGCTGACGTGTCCCCAGGCACCAGCACAGAAGCTGAGGATCTCTGCAGAAGCCAAGCAGAACACTGGGGCTGGAGATGTCAGGCCCGTGCAGCCATGCCAGGACCCCAAAGTGCACATTCCAGAGTTTCTGCTCTGGGCTTTCTGCTGTGTTGCTGCCTGCTTTTTGTCCTGTTGCTGCCCTGGCCAAGCAAGGACAGGCAATTCTGATCCCTCAGCTGAGATTCATTTTCTCAGTGTTTGCAAGTGTTTGCACCATGAACTGAGCTGGTTCCTGAAGTGCAAGGACACAGGATGAAGTGTGTCCACAGGATGGCGTCCCTAGCAGTGCGGGTCCTGTCCATCAGCCAAGTCCAGGCAGCCCCTGGAGAACAGACAAGGGGCAGGATGGGGCCAGGGCAGACCCTGTCACCCTCCTGCCCACAGGTGACAGTGACAGACGAGCCACACAAGAGGGAGGTGCAGGGTCCAGCAGGTCCAGGTTGCAAACAGCCCTGAGCTGCTCCATGCCGGCATGTGCCTGGAGGGTCGGGGTAGCTGGGGACTTTGCAGCCCCATCCTGCATTTACCTGCCCAAGTGTGTGGGTAAGGACTAATACAACTTATCCTGCACTTCGTGCCAGGCTGTGCCAAGCCCCCAGACCTGCCTTCATGCTCTGACATCCTACCAGGTGACAGCAAATGCTGCTGAAGCCACAAGCAAAGAGCCGTCAGTTCCTCTTCCCTTGGTGGGACAGGGGCTCACAGACAGGACTGGGCAGCACTGAGGGGCTGCAGCCCCCTAAGCTGGGATGTGCCAGACATTGGCTGCTGCTTTCTTTTGATCTCAGCCATGCTCTCCTCTCCTCCTGCCCCACCAGAAAGCAGCCCAGCGTGGTCACCTACCATGGCTGGGCCCCTAAGCTCCCCTGGGCTCCTCCAGCACAGCTGGGGCTGGTTCAGGTTTGTTCTCCACAGTGGGTGTTTGTTCCTGGTTTCAAGGGGGATGTCATCCACCATGGCTCTGTGCAGAGCTGGTGCCTTGAGGAGCTGCAGACCCTGCAGTTTGTGGAAGCTTTTTAGATGCAGAAGAGCATGTTTGTCTCTGCTTTTCAATATGTTTGTGCATTTTCCTCCTGAAATCTGTGGTTCAGTTTCACCTTCTTCTTTTCATGAACTTAAAGAACTGGAGAAAATTATTTGGGAGGTAAAAGATGTTTTATTTTAAGAAAATGAAGTGTCCTTAAGTGTCTTTCTCTCTCTCTTTCACATCCTGTTCTCTCTCTCATCCTTTCCCTTCCTCATTCCCCACCCTTCCTTCCCAGGCAGGAGGTTACCAACTTCCTTGTCAAGAGCAAACCACTGTAATAAATTTTGCAGTTCGTTTAAAAAGGCAGACTTCATCTTTTTTTGTCTTTCTAACCCTTCTTGTTGGTGCCAGTCTCTCCTCCCAGCTTCCCATCACAGGTGGAATGTCCTGTCTGATATCCCTGCAGCAGAGCAGTCCTTGATCCTAGCAGGCACCAGGAGCCCTAGGGTGGCTTTCCCACATGCTGTCTGCCTTTGGCGGGACTAGGACACCACAGGGAAATCAGGACACCGTGAGGAGGAGCTTTGCTGCTGTGGTGGGATTCAAGGCATTGTCTTCTCAGGATCTGATTCAAAGTGCTGCTGGGAATTGCCATAGTGTGTGTGTCTTCTGCAAGTGAGCTCACGAATGGCAATTAGCTCAGAGTGGGGATTTTTCATGTTTCCTTTGGTGGTCACTGCAGCTGAGACCTCCTGGCAGGGTGTGCACTGTGGGAAGGGTCAAATCCACAGCAAAGCACACAGCTCTGCAATAGGTTTGGTGACCTGTCTGAAAGTATTTCAGCGCTCTCCCTGGCCCCAGTGGCTGGAGGTGCTGCTTGGCTGACTGTGCAGACCAGAGTGAAGGACTGCACTCACATTTTGCTCTCCTGACTAGCACAGGGCAGCTCCAGGGCTGCAGTTCCCAGTAGCACATTACCCACTGGCCAGCACATGCTGTGCCAAGAACAAGGACTGAAGTGCAACACAGGAGACAACAATATCTGGGTCCCCTGCACTGTGGCCAAGCCACTGCCCACTGTGTAAAGCCACGGCTCACTGCTACACCTGAACACAAGCCCATTCCCATGGATACACTGCAACAAGGAAAGGAGGTTGCCTTTAAAATCAGCATTTACTGTCATCATCATCAGCAAAAGAACCAACATAGTTTATGTGCTCTAAACACTAGGGAGGTAACAGGAGAACCAGTTTGATGCAAAGAACAGAGGCAGAGAAAACATAACTCTGGCTGGCAAGGGGCCACAGGAGGAGCAGGGAGAGGATTTTTGGCCTAAACAGCAGAAGATGCTATTGAAAGCTGCTTTAGAAAAGACTCGAAGCCAGCCACTGCCTTCCTTAGTGCATGTGCTTCCCACACAGCCCATCTCCAGCCCTGTCCTGGCAGAGCAGTGTGCTGGGCTGGTGCCAGGGCTGGGGAAGGCAATGGTCCTCAGCAGCACAGGAGCGTGGGCACACCTGGCATGGCTGCCACAGGAAGAGCTGGGCTTGCTCCCATGCTGCCTGCTCCAGGGCTTCCAAGCTAAACAAGCTCTACTGGCAGCAACAACATCCACACACAAGAGCGTGCTGCCAGCAGTGCCATGGGGTGGCTTGGCTGCCCTGGCAGAGGCAGCATGAGCCACAGGGACCCCTGGAGCAGTGTGCAGGCTGGGCAGGAGTCATGACAAATACCTGCCTCTTGGTTCCCTGGCCCTGAAGAGAAGCAGGGGAGGCTTCAGCAGTTGATGACGCCCCATAAGACTCCATGCTACCCCCAGTCCTGCCTTGGTTTTGTCCACACATGCTGCTAGGAAGAAGTGCATGGCTAACAGCTCTTCTTGGGCTGGGCCAGCACTCTTCATGGAAGCCAGCTCGTTCCACCTGTTGGAGAAGCCTCAGCATTGTGGGCCCATCATCCAGAAACTTCTCAGAAACCTAAAGTAAAAGAGAAAAGGTCTCAGCTGTGTTGGCAGGGAGAGGAGGGCAAGGGTTCCTCCAGGGACAGTGGGTGTACCAGTGGAGTCCCATGGCATGCTGGGAAAAAGCACAGCCCAAATCTGCCATAGGACAAAACAGCAGGTTGAATCACAGAACTATACAATTGTTTTGGTTGGAAGAAACCTTAAAGATCATCAAGTCCAACTTTTACTCAAGCACTGCCTGGTCACCACTAAACCATGTTCCTCAGCACCACATCTACATGTCTTTTAAATCCCTCCAGAAACGGTGACTCCATCACTGCCCTGGGCAGCCTGTTCCAGGGCTTGACAACCCTTTTGGGGCAGAAATTTTTTCCTAATATCCAACCTAAAGCTCCTCTGGCACAACTTGAGGCCATTTCCTCTTGCCCACATGGCTGCTGGTCTGGCACAGCCAGCCCAGCCTGTCACCAGTGTGGCTCTACCATCCCTTGGTTCCCCCTACCCCTTTAGGGGTCTCTGAAAGACTGTACTTATGGCAAGGAGCCAAAGCCATGTCCATGCATGGGGTCACAGCTGTAAGGAGAAACCTATTCTTCCTCTGCTCAGGAATTAGCCCACCATGCACAGTGCCAAGCACTGAGAGTGCTGAAGAATGAGGTTTAAATGGGATTTAGTGAAAATACCAGTGCTACCATGGCAAAGAGCACTGCTGTCACATGGGCTGCACCTCCTTCCATCAGGGCAGAAGGTACCCTCTGCCCATTGGGACGGATTGTGGCACGGAAGGTAGTGGTGATCCCACTGCAGGGCAGCCCAGAGGGGTTGGCACAAGGGGTCTGCATTTCTCCAAGTGCCCATGGCACTAAGGTGCTTTACTGGCATTGAATCCCAAAGACTCATAATTTCCTTATTATTTTCAACCCAATCTTACCTAATGTGGTATGGCAACAGTTGCAGAATTACTCAGTATTGATCAGAGAAAGGCTGGACCATGGAGACAAGATCCATGTTGCTATGTGTGGCTTAGCAACATATAAATGTATTCAAACAGAATAATGAAATTATCATGGGGAAACAAAGCAGCCATCACTTGAAGAGATGGAGGATGTGGAGGCCTCTTGGAGCTCTTGTTTGCCAAGACAAGGAAGGCAGTACTTATTGTTTGTGCAAATATGTGAAACCCCCCCTCAGCCATACCCTGCTTACATAAAGGGTGTAATGAATCCGGGCAGCAGCACTCACTGTGACATGCAGCTTTGTACAGCTGGGCTGGGGCTCATTACTGGAGGAACAAGCAGCCTCTCCCAGTGAACTGAGCCCTTGTGGGGGGAAGTCCTAATATTGGGAGGAGGGAGGTGAAGAGGGAGCCCACACCTGCCTCCTGGCCACCACAATGCTGCATAGCTCCTCATTTCTGTGGTTCTGAAACTGGCCTGGTATTTACCTGGAGTTTGTCCATCCTCATCCTTGCCCATGCTAATGCACCACCGGGAGCCCATCCCACCTATCCTCGGGACTCATCAGCTGCCTCTTGCACTTGAGGCCAGCATGATGCCCACAGCTCTCATAAAAGCATGGCTGAAGTGCTGGAGCAGAGGAGAGGTGCATCCCATTCCAGATCAGCACAGCTTTCCTGGGAGATTGTGAGCAAGTCATTCAACCCCGAGCCTCCCATCAGTGCCCAGGGCCAGTGCTCCTCCTGCCACAGTCCTTCCCACTGGACTAGGGGGCAGGAAAGATCCTCCTGGCTCTCTGCATGAGCTCCTGCAAACCCACTGCTGGTACAGCACAATTTTCATTAAAGCTCATTGCAAATTTTTATATAAAGGTAATTGAGGCAAAATACATCTCTTTTCATTAAATTATTTAGGAGAAAACAAATAGAAGAGGGGAAGCAGTGTCTGTGTTGAAATTATTTGTCTCTTGCCCATAATCCAGAACACAGGTTTATGGTTTGCTTCCCCTGATAGCTGTTATTCCCAAGAGCTAGGCAGCAGTTTGCTCTGTTGAGCAATGCTGAGCTGCCCTGGGTTCTTCCAGGCTTTACTTTTTCCTGGGCACTACTGCCCTGTATTGTTTTTTTCAATGGCTGGAAGCACTTGTCTTTGAGCCCGGCACCTCGGAGCAGCACAGCAGAGCCAGCACCAGCACTGTGCCGCACGCTGGCTTGCACATACACAAGTGCTCTTCTGGTTCAAGGAGATCTTCTCATTCACCCCAGGCTGAAGGAGTGCCCAACCAAGGGCTCCCTGGCCCCGGGGCATGCGAGGAGCTGCTCTCAGTGCTAGCAGAGAGCTAGAGCACACAGCACTGCCCTACATCCACCAGTTGCTCCCACAGCCCTGGTACACCATCCAGCATGCAGGGGGACAGGCACTGAGCTCAGTCTGGTGTCCCCATTGTCCTCTGGGCTGACCCAGGCTTTGAAAAATACACTGAGGGCTTACCTGAGTGAACAAAACCAAAGCAAACAACCTGCCTCTTTGCAGAGCTGGACTTTAATTACACATCTGGCTAGATTCAAACATGCAGGAGGAGTTGAGGGTGAGAGAGTGGTGGGACAGAGCACAAGTGCACGTGCTGCATGTAGGTCTTGCTGTCTCTGAGACCCCACTCCTATGCCTGAGACACCGTAGCACATCTACTCCCAGATGCCACCGTTCCTGCCTTGCTCATATGTCCAGTGTGGGGAGGAAAGCTGCAATGCTTCTGGGTGGCATCGTCTTGAAAATAGTCTAAGCATGCCCTGCTTAGACACTTAATGTGGAGCAAAATCAGAAACCTGCTAATGCACTGCTTCCTTTGACAAAAGAAAACACAACAATGCAGAAAAAATAATATCAATCCATCCCCAGTGCTTATTCACTGCACTGGCTGCTTGAGTGACCCCATCCAGAGACTGCACTGAGAGCACTGGGAGTACTCAGCAGAGGCTGGTAACAAAAATAAAGCAGAATATGCTACACCCATACCCAGGGGAGCTGGTGACTTGCCCAAAGACAGGCAGGGAACTCAGGGAGGAAGCAGGAACCTGTGGCTGGTTGGCCTCTCCCCAGCACTGCATTCGAGCAGAGGTCTAGGGCTTAGGAGGGATTTCTGGTTTTAATTCTGCCCACCTCCATGGTGACATTGGCCTTTCTACAACCTGAAACAGAAGAAGCTAAATGGCTGCTTTTAAGCTGATAAATCCAGCCTTGTCTGAACACCTCACCTTCCCTGGCTTCCCTGGCAGCAAGGTGTGCCAGTCCCTGCTGTGCCTTGAGGACCAACTGTGCTGGACTGCACAGCCCAAGAACTCAGCATCAGGGACCTGCAGGTACCTACTGCCCTGCTGCTACCTGCCAAAGCCTGTGACCTGCAGCTTCACTGTCATGGAGGGGCTCAGGAGCTGGGGTGCAGCAAGCTGCAGACATGGAGTGGCAGCAAGAAAGGTGCAGAGACATGGGGAGAAACCAGGCAGGTGCCCTAAGACAGCTACCCTGGGCTGAGTCACCAGTGCTGTCAGGGAGAGGCAATGCAGGCAGCACGGGCAGAACTGCTGGGACTTTACAACTCCCTCTCCCTCATCTGTTCAGGGGGGCATAGATCTTCCAACAGCCTGGCCAGGACTACACCCATCAGGGCAGTTTGGAAATAAAACACTTTCTGAAGCCTAAGCAGAAAGCACCCATGCTCTGGGCAGCACTCCACCATGCAACCACAGAAACCAGTAACAGCAGTAACAAAACCTAAAGAAAATTATGTAGGCAAATGTTACCTGAGGATTTGAATGCTGTCAGCTCTACAGCCTGAAAGAGGGGAGAACATTTGTTAGCACAATGATAGAATCAAAGAATCACAGAATCATTTTGGCTGGAAGAGCCACCGCAGTGCATAGATCCATAGAATCATTTTGGTTGGAAAAAACCTTTAAGATCATCAAATCCAACTGTTAACCTATCACTGCTAGGTCACCACTAAACCATGTCCCTCAGCACTACATATACACGTCTTTTAAACCCTTCCATGGATAGTGACTCCACCACTACCCTGGGCAGCTTGCTCCAGGGCTTGACAACCTTTTTGGGGAAGGTGTTGTTCCTCATGTCCAAATTAAACCTTCTCTGCCACAACTTGAGGTCATTTCCTCTTGTCCTATCATCTGTTACATGGGAGAAGAGACCAACCTCCACCTCTCTCCAACCTACTTTCAGGAAGTTATATGAAGTGAGAAGGTCTCCCCTGAGCCTCCTTTTCTCCAGACAAAACAATCCCAGTGCCCTCAGCCACTCCTCACAAGATTTGTGCTCTAGACCCTTCACCACCTTCATTGCCCTTTGTTGGATATGCTCCAGCACCAAAATGTCCTTCTTGGAGTGAAAGGCCCAGAAGTGAACACAGTATTTGAAGCACAGAAGATACAGGTCTGATTGCTCTGTTGCTGGTAACCCCCTGCCACACTCTCCCAGGCCAGACTGGGCTCCCCCAGCACCCAGAAGCACTCTGCCTCCCACTGAGCCACTGTACTAGGCTGGGAACTGGAGCTTTCATCTCAGTCCTCGAGGTATAGACACCTTGCAGAGTCCCCTGGACACAGCTGTACCTCTCAGCAGTGCCTGGCACTGAGCTGCCACCCTGCTCAGTTTGCCCTTTCCAGGTCCTCTCCAGATCTGGGGTGACCTGGTGGTGTGGACACTGCTGAAGACTCCAGCAAAATCCAGGAGAAGAGGAGAGAGAACTTCCTCCCTCTGCGCTGTGGTGAAAAGAGCAGGCACAAGCCTGCACCTTGTGCTTAAGTAATGGTTAATGCTCTGTGAGGTGTGAAATTCCTGCTCCCAGCCCAACAGCAATAAATATCACCAAACAACATTTTAAAAAGCTGAAACACAAAGACCATCTCGTCTGTGTTTGTATCTTCACTGGCTCAGTGTTTTGTCAGTTTAAGTGTTTTCAAACGTTTTTAAGTAGCATCTTCTCTTCATCCAAACCATTGTGCAGCTGCCAGTGACATTCTTAATTCACAGCTCCTCCAGCGAGTGCCATGACTCATTTAGGCAGGGAGCAGGAAAACAGAGCTGACTTATATAACTAACCAGCACAGAAAGCAGCACCTATCCAGCCAAGGGTAGCCAACCACCTCTGCAGTGAAGATGAAACACTGCAGGGCTCACACCAGTACTGATGGAGCACGAGGCAGCAGGGCCATGCCTCTCTCCCCAGGCAGGCACTGGCATCAATCCCACCTTTTGCTGCATCCATGGTAGTTAGAAAGGAAATTTCAAATGCAATGTTTAAGCAGCAAGATATGGCAAAGTCCTCAGTGACCTTCCCAAGAAGGAAAGTGCTTTCTATCTTTGCCTGCTAGGAAATGCCACGGCCTTGGCATTTAGGAGATCTGCTGCCTCCTAATGCTCCCTGCTTTAGGAAATCAGGCTCCTGGGCTAATCCCTGTGGCCCACATCTCATATCCGGTGCCAGGGGCTTAGCCCTGCCCCCAGTTTACAGAGCCAGCACCTGGCTGACGGAGAAAAGCATTGCCTGCAAATGAATCCCAGCCAGCATTCGGCACAAGAGGAGGAGCAGCATTAACCACAATATAAATCATGAGAGATGAAAATATGGATTTAACTGAGTGGCTTCAAAATGATATGCCAGCTATAGAAGTATTATCTATTGGATAAATAAGAGCTGTCTATGTGACACAGGTTTTCAAAGGATAAATATTAGAGAGGGAGAGAGAGATCCTTCAGTGAGAGACCCGTATGAAAGTAGTGTTGGATTTTATTCTGAGGAAATTACAGCACTTGTATGTCAAGTGCACAAGGACTGATGATCATTTCAATAGTGAAAGATGAAAGTGGTATCACAGCAGTCAAATTTAAATTGTTCCTTGCTTTAGATCTTACATTGCTGAATTCTACATCACCCTCCTGCAGGCAGCATGACCCAGCCAGCCCTCCCTGGACAGATGCTCTCACCCACTGCAGGGACAGTATGCCTCTGCTGCCAGATTTTAACTTCCTGTCCCTGGGGAACTCTCCTGTTTTGCTCAATACCAACCTGCACTTGGTGCTTTACTGGCTCCAATTCACTGGCTCCTTCTGTTCAAATAAGTCCCTGCTACAAACACCCTCCTGGCACAGCAGTGGGGCTGGCTCCCTATCATCACAGAGGTGAGCTGCTTTGGAAATTGGCCGTTCCGGGGCCTCCTTCTCTCCTACCCATAGAATATATGCTCCTCCCTGTTGTCATCTGCTGCCTGACCCTGCTCAGGCCAGTCCCAGCACAGACAACTGCCTCCTGAGCCAAGCCCTGTCCTCTCAGCAGAGCCCAGGCAGGTCACTGACCAGGAGCTCCCACCTACCAGCCCAGATTACTCTCCATCCTAGGTTCCTACAGAAGACAGTAAAGACACAGTTACATCTGGCTTGACTACCAGGAGTGGCCACTTTGAGCATGGAAACACACATCTCAAATTATTTAAATGACTTAAATTAATACCCTGCTAATAAACCAGTCTTCAGGATGTGTATCAAAACCTTCTTGATTTTGTGTGTCTGGACTCCTCAGGAGGAGAGCACAAATCATAGAATCATAGAATGTTAGGGGTTGGAAGAGACCTAGAAAGATCATCTAGTCCAACCCCCTTGCCAGAGCAGGATCACCTAGACCAGGTCACACAGGAATGCATCCAGGCAGCTCTGGAATATCTCCAGAGAAGGAGACTCCACAGCCTCCTGGGCAGCCTGTTCCAGTGTTCTGTCACCCTTACTGTAAAGAAGTTTTTCCTCAGGTTAATACTAAACCTCCTGTGGTCCAACTTGCTCCCATTCCCTCTTGTCCTAACATTGGATGCCACTGAGAAGAGCCTGGCTCCCTCCTCCTGACACTCACCCTTAACATATTTGTAAACATTAATAAGGTCTCCTCTCAGTCTCCTCTTGTCCAGGCTGAAGATACCCAGCTCTCTCAGCCTGTCCTCCTAGGGCACATGCTCCACTCCTTTCATGCTCTTGGTGGCTCTGCGCTGGACTCTCTCCAGCAGCTCCCTATCCTTCTNGACAGTATCAAAAGCTTTGCTAAAGTCAAGAAAAACCACATCCACTACCTTCCCCTCATCTAGTTATGCCATCATAAAAGGCTATCAGATTAGTCAAGCAGGACTTCCCCTTATGGAATCCATGTTGACTACTCGTGATAAGCCTCCTCTCCTCCAAATGCTTGGAGATGGTGGCAAGAACAAGCTGTTCCATCACCTTTCCAGGGATGGAGGTGAGGCTGTGCTAACACCCTGCCTGGTACCTCACCAACACTCAGCAACTTCTGTAATGCTCTGGGACAGAAGGGATCAGTGTTACCCTCTGCCTGCACACAAGTGGATGAGTGAGGCAGCTTCTGGGACACGCTCATCTTAAACCACTGAATTTGTCCCAGAGCTGGTAACAAGTGTACTGACTCCCAGCCCCTTGTTGGAGCCATCAGAGATCATTCCTATGTAACTACTGTGTTCTGTGTATGGGTGAAGGTGGTAGAATAACAGAATATATTACATACCGGTCTCTCGGGTGTCATTATTGATGAAATCCCCATGGGAATTTTGGCTCCAAAATTTCCTAGGGGGTGAAGCAGCACAATGAATTTGGAGACAAGAAACAAAAATTACTCGTGCTTTACCAAGAACTTGGTGCTTTGTGTTCCCTAAGTAACTCCCACTGAAGCAAAAAGAACCAACCAGTTATCTGCATAATTGCACCCACAAACCGGCTGGAGCGTGCAGTACCTTTTTTCCCAGAACCTAAAATCCCTGTTTTCCACTGCCACCTTTACCTCTCCTTCTCCAGAAAATTCATTTTAAGATATAAACATGGATTCTTGCCTCAAGAGAGTGTAAAGCTGCATAACACAGCGATGTTATCTCCCAGATCCCTGCAGGCATGAACCTGACCCCTCTGAGATCCACATGCACATTGCCCCTGCCTTCCCTGGGAATCCTTCATCCCATGCTGTATTTGCAGCACCAGACCCAAAGTGCTCACACAGGCACAGTGTGCAAGAGTTGACACAGTGCCGATTGAATGTGCACTAAAATTCAAGCCTTGGGAATAACATTTTACTGTGGTCTCATCACCCACTCTGGGCCAACAGCGGCGACAAGCCTCTTTACCTTTGTTGGTGATGTTCTTCACTGGAGGGTCTTTCTGCACAGGGCTTGACAAGGCACTCTTAGCTGCAGAAGGACTCAGTTTCCCTGTCTCCCAGGAGGTTGTATTTCTTGGACTTGATAAGTAGCTGATGGGATGAGAGCAGTTCTGTGATGACAGGGAAGAGATACAGGGCAGTGAAAGTTGCAACATGAGTCTTTGCTAGACCCAGGTCCAACTTTATTGATTTCATCTGCACTGTAGCCCATGGGACGTTGACTCCCATCCCACCCTGGTATAGCAACCTGTCTAATCAGGGTAGATTATTTTTAGATCTTCATTGTCCAACATGACTGCAACGAAGGGAGACAGCCTCTGCCATGCTCCCTACATAATACAAGAAAAATAAGACTTCTTTCCAACACCATCTCCTCAAAGAGGTCCAAACATACATCTAAGGCTCTCCTCTGGCATATTCATGATGAATAAAGGGGGCAGAAGGGCTTCCTTGCAACTTACTGTGAAGGAGAGTGCTTTCTTCTTGTCCTTCATCCTCTGGATGGCATTCCTTACCTGGAGCAGAACAAGGACATTAGAGAGGGCCACAGCAGCTCTAGCAGAGCAAGAGATCCTCCAGCAAGCCATGGAGAAAATGCAACCACTGTTCCAGAAGCACAGTCAGGGCTATGGTGCCTGTTACATGCACCATAACCCTAGCTATCCCCTTTAGTGCTAACAAACAGTTGCTGTGTTGAGTGATTGAGCCCCAGCCAGGGGCATCTCTTACCTCGCTGTTATAGACTGCATAGACCAGGAATATGTACAGGCCCTGCAAAGGAGAGAGCACAGGAAGGGTTAGAGATGGACAGCTGGTTTGTGCTGCTTCGCATGGGAAGAAATGAGTTTGATGGCACTAGGCTAAAGGGAAGAGGCACAGATGGTGGGCACAGCACAGCCAGGAACAGCTGGGCAGGAAAGACCTCCCTTAAAATGACACTTGAGAGCAGGCTCTTCATAGAGAGTCCAAAGGAGAGACAGTCCCTGCCTTAGTCCCTCTTTGTTCTCCTGTCCTCCCATTGCATCTGGGGGGAGCAGATATCTCTCACTGGGCACTCAGCTTCCCCAGTCCAAAGCTCTCCCACACTGTCATTCACTCATGCATGCAAAATCCTCAGAAAACACCTCCTTCAGATGTCAGAAGCAGAAATCACAAGGAATTAATTGCCAGGGGAACTGAAATATGGGAAGCAGACCTCCCTTCCTACTGAGCACAGATCCTGGAAGGTCTTTCACCAATCTCCTGCAGACCAAGTGCAGCATGATGCCAGGGACAGATCCTCTGTCCTGTGCAGTGACAGACCACAGTGTTAACAGCACCCTCTGAGCTGATTCAGGGAGGTATGGACCCAGAGGCTTTGCTCAGCCCCAGTCTGGACAATCCTTCCCACCAGGGCTCTGGCAGCACAGTCTCAGCCACCCTCTTGCTGCTCGCTGAACCAGCGCTACTGTGTGCACACACCAAGGACCAGTGAGCAATGACACATTCTGCCACAACCAAACACTTGGCCACAGCTATGTGTCTGGGGCTGGTGCAGGATGTGCTTAGGGAAAGTGCCAAGGGCAGGGATGGAGAGAGCATTGCCTGGAGGTCACAGCCTGGGGCTAATTACAGCTCCAGACCAACGATTTTGGCGTTAAGGCAGCCCTATCTGGCCCACTAGATTTATGTTATATCTGTGGGGTGTTTGTTATCACAGCTAGATAAATCAGCTGCAGCAAAGAAAAGTAATCCATCTTGTCTTCAACAAGACTTGCTCTTCATCTGTGAGCTCTTGGCAGGCATAATGGTAGCAGTACCCTGGCGCCATGCCATGACCTGTCCTTCAGCCAGCAGTGCTGGTCACTCCCCCAGACCAGATTTCTGGTCAGGCTGCCAAGGCAGGTCTTCCTTGAAATAATCATTCTGGATGAGCATGGGGAGGGAGTGGTGAGGTCGGCTGGGAGGAGAACGAGGAAGGAGAGGAGGCCCAGCTGCGGTGGCAGGCGGAAGTAGAGCCGTGGCTTTTGAGGAGCCCACTTCTGCCTGTGCTGCTGCCCACACTCCCACCTGCATGCCATCTTCTCCCAGAAGGGTCCACAAAGCCCCTGCCCCTGTGGCTCCTTGCTCACAGCAGGGCAGGCACTGGGTGGCCACAGAGGAGAGCATGGCATGTACCTGCAGAGCAGGGTCGATGCTCTTGTCTGATGTCCATCTGTCCTGCTGTGCTCTGCACACCCCAGATGGGGGCAACATTGTCTCCTGCTCCACTCTCACCAGAGATGGGTGAGTGGAGTGGATGAAAGTCCTGGTGATGGCCCTTAGCCAGCATCAGGACCACCTCTCCAGCTCTACAAGTTCAAATGAAGACAGCTGGTTTTACCTAGTCTACCTCTTAGCAGCAGGCACCTCCGCCCAGCACTGGGTGCTTGGCAGGGTGCTGGTGCCATCACCTCTGAAATCGTGGGCTGGAACGAAGAAGGTTCTGCCACCTGCAGGGCAGCCACCACAGCCACCGCCAGCACAGCACCATGCTGTGTGGTTTTCAGTTGCTCATCTGAATTCCTGTGCTGCCTAGCTGGAGAAGGAGTTGTCATGTTTGGTGTCGACGCACAGAGTAACCTTGAAGACAGGCTTTGGTTTCCGCAGATAAACAGATAGTCAAACAAACAAACAACCACAGCAGCAAAACTTTCCTGCACAAGGCTCACGCATGAAGAAGTATGCTGGCCTCAAAGGAAATTCCAAGGTGATCCATAAGACACTAAGCAAAGGGGCTGGAAAATGGACAGCTTCTTCCCTGCTTTCTTTCAACTCCACAGCCTCCCACCAGTATTTCTCTTCTGGGTTAATCTGCAAATTGACCTGAACTTGCTAATGAAGGGACAGAGGCAAACAAGTACAGCGTATTCATGGGCTCAACTGTTTGGCCACACAACAGCCACAGCTCCTACTGTCCTTTAGGAGAAAGAAGAAAAACAGAAGCAACAATAACTTAGAAAGCAAGGGAAGGAAACAATCCTATCTTCCTATCTTACCCAAGGTGGACATTGTTGTAGTTTGTGAGACAGAGTCTCAGGAGATGTGTCAGCTAGAGGACACACACATTCATTTCGTGAGTTATTTCTTGTCTCTCAAAAAACCCATATGCCCAGCATCCCACAGCCCCTGTGTCTGCATTGGTGATAAATCAAAGGCTGAGTTAGTCATGGAGGATGTAGGCTGGATACTGACATTGTCAGGCACAGTCAAGGCATATTAGCAGTCACTGAACCAGGGACCCAGTTGTGGGATTTCCTCTGTCACTGCTGGGTTACAGAGGGGACCCAAGCTGAGGAAGGTACCTCATTGTCTTCACAGCACTAAGCTTGTAGTTCTCTTCTCAGTAACTTAAGCATGGCATGAGGAGGCAAGGAGAACTAATGTTATATTTAATTACAGTCAGGAGAGGCCTCATGCCACCCTCCTGGTATCCTTAATAGTGGAGATGCAGAGAGGCAGCCCTTGTCTGGCCTTGGAACATCCCCATCTGAGAGGTGACGGATGTGCGTGAGCAGCACCCAGCTGCAGGACCAGTGCCAGCCACAGGCAGAACACCCCTGGAGCAGCCACCCATCTTGTGCACATGGTGATAACGCCTGCATTTCACCCTTGGAGAGCTGGGCCAATGCTACACTGAAACCAGCCAAGTGTGCCAGAGGGAAGCTCTGTGAACTCTGCTGCTCCTAAGTGAAAGTTACAGTGGGAGCCAATTTCTACTGAATCAAAAGAGAGAAGAGAGATGAGGGTGGAGAAGTCTTTGGATCACAATGATTTGGAGGGTAGTATTCAGTTGCTTTCTTGACTTGGGATCCTCTGCAGTAGGATTTGCTCTCAAGCACTGAGGCAGGGACTCCAAAGAATATCCTTGTGAATATATAGTGCAAGGGGACAGGACTGGCTGTGGGATACCCCCAAGCACTATCTGTGCTGGCACAGGCTTGGCCCAAGGGTCGGATTGTGTCCACGAGTGTCTCCCCAGCTGGCTCCTTGCCACCAGTAAAACTGCCTGTCTGCAGAGAGCCCACCATCACCTTGGGACCATTCCCTGCTGCCCATGAGAGCAGCAGCAGTGTTCAGTGCTTCTCTAGCTCCATCTACAGCTGTTTTCTCTCCAGGTTTGGAAAGTTTCTTCCAACAAGAGAGCTGAGGCTGTGAATCACAGGTGGCAAGCACGTGTTCTGGGACTTTTTGTCACCATGTGTCCCTGAGTTTCAGATATCCTGAGGTCCTGGGAACTATCCTACCTCATTGCAGAATAGAGTACTCCTGGCTGCTGTGACTAATATAATTTGCTTTGCTCTCTTAATCATATACAGTCTGGTTAAAGTTTGAAATTCTTTTGATGAAACCAGTAAACTTAGAAGCAAATATTAAGTGTTGCTTTACACAGCAGGGTTATTTTCTGTCCTGTAGAGATCCCTAATAATACTAACAAATTAACAACATGACTCTGAAGTATGGTAGCACTCAGGCATCACAGCCATGGCCCTGGAAGACACCAAGACAAGCAAACAGCTTTAAAAATGTAGCCAGATGCTCGCTGAAGAAGAATGAAGGGCTGAAGGATATGACATGACTCACCCAAGGTCTTGCAAATCAAAGCTAGAAACAGCACATATCCTCCCCTTGTGAGGCTCTAATCACCAGCCCACATCACAATTTGTTCCACCTAACACTCCTGCATCCCATCAGATTCCAGTGCACCTGCACCAGGCACTGGGCACATCCCTGGGGAGGTGCTTCATGGCTGCAGACAACACAGATTTTCAGTCCTTGGTTCTTATTTCTTCCCTTGTGTCCCTGCAATGAAGTCAAATTGCCAGGCATCCCAGGCAATGGGATGGTGGTTCTGCCTGTATAGTTCTTAGGATATAATGTCTAAGTATGTATGAATATGAAGCAGATGAAAAACACTGCCCCAAGATCACAGACCATCTAAGCAGCAATCAAGCACACTATGGCTGAAAGTGACCCTCCAGATGCTCTCCACGAACAGCCCTGTTCTGTCAGCAGTGCTGGCATACATGGCCTGTCCCTACCCTGTAGGAATGGGGCTCAAACAGCAGCTGCCCCATTAAACTCGACATTTTAATTATCCATTAAATGACCAAATAATGTAGTACCCTACAAGCATGTCAGTTTGGAAGTGACATTTTGAAAGCATACTAATGTCAGAAAATTTAACTTGAGAATCATGATTTGAACTGGAAAGTTATGGCAGCAGTAGGACCCTTCAGAGATTGATGCTGAAGGGTCATTAGATGAACAAGGTCTCCAGGCCTGCTTTTCATATCTTGGGAGCATGAACTTCATTTCCTAATACAAAACAGCACAGGGGCTTGGGAAAGCTGGGCTGGCCACAGAGCTGACCAATGTCCCTGACTATGAGGACAGGTAGAGTACACTGAAGCACAAGAAACCACAGATACCTGCTTCACTATGATGTGAGGATCCACCTGGAACAGGACTCACCTGGAAGGAGTTCAGCACAATGAAGATATAGGCCCAAATGATGCTGAGGTGGACAAGTACTCCACATACCCAGGTCAGCCCCAGCACTGGCAGCAGCACCAGGATGGGCTTGGCTGTGGCCCTGCCAAGAAGAAGAGCTCAGTCACCTGGGCAGATTTCAGAGCCAAAACACTGGCACCCACCTCCCAGCCACCAGCTCCCCATTAGGATCCCTGTCATGCCCCATGTCCCTGAGCCCAGGGTGACCTGGCAAAGCACCTAGACTGCACCTGTCCTTTCTGGCTCTGCAAACCCTGCCCAGGGTCTCATCAGGATCTGCTTGGGACATCTGCACTAGGTTACAGAGCATGTGAGTGGATCTGCCCTGGAAACAGCTCCATGGGTTTAGGAGCACCCTGGCCTGTATCTTACAGTTTAGAAGAAACTTCCCTTGCCTTCATGTTGGAGAGAGCTCTCCTCCCCCAGCAAGTGCCTTTCAGATAATGTGTCCACCAAGAGGCACCCAAGGTGGTAACTATGGAACAAATTCCTTTGCAAGCAAAACAGTTAAGAAGGGAAAAACCAAACATTTCACTTCCCAGCCCCTAGTGTGCCAGCCATGCTCTTTATTTATCACTGAGAGTTAGCAAGAAGGGAGCTCTTTGACGTCACTAGCCATGAGAAAACAGCTATTTTCCCCAAATTACTGCTACAAGGAGGGCTTCTATATTTGTTTTATTACCATATGGATGTCACTCTGCCCTCCAGCAATGCCCTATCTTCATAATTCTGTAAATTTGGGAAAATTTATTTATGATAGAGGGGAACAATGCGTGTCTAGCAGGGGGATCCGGCGCCAGCTAACAACAATAAAGATTCACAGAGGATGATAAAGTAATGACTCAAGCAGCAGTTTTTTGGAGGTCTCTCCATATTGACTGATTACAGAAGTCTACACTGCCTCTCCTTCCCCATGTATGTAATCCCCACCAGCCTTACTTCCAATTCATCAAGTTTCAAAGCCATTTAGAAAATACTTTTTATAATGGCAAATAGCCCAAAACCTTGCAGTCTCTACAGCTTGTCCCCTGCTGTCAGGCACACACAAGTGCTAAGGATGGGACAGGTGTGAGACAAGTTCAGTTAGGAGCCCTTCAAACCACAGTGTTCTGCAGAGCAGGGAAGAGTTGCTTCTGCGGCTCAGAGCTTAAGAAAATTCCATGGAAATTCGTCACTCAGCTGGTTCCTTGAAGCAACCCAAGCTGCATGGTGGTTTATGGGATGCTTGCATGCCTGCCAGCAAGCTGCTCAGCAGCACAGTGGGCTGATGTTAGCAAAGGGACAGAGAGCTTGGCAGTGTGACCCACACTCCCACACATGCTGTCACCACCACAGATGATGGGGACACTCACACCAGCCATTCCCAGACCCAAACTGCTGCTCCTGGTGATGCCAACAGGCTCAGGGTAGCTTTGACTTCAGCAGGTGCTGCAAGGGTCTCCCATCTCAAAGTACTGAGAATTATGAGTGTGAGTGCAGATGTGGGAGTCCAGCACTGGGCTCTCCAGGCTGAAAGTGCTGGCTGGGCTTCTCAGGGGCATAGACATTAGAGCAGAAAGACTGCCTTTGGAAAATGAACAATTCCTCTGGAGGAGAAAATCCTTTCTGCCCTGATTTCCCCAACTCATGATCTTTCACTTCGCCAAGGCAAAGACTCTCAGCTTAACAGTAATTTCACTATTTCATGCCCAGAGCAGCCACAGCTGGAGAAACCAGCCTCTTCCCTGCTCACCATATCTGTACTCCAATCTGGTTTTCCAGGCTGCTGTTTGGTGTCAGCATCTTTGATCTCCTGCGAGCACTGGACACGGTCACCATCACCACCCTGCACAGCACGAAGGTGTTCACCTGTGAGAAAGGAGCCATTGGACCCAGTAACCTTCTGTAATCTCAGCTCCAGTGGGGTGAGACTTTTCTGCTGGAAACTCAGTAACTATCAGAACCTGGGGATAAATGCATCACTGCTGAGAAAGCAGTGAGTAAAATACCTCATAGAGCTATCCACACAAGTGTGAAATCTAGAAAATTTATCTCAAAACTTCTCCTACAGAATACCTTCCCTGTTAAGTGTCTGCTCTAGACCCTTTAAACATTGCATCTCTTTTCTGCTACTGTGTTGTTGTCTAATGATCCTGATACTACTTCAAGGATGTAGCTATTCCCACACAGAAGTCAGATCTTCAGTTAAGGCAATGTCATAGCCAATCTACACATTTACCTACGTTCTGAATTTAACAGCCAATACAAGAACTGGTCAGCAAAATTTCCTTAAAGCACCTTTTCCATCAAAAAGCTGCTTTGGTTAAAGAGATTTGTGTGTTGTGAAAGTATCTATAAAGGATAACAAAAATTCTCCTAAAAAAGCAGCAGGCACAATGAGCTCTGTGAGCAAGCGATGTGGCTACACAAGTGCTGCAACCCCGACCCTTCAACGCTTTCCTAGGACCAGACGTGAAGGAATCACACCCTTCCAGCAGGTTTTGGCACTTACAGCCAGGATTACGAGGACAGGGCCAACAAAGGCCCAGATGACATTGGTCTGAACGTTCAGCCAGCAATGGTTGTCTGCCACATACTTGTTAAAGGAAGTTGCAAGAGTCACGCCCACAATAATGACTGGGAGGCCTGCAGCAAAAAAGAGCACAAATTAAACATGAGGAGAAGCAGAGATAACCCATGCAGGTCAGCTGTGCTCTAGGCAATTGCTTCAAAACCCCCATGACAAGACACACTCCAGCATGAGCCAGCTTAGCCTCTGAAACCCCATGAGCAACATCAATTTACTGCAGCTGAAATCTGTCCTGGTTCTGTGAGACCAGATTTATACGCTGTCAGCATCACTCTCCTAGGTATAAAGCATTCCAAGTCCTGAGTCCTGATCAAAGCAATTTACTCCTCAGATTGCTTTTTTAACAAAATGGACAATCAAAGACATAAAACAATCCAAAATATTTGAGCCAGTAGCCCAGGTGTGTGTTTTGCAAGGAGCACCAACCTGAAGAGGCTCTTCTCTGATATGAAACTCAGCTTATGCAAATGAATTCAGTCCCACTAAAAGGGCTCACTCAGAATAAAGGGTGCTTAATCCGGACCATATTTCTATTTTGGTTACTATCAGACAGCAGTAATGCTCTCCAAGAACAAGAAATTATTATAAACTTTCTTCTCTTTTCTTTTTTTTTAGTATTGAATTCTAGATTTTAGAAAAAACAACAAACCCAGAAATGCTTTTTAACATATTCTGAGACTGGCAATTTGACATGTGAAGGTAAGAAAGCCTCTGCAGAGCAGTGGCACTCGGTTCTCATACTGAATCAAATCAAACATTCTGGAATCTCTCCTACTGAAACTTTTACTAGAGAAAAAATTGGCACATTTTTTCTGAGTGCCCAGTGCAGAGAAGCCTGTAGATACCCCAGCCTGTCACATAGTAGAACTTCATTCGCCTGTCTTCGCTCATGTTGACTGCTACCACTTTACTCCACAGGAGAAGCCCCTCTACCAGCATCCATGAAAAGGCTGCCATGAAGAAGAGATGAAGGAAGGCAGTCACCATGAAACACACCACCTGGAGAGAAGAGAAATCACATGTCATTTCAGGAGGAGTCCTCTGGGAGCTTCTGAATGTGTGTGCTCAGGAGGAAGAGAGCAACTTGCAAATTTTGCTGCAGAATGTGCAGAAATGTATTTAAACATCCACAAGCACCAGGAAGACATGAATAATTCAACTGCTGCAGATCACACTCATTTCGTCTGTGTGACCATCTCAACTCACAGAAGAACTGATAGCATATTTTGCTGCAGTTCTTGGACCTTCCTTACAGGTCTCTCATCTCAGAGCTGTTTGATCCAGCCCTGGGATGTGGAAGAGAACACAGAAAGGGACAGAACTGTATGCTGAAGGATTTTTTTTGTCAGAAAAAAACCATCAGAAAAAAGAGGTGAATTTTCTTGATAAGTTGCACAATGCATACATGCATATCTCCAGAGAGACACAGTTCTTTCCTAGATGCAAGTTACAGGTAATTAATGAAACATTAACAAAAAGGATTACACTTTTACTCTGTTCGCTCTGACAAAAACCCTTGAGTAGGGCTGATCCTCCTGGCTGAACAGGACTCCTTCTGACTTTACCTGGTTGGCCTTGGCCAATTCACTGAACATGAGCAGAGCTTCTGCTGCAGCTAGTGCAAAGATCAGGTTCTTGTGCACGGTGGTTCGTTCACTCTTGGGGACACTGAGAAAGGAGAGGTGAAGCCCTCAGCTGCAGGCAAATGAAAGGGTGCACATGTTCTCACTAGTCCTTGCCAGGCTGTGCAGACTTGCCTGGGTGACCTGTGATCTCTCTGCTACTCACTGTAAAGACAACAGTTCAACGATGCAAGCACTGTCCTGCTGAGCAAGCACTTGGTGCTGGGGATGTGCTTGGGTATGGCTGCTCAGACCTTGGCCAGTGCTCCAAGGAACAGGCAGCTAGAAGGAGGTGGAGTGAGCCACTGCTGTGCTCACAAGGCAGATCTCTGCCTCCCTCCCAAGACAACAATCACTACTGCCCTCTCTTGTCTTTTCCACCGACCAGCAGTGCAGCTCACCAGCCCCTCCCCATGCATTTGTAAAGCAAAATATCAAACAAAAAACACAGAGAAGACTACAAGTGTCCAGAGTTTTCTTACCCAACTGCCAAGAATAAAATGAAGGTAACTATCAAGGCACAGAAGGAAACTCCACATCCAATAAAAGTCAAGGTCTGCAGTGTGAGCTCCTCCTTGGCAGTTCTCTGCTCCAACCATGAAACAACAGAAGACACAAAACCCCCACAAATTAACCAGAGACTTCTCACAGGTCTGGCATCCTCCCCGCAGAGTGGCAGAGAAAGGCTCCTTGCTTACCTGTATCTCATATATTTGCAGCAGCACAGCAAAATTTGTGGTGTGGTTGCAAAAACAGGCAGTGGAGTCTGGGAGAGATGTCACCACAGAGCAGCCAGCTGTGGACCACATCCCACCAGCATCTGGGCTAACATGCATTGAAAAATCCAGAGAAAATGCATGGCAATTACCACCCACTTCAACAGAAAGCTAAGGTGTTAAGGGAATTTCATTCTCCCAGAAGAAGTAGAGTTGAAATGAGGAAAAGGATATCAGAGACAGGTCTCCATATAGACTTCCTTTTGGCTCATCCTATGTCTCAGTAGGTTGGCCTTATTTTGTGTCAGGCATGCACAAGAAAATAGGTCCAGTGTCAATGTGTGCATTAAAAAGCACAGTTCACCCATCACTGCTTTAAACAGAACTCAGGAACTGCATTGCTCCAGCAAGAGCTTCTTTCACAGCACATTCACTGAGACCATCACTGTACCAGCCATGCCTAACTCTCTCCATCAGCTTGGTCTGCCATGTACCCAGTGCAGTTCCACCAACTTTTGTCTCCAACCAGCTACTCTCTGCTGCCTAGAGCCAGCAAAGCTCCAGATCTGAATTCACTGTGTAGGGACCAAGGCTGCAGCAGGTCAGCTCTGGCTTTACCAGCCCTGCCCCTTCGAGCCTGCCCCAGAAGCATGAGAAGATCAAATTCAGAGCAGGGCTAGTGAAATTGTTTGTGCACCAACCAGCTATTTCCAAAAACACTCTCTTCACACCTTCCTCAAACTGATCCATGCCTGCTACAAAACAAGGACCCCAAGGAGGTTTTTTTGCACTTGAATGACTTTATTACCAATCTATAATATATCAGTCTCAGTGCTCTCACTGCAGTGACATTCAGCAAAAACACATCTCAATGCCAAGCAGTTATTTATGAGGCTGGGAGTCCTGCGTGGCTGTTGGGCTACATATCTTGAACCAACACTTCTTTGTTGCATGCAACAATCATCATTAACTAGGGTTTTCCATTTTACTTGTATATACTTCATTAAAGGTCACTTGCTTATGAGTGACTTTTCCAAAGGAAATCTGCCCGGGATAGTGCTCTACTCCAGCAGATAAGAGGATGGCAGCATGCAAAGCAGGCAAAGAATTGGAGCTCCCTACTCTTACCATTACATTTACATTGTTGTTTCATTTTCCAGCAAGAATAAAAGCTCATAAATCTAGAGATCCAAACTGAAACAAGGCACCTGAGGCTGAAGTTCCAGAAGGCACAGATGGGCCCCACTAGCTTATCAGGCAAGTCCTGGAGGCAAAGGGAGAAGAAGAGATGACACAGTCCTGCACATACTGTATGCAGCCTGGCATAGCTCACTCATGAGGCTGCAACAAAGTCTGTTAGCACAGTACAAACATTTCCCCAGGGAAACAGGAGTCAAGGTGAAAGATCTGGGCATGGGACACCCCTCAGCCCAAGAGCTTTGGGTGGCTTGAGCCAAGGCTGGGCACAGTGATACTGCTGGCCAGGGAGGTGGCTGGGAAGCACAGCCCCTCCTTGGGGTACCTGGACACGGTGCTGCAGGCGGTAGCGTACAGACGTGCTGATCTCCTCCTGGTAGTCACTGAGCAGAGAGGATGAGATCACAGCAGTGCCCACCATGGTCGTCAGGTACCTGTCAGGGAAAGCATGCTATTCATAGGCACATGAGCCACAAGACACGCTCAGAAAACAGGATCTCACTTTAGACAAGACAGCTGGAGAGATCTGGAGCCACTTCTGGAGTGCTTCAGTGCCACCAGCAAAGTTCAG
Organism: Bucco capensis; assembly: GCA_013396975.1. NCBI lineage: Eukaryota > Metazoa > Chordata > Aves > Piciformes > Bucconidae > Bucco > Bucco capensis. The sequence goes on from VWZO01020745.1 coordinate 160,531, forward strand.
AAGGTACCTGAGACTACCTGGCAAACAGAAGCCACCACTGCTGTAGGTGACTGTACAGGTGAGACACTGGAGCATCCTAAGTGGTTGGCAGCTCGGCAGCTCAGCAGCGAGATAGCGAGTCAAAGGTCCAGAGAAGGATCTGGGATGTGCAGGCTGCCATCCCCACCTAGCGTTCAGAGACCTCCCGGGAGAGCAGCAGGGCTCTGCCTCCTGCCTGCTCTGCAAGCCACTATCTGCAGTGGCAGCATGGCTCCAGCAGCTTCTGCCCCAGCTGGAGGGGACCCTGAGCAGTCCCAGAGGCTCTGTCCCCAACCCACCCCAGCAAAGCAGATACCTCAGGGGAACCACAGGGACAAGGACAAACAGGATGGGATGGAGCAGGGTGGAGGTGACCCCAAAATGCACTGAGAGACTCAATGCAGACTTGGAAAGGAATTCTCTTGTGGTGCTAAGAGGGCAGCCCAGGAGTTCAGGGGTTTCTGTTCCACTCACTTCTGTCCTCTGTCAGAGGCAGTCACATCCTGGGGGACAGCACTGCTGCCAGCAATGGACAGGCAGCGCTGCAGGGAGCTGTAACCAAACCACAGGTTTTTCACCATGACTCTGCGGAGACCTGGAGGGAAAGAGCATTGCAGGATGGGTGCTCTGAGCAGCACCTGCTTCTGCACCACTGTCCTAATCTGGGGGTGTGATATTGGAGGTCCGGGGCACCCACAGCTCCAATCTGTGGCTGTAGATAATCTCTCTCCAATGGCTCATCTCCCTTTCACCAAGTGTATCTCCTTCCCATGCTTCTCCAGACTGCACGTGTGCAGGGTAAATTGTTTGTGCCATTAAGGAAGATGCTGCAGAAGTGCCAAGGGGAGACCCAGAGAAGCAGAGGCATCATAACCTACCTCTGGCTTTCAGTCTTTGCATTTCTTCTGCGGGAACTTCAATGAGATCTTGTACACCTTTCCCAGGGCTCTGGACCAGATATGCCTCACTGGCCAGCTCCAATCTGCTCAGCTCCAGCCTCCTGACTTCCATCCCTGTGGAGGGTAAAGTCAGGTATGGAAACAGGGTTCAGCCTTCCTACAGAGACACAGATGCCCTCCCTCAGCTCTGCCAGTGCCACTCACCAACATTCCCATGCTGGATTGTAATCTTTGTCCTTCCTGAGGTCAGCAGTGGGGTTAAGTGTGACATCATCCTGTTGCAGAGCTCAACAACAGCCATGGGCCCTCTAATGACCTGCAAACGTGGAGAAAGCAATGGAAATGAGCACCTGCACCACCAACTCACACTTCCCACAGCTCACAAGAGTTTTCTTAAATGCTTTGTCCTTGGCAGAAAGAAAGAAGTTGGAACTGAAGGTTTTTGCTTTTCTTTTGTTTGATTTCTTCCCTAAAAGATGTTACCAGTTCCTTCAGCAAGGGAAGGAGACTGGCAATAAGGGAGACCTGCTGGCCTTTATAAAAAGCCATTAAAAGAGCATGGAAATAAATAACTAAATAAGCTTCTGGAAAGAAAGTAGACTTTTAGACCTGACTTCTGATTTTTGCAAAGCTGTAGAACAACCATCCTCTCTTCCTGGAAAAGGTTTCACCAGAAGTAGACTCCAGTGCTGAAAGGGCAGCAGGTAACTGGTCCTATTACTTAAGGTACTGCATGTGTTGGGCAGCACAAGTGTCACCCTTATAGTACACAAACCCAAACCCTTTCTCCTTCAGAGGACAGATCTGCTGCACCAGCCACACTGGGCCAGTGCTGATTTTATGCCACTACTGAGAAGCTGTGAGTAACTGTGGCCATGGAGATGTAAGCAACTCTAAGCGATGAGGTAAGCTCTGAACTATTCAGCATCCTTTCATCTCTGGAGGTCCCTGGCTTGGTTCCTGGAGCACTGGCCAGGCCAGGCACTGTCACACATTTCCCAGAGGCAGATGGAGAGTGCAGACCATACAATGGACAAAAAAGGTCCATGTGAGAAGGGAAAAAAGCTAATGGAGAAAGTCCTAATGGGGGTGGGATGATTGAAATCTCTCACACAAAGCCTGATGGTCTTTTGAACAGCATCAGGGCTAACGACAGAAAGCTCCTTGGCAGCCCACCCACAGAAAATAAACTATAAAGAGAAGATCATTGCTCTTCCAGAGACAGCAGGATGTGGGACCAAGGAATCAGCAAACTGTGTGTCATCCTGTAAATCCAGGCTGACAAAGTGGAGCAGCTTGAAGAGAGCTGAGACAACCACTGGAGGGGTTTGCAAGGAAGGCACCACTTGACTGCACTTGTGTGCAGAATAATTTGTTTTCAGCTCCAACAACTAGGCAACAGTAAGGCAGTCAGCCCTTGTCTGAGCTGGCAGAGGTCCTGTGCCCGTGCTTGCAGCATTTTCACAACATATTCAGAATATGGCCAGAAGGGCTACATGTGAGCATGCAAGGAGAGGTCCACAGCATGTGGTTCTACAGCAGGCCAAGAAGTTACACACACACAACAAGAGGGGCTGATGCAACACACAGTGCCAGACTGCTGGTGACACCATTACCTCATTGACTGATGACCATGTTTCAATATTCTGCTTTTCCAAGATTAACTCGGTCACTTCTATGTAATATTGGCCCAACTGCTCCAACATCTCCAGCTCCTCTCCCTCCTGGACTTCCACATCAGAAACTTGCTTTAGTAACTGAAGCACCACAAGGAGGTCAGATGGCTCCAGCACAGGTGTCTCTCCTTCCCTCAGAACAGTTGCCAAGACATCAAGAGCACCAAGAGCAACAGAGAGGTTCATGTCTTGGACATCACTTGTGAAGACATCCTCAGGAAGCTGCTGTGGAAAAGGTATTTTAGTTCAGTGCAGAGCCTTGATTCTGCCTGATCCTCACCTATGCCTTGGCAATGCCCAGTGTTCCCTTCCTGGTCTGAGGACACCTGCCTGGCCAACCAATCTGCCTTGACAGTTTGAACTCTCTTGTCCAACCCATCAACCTCAGTGAAATGGTGCACACAGCACAAGTTACAACTGTATTGGTCACACTTTTTGACAGCAGTTCAGAAAAGGCCACAGACATAACTTCTGGCAAAGTGACCTCAAACACCAGTAGGTTCCAGCAAGCCTGCTCCAACAGCCCCTGCCAGCTCCCCGTGTCAGCTACCACTGCTGGGGCTGCAGGACTCACCACAGTCCTCTCTGCAAGTGTGTTCACACGGCCAACAAGTGAATGGCTGGATTCCAGCTGAGCTTTTTGCAGTTGCCAGTATGCTTCTGAGAATAAAACAAAAGCACAACCATTGTTGTGGTGTCTAGCAGCATGGCTAACACATGCCACATTCAGAGCCTTGGGAATGGTCCTCACATAGTAGACAAGTTTGTAGGACAGTCAGGACAAGGAGACTTCACAGCTGTATTTTATTTCTAGTACAAGATCCCATCTGGAAAGACAGTCTAACACTTCTGCTTCCTCCCCATCCCCCTTGGCCAACCAATCAGCCTGGAGATGCCTGGATTGGGAGGCACTCCAGGGTATTGCACCCAGAAGCCATGTAATGTGTACAACCACTGTTTAACTGGAGAATAGCAAACCAACCTGTCAGAGGGCATGCAACGGACACAGTCACAGCTATAGCAATCTCTTCAGAGCAGACATAAGGCCTCCCCACCACTGGCCATCACCCAAGCTAGGACTTCCAGGAGTGAATGTAGTGGAAGTAGTGAACAGATTAATAACAGATGCTGTACCCTTTTTGTAGCGACAGATAAAAGGCAAAAACTGCAAGCAAGATGTGTAACTAAATCCACTGCTGCCAACTTCAAAAACTCGGCATTCCTCGACAGGCCCTGTGGAAACACAGACAAACAGAAGGCCCAGGTCCCTCAGAGACATACCATTCCCAGCAGGTACCATGCTTCCTGAAGGCAACCCACAAAACTCATAGAAGACAGAAAGCAGTGGACTGCTCCTCAAACAGCTCCAGAGCCAAAGCAGGGACTGGGCTCAGAAACTGATCCCAACCCACCTGGTAGACCCTCCCCTGAAGGAACTAGGAGGAGGTGGCAATGCCAGGTCTCAAGTTTGTGATTTATCAGTAATGTCACACCAGTCTGGCTGAGAAGCTGAATCCTTTCTCCCCAAAAAGGCTGGGTGTACATATCCCAGGGAGCAGCATAGCCGACAAGTAAGCTATGCCTCTCAGTGGATCACAGAATCATAGGATCATTTGGGTTGGAAGGGACCTCTGGAGGTCATCTAGTCCAACCCCCCTGCAGTGGGCAGGGACATCCCCAACTAGATCAGCTTGCCCAGAGTCCTGTCAAGCCTCACCTTGAATGCCTCCAGGGATGGGAACTCAACCACCTCCCTGGGCAACCTGTTCCAGTGTTCCACCACCCTCGTGGTGGATAAGGAAGCCTGTCACGAACCCAGGACATCTGAGCAGCTATCTTTGCTGGGATCTTCAATGAAGAAGGATTTAGTGCTGACTGGGCCTTTAAGTGTGATTTGTGAAATCCCCAGCCCACCTCTGAGTGGGCTTCTGCTTTTCTTCCCAAAGGAGAAACATAATTCCACAAACTACATCAAAATCCCTCTCTAAGGATGGGACTGGCTTCTTGGACTACCCCTGTGTGCTGACCTCCCACTGCAGAAGGGAGCAGGAGCAGTGATAACAATGAGACTGACCTGGGCAGAGGAACTGTGTGGTCACTTCTTGAACGGTGCTTTCAACCTCCAGAGCGTTTGAACTCCACTCAAATACAAGGTCTTGCTCTACTGCCTGGCATGACCGAACTTTCTCAATCTGCTCCATGCTGAGGACTTTCTGCCAAATGTGCAAGTCAGTGATGTTCCCACTGAAGGACTCTTTCTCCCTGAAGGTGCCCCCCAGGGAATCTTGATCCTGACCAATTATGAAAGTGCCCTGGCCATAGATGGCCTCGGGGGCAGATGGCTCCACAGCACATAAACCACTGGCAGATGCCCTCCTTTTACCATCAGCATAGATGGCCCAGGTCCCATTTCCCTGCTGCCAGGTCACGCAGAAGTGATGCCACTGTCCATCAGCACGGAACACGGGCAGGTATGGAGAATGGTGCTCGTGGACTATGAGAGCAAATCGAACAAAGCCTTCCTCGTCAACAAAGCCACGGAGCTGGAACTCATTAATAAAAGCTGGCACAGCATAGGAGAAGATGGTAGCAATCTCCTGGGTCCTGGTGTCCCACTGGAGGTGAGCACAGACTGTGACAGCAGGCAGTGATGGGAAGTTAGCGAGCACCTTCACATATTTTGTGTCTGTTTTGTCTCCGAATACCAGAACTGGTACAATATGATTCCCTAGAAGGAGAAATTTCAGCCAGCATAAAGGAAGAAGCATGGCCAAAGCCTTCTTATCTTCCTCTGGGATGAAATCATCATTTTCATTTGCCTCATACTCAAGCTAAGAACTAGAGGTCCTAGGTGTTGCCACAGTGACAATAAAAAAATTAATGGCAACGTTTCAAATCAGATTAATTTTTCAGAATGAAAAAGATCCAGCAGTGACCATGCCTCCAAATAGTTCAAGCCCACTCATACTCACATCTCCCTTTTGGCTTGTGCAGAACACCATCCCTTTCTTTCAGCCAGACAGAACTTCTGATGTGGTGGGACTGCAGCAGTGTGCTCAAGGAAGCTTGCTCACTGTCCTGGGGTTCAAAAAGCAACTGAGCAAAGTGTTGTTCACAGTATCTGTCTGCATGCCACCAGTCCAAAGCAGTGGCCACATAATCATACATGTGTCTTGAGGTCTCAATCGTGACATGAGCAAAACCTGGAGAAAAACACACACAATGTGGAGAACCAGAGAGCCTCTCCAACCCACTATTGTGCCACATACACTACAGGGACAGTCTCCTGCAGCATCCCCAAGCATTTACACATACTGCCTGGTGGAGCTGAAGGCAGAAGCCATTGGAACATTCAGTGGGCACAAGGTGACAGAAAAGTCCAGACTATACTGGACCTAAAATGAGGGACATCAGTGAGTGTGCTCACAAATCAGAGCTAGGGCTGGAGCTGGGCACACTTCTAATGGGACATGCAAAACCATGCCAAGCTCAGCCCAAAGGAAAACTCACTGTGGAGTGCTTAGGAATTGCCCTCACAGTAGCTTGTCCACAGCACTTATGTACAAGCAAATTTTCTAATTTTATCCCTACTTCCCAGCTCCTACCAGCTTCTGTGTTTGCACATGCAATTTACAAGCACAAAATACTGTTTTGTTTGCGGCTGCAGCAGCACAAAGGCCAGCAGCTGAGCAGTACTTACCTGATTTTAGATAGTAATTTGTTAGCCAAGTAAATATAATTTCAGGCACAAAACAGGGTATCAGAGAAATTTTCTTTACCTTTATTTCTGCCACTGGACATCTTTTTATGTGCTGTTTCTCTGAGCTGAATATTGCTTGTAAAAACATACAGAGGTGCTGATAAAAACACTAACCTTTAGAAGTCTGATTCTTGGCAAGGGCTGCAAAGGTGAAGAGACTCCTGGCCAGACAACTGACCTGTTGGAGAGGAGGTTTTGTAGCATTCATATAAAGTATTAATATTATCTCAAATACTCAAATTATAAAAATTACTGTGAAACTCACCAGAAAACTGAAAAACCAAGAATCAGATCTCAAGTCTCTCCTAAACATGCCGGCCATCTGGAAAGTTTTCACCCTTTGCTAGAATATACAAAATATTACTAGAGATGCATTGCAGAGACAGAAGCAGTCTGCAAAAGTCAGTTCTCAGTTTGACTTTCCTTGTCTTGAATCAAGGAAGAGAAAAAACTCTCTCTGAAATACCCATCCTGGGTTGTATCCTATCAAAATAAGTCTCAGTTCTTCCTAAAGGACTCAAGGTCTCAGTTTAATGTTTGTTTCCAGGATACAGAATAATTAATCATAAAATATATACAGATGTGTGATGTTAATAGAGAGGTAAGTTAGCAGAGCCTCTTTACTGCATTAACTAAATAAAGAAGTCATCAATAAAAGGCACTGTGTGAGAGCAACTTGTCTCATTTCTTTTAACACCTGCAGGAATATAGCATCAGAACAGATCCCACAAACCAGTAAATCCATGAGCAGCGCCTGAACACACAGTTCAGCACCATGGAGCCATCCCGGATCACTGCCCAGCGCCGGGACACTGCCACTAAGCCCTTGCCGCAGGTCTGCTGCACTGATGGGGAGGCTGAGTGAATGGCCCTATAAAATCTAGTGAAGTTGTAGATAAGGGGATGTAAAGATGGAAACATGGAAACTGGCAATGTGATCTCCAGTGCAAACAAGTCCTAGAGCTGTCTCTGGGCACTGACACTGCCAGCCGTGAGTAATCTCTTTGCTCTCAATGGGGCTCTCCTACAGTAAAAGCACACCCTGAAGCACTTTGCTGCTAAGGGACTAAGGACATGGGTTCTGAAGCCCAGACTCTAAATACGTTCGCAAACGGTCTTCCGAAGTTCATCAGTGACTTTACAAACGCCAAACACCAGTCCAAGTCTGAGGGAGAAGGACCAGTGACGAGCACTGCCAACCTCCTGCTCCTTGGCCTGCTGCAGCCACAGGTCCTCCCTTCTCCATGGAGGTCCCCGGCGATACCACCACAGGAAATCTAGAACACAGTCTTGGCAGGAAACATAGTGAACCGGGTTGTTCCCAGCTGCCCAGTCGGCAGTCAGGGAAGCCCGAGGAACGGCTTAACTCCAGCACAGCTGCCGGCGGGACAAGCCCGAACACTGGGAGCCGGCTGCGCTGCAACGGGGGGGCGGTAGCGACACACCCGACGGTCCCCGGACTCTGGCGGCAGGGTCGCTTGGCTCCGCGGGGCCACCGCACTCCGCACCTGCGCTTCACTCCTTACCCGCCACTCCGCTCGCTGCCTTCTGCTCCGCTCTCCGCCCCGCACCGTGCAGCCGCCCGGCAGCGCTCCCAAGCAGATGAGGTGCCTCCGGAGCGGGCACCTCCGCACGGCTCCGCACAGCTTCGCGGCTCCTTCACCCCGCCAGCGCCGGCTCCGGCGCACACAAAGGCTCTGCCGTTCCTGACGCTGGACTCACCTGGCCGCCCCCCTCCCCGGGCACCGAGAAGTGCAGCGGCCCCGCGGAGCCGGGACTGGACTGGGCTGGGCTGGGCTGGGCCGGGCGGACCCCACCCCGCACTCCCATCCCGCACCTCTAATCCCACACTCTCATCCCGCACCCCCATCCCGGGAGGGTTCCTCCAGCACACCCTACTCTCGACACCCTTGTCCTGACACTCACAATCACAGCATAGGGGATCTTCTTCCCAGGCAATCACTTTGCCATCCGATTACCTGATGACGCTTCCCAGGAAACCTGGCACATAGTCTTGGCAGAAAAATGAGGTGGTGGTGGAGTTCCGAGGGGTGCTCACAGGAGCAGGTGTCTGACACAGTGTGCTCGGGAGGGCAGGTGAAGAAGGGCAGCTCTAGAGGAGATGTCTAGGAGGGAAAACAAAACACCCAGGCGGATACAAAGAGCAGGGGCAGGGCTGCAAAGCAGAGTCAAAACAGCACGAGCTCTGCAGGGCACCTCCTGCACGTCCCTGGTGAGATTTCCTCACACGGTATCTTCAGGCTTCTGGCATTTCCTCAAGTCCTGGCCCTTAGCCACCCTGGGGAGGATGTGAGTGCTGGAGAGCCCAGGCCACCTCCATGGGCCAGCCGTGCTCTTGCCTCACAGGACAGAGCTGCTCTTTTGGTTAATGCCCACTCACTTTTGCTACAGCAACAGGCACACAATTCCCATTCCTCCTCTCCAAGTGAATGCTTGAATCACACCATGGATTCACGGGCAACTGGCTATTGTTCCTCAGGGTCTTCGTCTGGGAATGAAGGCAATTATCACATCCCAGTGCCTCTGCTCACTGCAATAAATCTCTCAAAGAAGAATAGGCCTTGGAGGCAGCTGCTCCAGGCTGCTTAGTGACTGCTGCCAGTTGGGAAATGGCCTGGCACTCACAGACAGTGCAGCATGGAGCACCAAAGGCACATGAAGCAGTATGGCAGTACTGGGAGAGACTCTGCTGCTCCCTGCGCTGTGGCCAAAACTGGATCCTACCTCCCTTGGTGATGGAGTGAGCAAAAGATACGAGGCAGACCCCAAGTTTACACTAAAGATATTCAAAGGAAAAGTGCAAAGTGTTTTTCAAACTTACAGCTGGATCAGGTGTAATAACAGAGTTCCCCAGCAGATAGCAAACCATTTTCTTTATTCCCATGTCTGAGGCAGAATGAAACACCTTTTGTAAGAGCACTAAATGCAATTTTCTGATAGCATTAGAAATGGAATCCAGCCCACAGCCTCTAGCATCCCTCCTCTTTACTATAGTCATACAAAGAAACCATCCTCTGTGCACATACAGAGAGGTGAAGAAAAGTTTCCTGCACTCACTGAATGCTGTCTGAGTTTCTAACCTTACTTGCACAAGTTCTTTGGATTTGAACTAACTTCCACAATTACACACTAGGCTTTCAAATAAGATTTGATGCTTTGATTGGCATCAAGGACAGCTCCAGAGACTCTGGTAAGAGCACTTTGCTGGTATTTCAATGGTCACAGCCAGCAAGTGGAAGCTAATAATTGGCACCTCATTGTCCTTGCACCTAAAAGACACAAAAGAGAGCAGAGTTCTGGGCTGCTGAGCAAATCCAGAAAGTGGGGTCTAGCACCTGGCCTGATGGATGCTTCCTTTGGACCTCTCAGCTCTCTGGAGGATCTCCCACCCTTGGGCACTGCCATCTGTTTGCTCCTTGCTATGCAGCAGAGTTGTTGCCACCAGTGCTGGTAATTCATTATTGTATTGGCACTAATTCCCACAAAGCAAATATTCCAGGCACTCAACTGTCTCCCTAAGGCAACTGCAGTTCCTGAAGTCAGCCTCCATTCAAACATCTCAAAATAAATTAGACATAAGAGGGTTCTTAGAGTTGAGGTGTCCATCTAGTGCAAGAAGACCTTGGTGAGCAGACATATGACCTTGGGACAGTTAGATGGTAAAATCCCAACACAGTTTTAATGCCTATAAATCTCTTTAATAAGCAGCTGAGCAAAGGGCAAATTGTGTTGTGCAGTTTGGGTGATGCTGTCACTCCAGGTTAGCTTGTTTTTCAATAGGTTGCAGTTTTGTTTACATGCAGTCAATTTAAAAAATCAGCTCAGGTGCATTTTAAGAAACCTTACCCTTACCAGGCAGTAAACCCTGATCTGCCACCCTCGAGGCACATCTTTCACACAACCCTTGGAAGAGCTTCCCAGCACATGGGCTAGCAACATGTTAATCTTTATAAATCAAATATTTGCCAAGTGGAGTAGAAAGCCATGTGTCTAAGCAAGATGCACTGAAAAATGGAACAAAGCACTGGGTGTGTCAGAGATCACTAGGTCGTGTTGCAAGCCTGTCCCTTGCAGAGTTATCCTTCAAAGTAACATTTCCCTAGCCCAGCTATAGCTGTTATTCCACTCCAGCATTTGTTTCTTTCCCCCCACTTTTTACTGCACAAAACTGACCCTCTCTCTGACCCAGCTCCTCCTCATGGAGTTTAATATCACTCAAACTTTATTGGAATTAGATTTGGTTCTAAGCTGAGACAGGGTTTGCTAAGCTCTGACTTTGGAGGCATTGGTAGATAAGAAGCAGAGTTACCTCCCTTTCCCTGTGCTGGGGCTGTGAAAGTATGTCGCACACCTATCTCAATTATTTTACACTTTCACACATCTGAGAAGTTCACAAGCTGCTGTTTGGCATTGATGCCTCACACTGATACCAGCACTGCCTTTGCAGTTCAAAGCTTCCACGCTATCCTTATTTATCTGCATATGGATGTTTCTTGCTTCTGCAAAGGATACTTCTGTCATAGTGTTTGGAAGGAACCGAAAGCACAGTCTCCATCCTAATAAACCATCTTTGACTGTCCAACTACTTATTATTCAGAAAGAAGAGTGAAGCAGTTGCTGCTTCTCTCTTCACTAATGCCAAGTACTTGAAAAGGAGCCTCTAATTCAGGCACTTATTTTATGAGTGCAGACAGAGCCTAGATGCTTCTCATGCAGAAACTAAAACTCCATGCTTCTTCTGTGGTGCCAAAACACTTCTGCTTTCCAGTTCCACCAGCAAAGCCTTCCATCAAATGCCATCCACCTCTGCTTGTGCAGATGGGTGGTTTGTAACTTCCACAAGGAAGTCTATGGCAGACTTATGACTAAGAATGGACAGTCTGCCACTGAAACAGGAACAGGACTAACAGATTTCTGAGTGTGTTCTCAGCCTGTATATTTAACATATCCCTGGAACAGACACATCTGTGTAAAAGCTCGTGTCCTTTTCCTTCCCACACCCCTGAGATTCCCATGTGCAAAGAGAAACAGGAGTTTGCTGTCCCATGAGCTCCAGCTGGCCAAAAGGCTGCTGGCTTCTGCTCTTGCAGGACCTCTCCAGGTCTCCTGAAAGAAGATTCATCAGTATTCAGGAAGCAATTAACACTGCATTGCAGTAATCCCATCATGGCACAACTTCCTGCTGTTCCAGCTGACAGGGAGACATCAGTCCAGGACATGCCATGTCTGTCACTCCAAGCAAGCTGTTAACACACATTATCACTCTCAGAATGGATCAAGCTACCAGAAGCAGCAGTGCCCAGAAAAAATACTAACCAACTCTTCCACCTCCTCTGGACAAAGACACAGTATCATCACCTAATCTCCATGCATACATCACCCAGAAGACCAGTCTGTAGCTACACAGGAACCACTGACCAGCCAAGCCAGTTAGCAGCACAGTTTCCTCTTTGGACTTTGGATTGTGGATGCAATTTCACATTCACAGCTCTGCAGGAGAGAGGGACATAGAGGACACATGTTCATGCTCATTCTTCAGGTTTCCAAACAAGTGTCCTTATTCTGCACAGAAAAGTTCCGTGCTGATTTGCTTTTATGGCTGTGCACTTACATGTTTGGCAATGTCATTACTTGTCTGGTTCTCTCAATTCTTCTCCCTCTCTCCTTTCACAACTGTCACATCAGTATTGACCAAACTTCCTGATGCTACAGGCTTCACATTAAGAGTCTAGTACATCAGGGATATGTCCTCCAGGAAGCTGAGGGGAGAGGGCACAACTTCACAGGCAGGAAGAGCAATACCTCCCCAAGGCGACAGAGAGACCCAAGCACATAGGTCTCAAGAGCCTGTCTGTACCAGCTCACCTCCTCACACAGCAAAATGTACAATTCACCATGCAGTCCTCACCCCTCCATGCCCCTGTCAGCAGCAAAGTGGCCTGCCTTCAGCACATGACTCACCTCAATGGCTTGCAAATCAGAAGCTGTGCAAGAGCTCTGTAGTTAGTATCTGTGCCTCCTCTCCATTTTGTGCGCTGCTGAAAGTTCAGTGTGGGACTGAGCATTGCAGACTCACAGCAGACACTACTTTTTGACATGTGGCACTCATAAGTTATATGCCTGGGGAAATGGAACTGACAGCAATGAAAAGGTTTTCCTAATAAGCCTCTGTGGCTTTCCTGGTGCTTACATGTTGGAAGAACTCCTGCACCAGCAGAAGAAAAGTTTATGTATTGCTGACCAAAATAGTTTATTCCAATAGCTCTCTCCACAATAGCTGTGGTGGTCAGCTGCTTCCCTTCCAGTTTCAGTACTGGTCACAAGAAGTGGCTGAGACTACTTGTGTTGCTGCAGTGCTTTCAGGAGCTTTGTAGGGTTAGTAATTTGGGAGACACTTCAGCATTCAGAGTGCCAAGTCTGGAGTACTGCTCAGGGCCTTGGACTAGCATTAATTAGGTAAAAAAACAATTCCATGGATGTTGTTGCTTAGTCCTAGGTCTGGCTAAAGCAGTGCAGAAGTCCCACTGCAGCTTCAGTGCACAGAACCTTGCATGGTGTTTATTTCCTATAATACACTGCTGACAACTGCAAGATATCTCAGCTGAGAAGAAAGTCTTACAAGCCCAGACTTAGATTTCTAAGGCAAATGATCCTATTCCAGTGCTGTTTTGCTTTTTAGACTTGTTTGTAGAGTTAGATTTAAGCAGGGTTTTATTTTGTTGATTTTGTTTCTTAAGAGCACCCAAGTCTCAGTGAGGTTTGTTTCAGCAATCTCTTGCGGACAGGCCAGCCTTAATCTCACTCTTCCAGGCCCCTTATATTGTCTGGGATGAAAGCACAACACAGAGCCTCCCCTGCTAATTGCCAGCTCTCTGTTTCCCACTGACAGTTGTATTGTCTGGAGGAACAGACCCAATTGTGTCCCTATGCAGGAGGGCATCAGCTGCTTATATTAGAGAGCCTTTCAAGGGAGCTTGGGCATGGCTGGTTATTTAGTGTCATCATTTATAACAAATCTGTGTAGCCTAGAATCTTTCAACAGAAAAAATAGGACCTGCCTTTATTATTTATCTTTGGTTTTTTACTCAAGCTACTAACTACTCCTAAATCTCCTATCCTCCTACCAGCAAGACAGAGCATTTGGTTCTGATCCTCTTTGAAACATTAAATCTCCGATATCCTTTTCCCATAGTTTTCTAATAAAGGGGTTTTGCTGGTTTAGCCAGATACCCACTCTGCACCTACTTTAACATGTAATCACAGCCAGCAAAAAGTTTGCAAACTGTTATTCCTGTGGGGTGTGTTCTGAAGGAATAGGGCTAGTCAATATGTATGGGCTCAGAATAACAAACTTCATGGAGAGATGTCCTCAGGAGATCCAGAGGAACAGATCTGAGGTAGAGAGCTCAGGGGACAGTGACTCTGTGCCTGCTTTGTCAGGCAAAAAGAGGGGCTCGGGTGCTCTGACAGAGTGAGGAAAGGCAGCAGCAAGAGAGCTCCTGAGAGATGAGAGGAAAAAGTACAAGAACAATATTAAACCCAGATTGCATCTGTCTTACCCATTTTTCACATTAAAGGCTGAAGCTTTCCATACATGACTGTTGCACACCAGCAGAGTCCCAGCCAGTACTGCAGCACCACACAACCCGAAACGCAACAGACCATTAAGCAGATGGCTAAAGTTCTCACTGCAGGAACATGGTAATAGAGAAATCATCTCTTTACTGGGTTTAATCATGTCAGTCACAGGACAGGAGGCAGGATCTACAAACAACTGGCATAAGCAGTTCCACACCAACTTGCAGGAATACAGCTGTTGAGAAAGAGGAAGCATATTGTGTCTGGCCAAGCCCTGAGTGACTCCACAGTTTTGGAGGCAAAAACATATCTGCAGTGTTTTGGTCAGACTAGCAGAGGCATCTGCAAGGAGGTTTCCCCTTATTTCTACTCTCTCCCACACCAGGCAACATCAATACGTGCATCAATAATGCATTGGAGAGAGGCACGGAAATCTCTTCACACCTGAAACTCTCTTCCTGCTCATCCAACTTGTATAGCTTTGCCAGCTTGTTCTGCCAGAACCTAAATAAAGCTGAACACTTGATTCCAACACTGCTAACAGAAGGACTTTTGCAATTGTCAACAGAACACTAGAAATTCAGGCACTTCTCCTAAACAGTATTGACAAGTGATAGACAGTAGCATAATGATTTGAGTATCATAATGCTAGAAAAAAGTGTAAGATCAGCATTGGTCTTTCTCAAGTTTCTAGCCCCACAGCATTTAGCTGAAAGCAAGCAAAGAGCTCCTCATGTCCCCTTCCCTTAGTGGGAGACAGTCTGTTTCTTACATCTACACATCTGCCAGCAACTTTTTCCCATTCAGAAAATAGTTCATTGAGAAACTCTTGGGAACTTGCTTCACATTTCAGTCCATCATCCCCTTGACTGCAACACTTGCCTGCTTCCAGCTTCAACCTCTTCTTGAACATTTCAATGTAATGAAGACACCCTCTTGGACTCAGGTGTATTTCCTGTCATAAGTTTAAACATCCCAAATCTGCTGCTTTGGGAAGCTACAGTTGCACAACAAAGAAGATCCTCGAGAGATCACCTTTTGTCCTGACCCAGGCAAGCACTTACTCGATTAGCTTTTCTTTAGCCATAGGTTGGTAAAGTTTTAGTCTAGCTAGTTCTGATCTTGTCAGAACTGTATTTAAATTCTTCTGACAGATTCTTGGCCTGTGGTTTGTTAACAGATCGTTGTTGAGCAAGATGATGGAAATTAGAGTGGTTTTGAACAGGAGAGACACATGGTGCGTTTTTTCTCCAGTTCAGTGATTATCTCCCTGCCTGGCTCCACTCCTAACACAAGTTCACCTTGGGACATTACAGGAGTTGCTGGCTTGTTTGGGAACCAGTGAGTGTTTGTTGGAATATGCACAAGACATAGCCATGTCAAGGGTTCAGACACAACTGCAGTGTGTGCTTTCAGCTCCTGGACAGTTGGCATTGCCTCTGGCCAGCTCAAGTGAAAACCAGCCTCACACAGGGTGGGATGATGTGAGGCCCCAGTATGTTCTCCCAGGAGTTCTGCTGATGGACGTTGAGTGTAAGGGCAGTCAGGCATCCAGCTGTCTGGACTTCATGCAGCAGAGGTACAAGTGTGGCTACCTACAGCACAAGAAAGCAGTTCTTGGGTTCCTCTAATTGACTGTCATTTGACATGCATGTGCCGGGGGTGATCTGTCACCTTGCATTTTCAATGGCTGTAGGCTCCAGTCCTATAGCCACAAGCTACTGGGCACCACATGGCCACCAGTGCCACACTGGGATCCTTGCAGGCTTTTACCTAACAGTGCTGGTGACTTTACTGGTGTACTACAGTACTCGAGACTGTTCCAGTGTGTGCAGCTGTTGGACTTGGCTGTCAGGGTTGTCTGGCTGTCCTTGGAAAACCTTCAACAAACAGGTTTAGATGTCAAATTATTCCATCAGGGAATGATGGAACAATGGAAACTTTCTGCCCTTCACTGTCCCATTGCATAAACCACTCCTGTCTCCACAGGATCAAAATCTCATCTGCTAAGACTTTACTTTTTGCAACTCCTTATTCTAGAGGGCAAAAAACAGTCTGATGATTTATACCTGCTAGTCTCAAGAAAGAGCATGTTTGTCTTTCACACTGCAAGAGCAGGTGTAAGCTTTGTAGAATAAAATAGTACTGAAGATTTTGTTGAATATTCCAAGTTACCCAATGTCTCTTTAAATAAGGTCCAAGAATTCAAGATGTCATTTGGCACTCACACACAGAGAAAGTACTGAATACAAAACTAGGAAACCAGGCAGGGTATAAATGCAGACACCAAAATACCTGGGAATTTATACATTATATCCACACACATACTGTAAAGACACAGGCCTCAGTCTGAACGCCCACCTGTTGAGAAAAACACTAACATTCCTTGTGTCCCAAATAAGTTTTCAAAAATGTATCTGAAGTGCTATTTAATTTCCGTCAGATGTCTTGTAGGATGATAAACCTGGATTGCAGATTTGTAAGGGCAGAAACAGACTTTAGGACTGCTTTAAAAAAAAAAGAAAAAAGAAGTTTGCACAGTTCATCATCCCAGGTGAAGGTAAGCCCTGATGATGTCTCTTCCAACCCAGTACAGTGGGTACCCAGTGACAGTGGTTATGCCCAGTTACACCACCCATTACCCCATCATCTGTTCAGAAGAAAGCAGGGCACCTGTCAGGGTTCAGTAGTCCTGATGACATCTGCACTGGAGGCCTCTGAAGGACTGTAGAAAACATGAACAAGCTATCTGTGTGTACAGTGGAAGGCATCAACCCATAAGCAAAGTTTGCAAGGTAACAGGTGTGAAAAAGCCCATGTGAGATATTCAGAGATCTTATTCTTAAGACCATCAGCTGTATCTGCCTAAATTAAACTGGAAATAGGTATCCTACAAAGCTGAGAGGGAGACACAAGCATTTGTTTGAATCTTAGCCAGCCCTTAACCAGCAATAGATGGAGCTAGTGGTGCACTGAGATGGCTTTGAACTAGGGAAGAGATGTACCTGCACATCTGCAAAAGAGCCAGTCGTGTACCTGGGAGGATAGGAAAAGACACTATATTACCAGAAGGTAAAACAATAATTGTAGGACATCTGCTTAGTTGTCAAGGACCAAGAGGGAAATAAAGCTGTTGTCCCCTCTAGCTAAAACCTGCTGTTTCTTTTTCCCCAGACTCCCAACCACCAACTGCTCTACAGTTCGTATGCCAATCCAATTTTGATGCCTGTAATTCACCCCAGAGACTGTTTATTTTAACTTTATCAAGTGAAGAGAAAAACAACTGTGTTAGAATAAAAAAAGAGCATCTGGCAGCAGGACATTCTTTCTATCAGACAGCTTCCCAGCCTAACTGATGTACAAGAAAACAGGATTTTAGTTACTCAGGGATTTAAAGAAGGGAGAGAAGATTGCAGAGTTCTCTGTGTGCTTATTTTAAAGATGGTCTTTTATGGTCTGTTGGAACAAATGCTCTCAGTATATTCTGATCCATCTGAAAAGAGGCAGCCAAGACTCATCTGGACCCTACATGACACAGCAGCAATGAATCCACACACAGGACACTGTCTGGTGTAGCATATGCAAAAAAAAAGTGTCCTCTGGAACTCGACCAGCCTGTGTGGGACAGAGCCACAGAAACCAAAGAGCACTTAGGAAAACAGACATGTCTGTTCCTTTTTCCAGATTTTGAGTATCAGGCACCTTTACCCCTCTTCAGTGGCACACCAACTCTGAGCAATGTCAGCACGTCACAGAATTCACCATCTGCAAGGTGTCCTCCGTGACAGCTTGCATATCTTTCATTTCCCAATCCCTAACATAAGCTGATTCTTTCATACTTCACAACAGGACTTTCCTATTCACTGGCAGAGGCTAGTGCTATGCTTGGCTCTGCAGATCCTCCAGTTTGAACATGGCTAGTATTTTTTTCTGCAAGACTGGCACCATCAAGAGGTTGGGGTTTGGTTTTCTTCTCTGTGGCTGTTTTTGTTCCCTCCCCTTGGCAAGTATTTTTGAGCACTGGAGAAAAAAGCAGACCTTACACAATAGCTTTACCCACCCATCCCGTTTTTGTTTGCACATTTTCATCTGAGTAACACACTAATAGAGAACATTAATTTTTAAATAATTAGGAGGGACACTGCAGACATTAGATTTGGTCTGGACACATGGGATTGTAGCTTCATTTTTTGGCCACCTGCTAATTGGGAATCTGGGTGTTCAGAGGGAGTCTGCAAGATGTCTGATTTGCTTCTGATGCAAGAGCCACTGCTTCTCATAGGATGAAACACAGGCCTGCTCCACTCAGCAATGCACCTACTTGAGCAATGCTGTCTTCTGAGGAAGACACTGTACTCAGTAAAATACTTGGAGAAAGGAAGCCAATGCACTACTTACATTCTTGTGCTCTAGAAGAGAGACAGTCTCATGTAATTAGCATTTAATGTTCAGAACACACAACATTTTACTTTATTTTTTTTAATCAACAGGATTTTAAATTTCAGGCATTTACACATCTAGAAAGCAAATTAGATATGTCGTAGAAGAATCTCACTATGCTTCTGCCCTGCTTTAAAATGCAACAAATCGAAGTTGGGGATTTTTTCCCTTTTTGTCCTTCACCATCCTTTCATTTTTTTTTTTTTAAAGACTCAGAAGCGTTTTAGAAAACCCATTAGACAAGTCTTACAACCCACTAAGCAGAGCATTACTTCCATTTCAAACATGGTAAAGCAAAGGCAAAGGGAGGAATAACAAGACAGCTCAGGTTTATACACAAAAAAAGAGTCAGAGCCTGGAGAAGCATCTCGTCCGATCCTGTCCTTCCTTGCTCCAACCAGTGCTGTCCTCAGGGATCTCCCCTTAGCCTCCTTTTCTCCAGAATAAACAACCCCAGCTCCCATAGCCAATCCTCATAAGACTTGTGCTGCAGACCCCACTACCCCCAACAGATCCCAAAGCCGAAGGGCTGATGCAGACACAAGCCAGGGCAGAGCCAAAGCCAGGCACACCGACGCAGAGATGCCCAAACCCCCGGCTTCGGGCTGGTAACCCCAGAGGGCCCATCCCAGAGAGCAGGACCCATCCCGGGGGTACACGACCCGGGCATCACTTTCCGACGCCATTTCGCGGGCCGCGGGCAGGGGAGGTGGCTCCGGCCCTGGCCTCGCCCCGCTGACCCGGAAGCGCTCGGCAGGCGCCGCCCGTCCCTGCCGGAGCGGTAAGATGGCTGCGGTCTCAGTGCTCCAGGCGCCGACCGGCGGTTTCAGCTTCGACAACTGTGCTCGGTGAGGCGCGGGTGGGGCGCCGGGTCTGGGCCTGGGTCTGGGTGGCAGCGGGGCGCGGGGACAGTGGCCGGGGAGGCTCCTCTGCTCGCCCTCACTTCCCACCTATGTTGCAGGAACTCCTTGCTGGAGGCCGAGCTTGTCCAGAAGGGCCAGCGGCTTCCCGCGCCCCGCAAGACCGGTACCACCATCGCCGGTGTCGTATTCAAGGTGAGGTGAGGGCCGGGCGCGACCCTCCGGTGCTTCGCGACGGGGGAGAGGGAGGCTGGGCCCGGGTCTCACCTTTGCTACTAGGCCGGGACCGAGCGGGAAAGGGGCGCGACCGCCCCTTGTTCCTGAGCTGGGAACGGGGAAAGGCCGCTCGGCCCGGCGGTGCCATCGTCGGGAAGCGGCGTCTTGGCGCGGCTTGTGGTGGAGGTTCAGTGGTGCTGAGTCATCCTCGGCATCCCTGACCCTGCGTCTCGGCCTGTGCGGAGCCGGCTCCTGCGAGCCCCAACACCCGAGCTACTCCGGGCCTGGCAACCTATTTCGCTGTCGGTGCCCTTTGGAGATTTAGGCTTTGGGAATAATTCTCTCTTTCTGTAGGATGGCATAGTCCTTGGAGCGGACACGAGAGCAACAGAGGGAATGGTTGTTGCTGACAAGAACTGTTCAAAAATACACTTCATTTCTCCTAATATCTAGTAAGTATTGGAATTGTTTTTGTAACGGTATTGGTAACAGCATTGGAAATTTTAGCCATGCCCTTTGTAAGCAGTAAATATTAAGGTGTAGTTTACAATGATAATTAGTAGCAAGGCTTGGGAGCTTGGGATTTTGGTATTTAATTTACACTTAAACAGGTTACCTTATTTCTTGCTCTGAAAATACTGATTGTTTGAGTACTTTATTTTCCTCAGTTTTATAATGAGAAAATTTTTACTTACTGGATAAAGCAGAGAGTTACTTGTTTTCTGTGTGCGCCTCACCTTTTCTAAGTTGCTTATAATTTGTTTCAGTTGTTGTGGTGCAGGAACAGCTGCAGATACTGATATGACAACTCAACTGATTTCTTCCAATCTGGAGCTCCATTCGCTGTCTACTGGACGACTTCCAAGAGTTGTCACAGCTAATCGAATGCTAAAGCAAATGCTTTTCAGGTAGCTGAGTGGGTTTCTTGTTTATTTACAGTGCTGTTAAAACCACTAGATAATATTTAAGCTCCTGTGAAGGAGCATTCTTCCTCAGTCCCCTTAATCTTTGTAATAGGGTTTTGGGAATGATAGAATAACTGCTCTTTGCTTCATTTCCTTCTTAGGAACTGAGGCAGAAGAGAAATAAAGTCTGTGATGTTTTAGGGAGTTGATACTATTGTTGTACCATGTTGGTAGTGTTTACAAGGCAAAAATAGGACAGTGGTTAATAAACTGTTAATCACACTCATAAAAACTGTTATGTATCTTTGTGGTGACATGGCTGGACCAGTAATAATCTTCTAATATACACACTTGTAAAATTGAGAATTTCATGTGATTTGTAGTAGAATCACAACCTCAGAATGATTTTTATTTTCAGAAGAATAAAACATTTAAACATTTGAAGTCCACAACTGTTAATATAGAAGTCTGCTGGTGGTATAGTAACATAAGTGAGTAAAATGGTTGGAAGTTGTACTGCAGTTATCCTAAGACTTCCTTTGATTGCTTGTCTGATCACAGTCAGTGGCAGTTGAACTTCCTAACTAGCAGCATGATGTAGAACGCTCCTTTAGGTTGAGGGCGTACTCCAAACCTTTAAGTGTTCTAGTACTGTTAATACTATCTTTTGCAGAAGTAAAATATGCTGTTGAAAGAGCAGGAAAGAATGAAATGGTTGTATTCAATTAAAAATACTGTTTAAGCTATTGGAAAGTCTCCAGAAAGGTGAAATAAAGCAATGAAAAGAAAATGCTTTGTCCAACCATGTGACTGAGATAAATGACAGTAATTCAGCTCAGTTGGTTAATGCTGTATTGCCAGGCAGTTTGCCTTTTTTCAAGTGTGTCACAAAACAATAAATTAAGAAGTTAATGCAGCCAAGAACATCTCATAGGATAAATGAGGGACTGTGTTTCCTTTGAAGTGTCTAAAGTAATTGCAGATACAGGAATTTCATTTAAGGCTTGAAACCTGATTGGAATTCTCTCCCTGCTAGCAGAAATGTATCATCCAGCCTACTTGCTTGTCTACTGCTTGTTTGTTGTTCTTGACATAGAAATAGACCATATTTTAGTAAATTTCTTAATTTAAACTATTGCTCAGCAGCAGTACAGGTAGTCTTTCTGTTACTAAAATGTGTCTGGTGTAGTTGTGGAAAAATTCTCGAAAGGATACATAGTTAAAAAGAATCACAGCTTTACTGTGGCCTCTCAGATTCACATGTAAGTATTGCTCCTAGGTATCAAGGCTACATCGGTGCTGCTCTGGTTTTGGGGGGAGTAGATGTCACAGGACCTCACCTTTACAGCATATATCCACATGGATCAACTGACAAACTACCTTACGTCACCATGGGTAAGTGATACTCCCTCAGTATTGTATCTCAGCTGCATGGTAGAAATGGTGAATGTTTCATGTTCTTATTTAAAGTGGTTTTACTTAAATTCCATCATTTGCTGGGAGCTGTACAGAGCTCAGACTTCAGAGATAAAGTCATACCTGTATTTGTAAAATAGGTTCTATTCTGTTTCTATTCTAACACTTTTCTGTCTGTTGCTGGGATCAGCTTGACCATTAGTAGGCAAGGACTGAACAGAAAAAAAACTCAGTTTACATGTAATTTTTACTAAGCAGTTGATGGTGGTCTATACTCTGCCACTGAAGAAGCTGCCTAGCCCCATTCCTCTATCTGTTCATGAGGTTATTAAGTGTTAGTACCCCAACTCTTCTGTCTACATAATGTCTTCTGTAATAGCAGTACAGAACACTAGTGTAGAACACTACAAGTTTTTGCTGTAGGTATTTGCAGTTCTTTGTATGCCTTGTTCAGTTTCAGATTGGGGATTGTGGTAATATTGAAAGCTGGAACCACAGATTTTTACATGTTTTTTGGCATTTAGGTGCTACTCTGTCAAGACCAATTGCAAAAGGAGTGCTCAGGATATATTATAAAGTACAGTCTTGGTAAATCTATTCTTGTTTGCTGTTCTTTCAACTATAAACAAGGATATGGGATAGTGTGGAATTACTTTGTAGTAGCAGAATGCAAATCATAGGTAGCTTTTCTGGAGTGTCTTGTCTTTCTCACTTAAAAGCAGACACATTGCTCTATTACTTCCCAGTTCTACAGAAAGTAATGCAGGAGAAAATTAAACTTTTGAACTCCTCAGTGCTGCTTTGCAGTAGCAATAATTTCAGGTTGTGAAATGGGTCTTGAGCAGATATCCTCTTAAGTTTGATCTTGCTAAACAACCCACTTAGAGGCCTCTGATGAGTATAGTCAGGAAGATAGTGTATTACATAATACAAAATTATCATTCATCTCTAATCTTCATTTGTGAATTTAACTTGCCATTCCTCCTATGTCCTGTTCTTTGTCCATATCCTCTAGATAAAATTGTCTCTTTAGATATATTGTTTGGTTTCTTAATTATTGAGGGATGCTTGGAGAGTCCCTGTGGTAAGAATCCTGCTATAATAAACTTTACAACTTGCATGGGAGCCTTATAGAAGGAAATAATGCATGCATTATTGAAGATCTTGGAAATGTGAAAGGTTTTTTTTCTGGATTCTTGCACTACTGAAACATTGCAGCTGTTAAATTGAATTGTCTGGTTAACTGTGCAATAAGACTGATGCTGCAACTTGCAGAAATTCTGCAGAGATGGTGTTCGACCCATAGATGGTGCCATTACCTCAGAAACAGCATACTACTTACTTGGGAAGTGAAATTCATGTAACAGTCATGTGATGTCATTGTTTAGCCTTTGATAGAAAAAAAAGTAAATATCTGGTTCTTACAATTGCCTTACACTCAATATTAAACTGTAAAACTATGACTATATACTGATTACTGCCAGTAGTTGAATGCCTGAATGAATTGAGTTTCCATAATCTACGTTACTTCCATGCCTGTGTTTTAAAAGCTCCAAAAAGTGGCATTTCTGTAAATCCTAGCCACTCCTCTTTCCCTCTACAAAAACAATGTTGTAGCAGTAGAAGTGCAATCAAGTAGGAAATAGAATATCAATGGATTAAGTTCACTGTGGCTTAAACTTTGATTTGCTGTCGGCTGTACCAGGTCTGTGTCTGGTGATTACATGTTACTTTTGGCCATGCTGTCAAACAAAGCCCTTATCAGCATAGATGTCCTTTACTTTTCTACACATGGTATACTGATACTTTCTCCAGTGACTGGGATCTGTTTTAGTAAAAAGATTAGCTGATACATATAAATGAAAGACAGAACTTCGCAGAAAAAGTGTCAGGGGATCAAATTGGATATAGTAGTTGGAATTGCATTTTGATCTTACTTACATGAATCTTTTGTTACTTTTTTCCCAAATGTTCTAAATGAGTGTAGGCATTTTTAGCCTATTAATTTCTTGAAATTCAATATTAAATAGGAAGGGTGTTGGTTTTTTTGCTTGTTTTAATGTGCTGGGCTGTGTTTGTGAATGGACAGAGTGGTGTCCTCCCTTGCAAGGGAGATTTAAAAGATACTCGGTGCTTACTCAGGAGTGAAAACATCAAATTAAACTGTTTATGCTGACAAAGGACAAAACTGGATTTCAGCAAACGATGCAAGATTGTCTGATTGCTTGGCTTGTCTAGGAGAGCTTCTGGCCAAGACTTATAATGAAATGCATGCATAAAATTAAAGCACTTGAAGTCTGTAGTTCAGCTTTCAGGAACAGTAAGTATGTTCCAGTAGTCTCTGGTGGCTAAGGCTGGTCCCCTGCTACCAGTGTTGCTTCATATTCATAAATCAGCTCTTCATGCGTTGGCAGTGTCATCCTGCAGAGCAAGCACTAGCACTGCTGAGACCCAGCCCCTCAGCCAGGAACCAGGGTGAAAAATGATCCCAATCGATGGGGCTGTGGAGATCACTGAATTTTTACCTAGAACAAACAGCAAATTGAATAACAATGAGTGTGTGTGAATAAATGCCCTGTCAGGGAGCACTGACACTGATGGATTAGGAAGTGCTAAATGTTGCTCTCTCAAGGCTCTCTACATCCTCCACTGTGGCAGGCTGAGAGAGCAAACAGGTCCTTAGGTGATGAAAATGGACTGTGCTTAGCAATAAGTAGTCTTCAGTGAATGTTCTGCTGAAAAGATCCAGTTCATCTGTTTTAGAAAAGCTACTGCAGTTGCAAAACGTGGAAATAATTGTTGGCTGGATTTTTTTTTTTTGCTGTGTATCAATAATTATCTTTCCCTTTAAATCAATACTGAAGTGGTACAACTGCTCAAGGAAAGACCAGATGGGACTTCTAAAGTGAATTTATTACACTTGAGTCCAGATTTTTTTTTTTTAGTAACTTAGCTGTGAAAACGTAGGAAATGACCAATGTTTCTTAAAGAAGAAAAAAAGAAATCTCTTACGGTTTCATAACTTACCTGGTTCATGCTAATTATTAGATTGAAAAGCATTTCCCCCAGAATAGAGCTTTGCATCTCAGTTTCTATAGAATCATAGAGTCCTAGAATGGTTAGGGTTGGAAGGGACCTCTGGAGGTCATCTAGTCCAGCCCCCCTGCAGTGGGCAGGGACATCCCCAACTAGAGCAGCTTGCCCAGAGCCCTGGCAAGCCTCACCTGCTATGCCTCCAGGGATGGGAACTCAACCACCTCCCTGGGCAACCTGTTCCAGTGTTCCACCACCCTCGTGGGGAGGAACTTTTTCCCAAGTTTCCTATAGTTCTTTAGAATTTGATTGCCATTAGATGCTAGATTATTACTTCCTGAATATTTGTTTCTAAAGTGTACCTTACTGGAAAAGCATACAAAAAATTCTTTGGAAATGATATGGTATTTCTTGATGGTTGCTGAAGTTTAACCATTCATAGCAGTTAATGTTGATGGGTTTTTTTAAATCTAACAATGTTTTTTTTTCCTGAATGTCATATAATACAAATACATTATGGCTTTACCCATTATAGTTTATTACCCTCATTGCTCATACACAACTGCAGTAAACTTCCAGCATTTAAAAAAAAAATCCAGCAGATTTCCTATGTCTGCATTGGTTGTGTTAAATAACTTGGGTTTGAAATCTTACCTAAGATAAATACCTGGTTTGGTATTTGCATGTGACCTCAGATAATTTTTTCATAGATTTGAGGTTGAATTGCTGCATCTTGGCAATGTTGAATACAAACTGATAGTGACTTAAATCAGTAGTTGTGTGTATGAGGTGGGAACATCTATCCCTAATTAATGCATGGTCTTTTGCAATATTTGGATTTTATCTTTCTCTAGACATTAAATATGGGAATTGTTAAGCTTGTTTCTACATAAAGGCAAAGGATGCTTGTTAAGAATGAATTATTGGTGGGTGCTGAATACATGGACTAGAGAACAGCTGTTTTCCTACATACAAACAAGTTCTCCATAGACCCTTAATTCTAAGTTTTAATATCTTAAGTTTTCTGTGCTTTTATAGGTAATGCCATAAGAAAGCCATACTTCAGTGTATACTTAAGTTCACAGGTTTTATTGCCAGCTTTCTTGTTGCAATGCATATCTTTCACAAATCAGTTGAACTACTTGGAACATTGTGGTGGTGTTTGGATCGTATGTGGAATTTGACAAGTAGAGGGAAGTTGGTGTAATTGGATAGTGAAGCTCACAACTATGCTCATGAGGAACTGTCTGCTGGTGGTTTTCTGCACTTCTTCCTGGAAAGTCAGGTGATGGGATAGCAGTGCAGATGGAGTTGAGAGATGTCTCTTAGTTAATGTGCTACAGTGAATATATGCACATCACTAGTATGTTTCAAAACATTTTGTATTGCTGTTGTCAAACAGTAGATGATTTGATGCAAAAACTCAGCAGTATACCTCTGTTTTTAAAAACATGTTTACCTCTGGTGCTAGGAAGGGTAAAGAATTTTCATTGTGCTGTTCAAGATTACAAAAATCTGTTCTTTCAGAGAATGCTTAGTTGTGCTGGGAGACTTTGCTAAGGCACTTTTTCAAAATGCAAGCTTATGAAAGCTTATGTTTAGGATTTATAAGCAGTAGAGAAAAAAAAACAAATGAGTTTATTCAACTTTTTCAGCTTCCTGGTTTTGTTTTATTTTTTTTAGAACTTCCTGGGGTTCTTGGGTTTCAGATGTTAAATGTCTACATGTACGCTTAATTAAATAAGGGCTTTCAACAACTCCTTACAAACTTGCTTTATAGAACCATCTGCATTTGTTTAAAGCTAATATTAGGCATTTATTTGTGACCTGGTAACATAGTGAGATAACGCGAAGTGTAATTCTTTATGTATAAGTGATTTCACATCATGTAATGTGAAGTGTGTGTCATTGTCCATTGTCTTGTCTGTACCTCCTGCACCTCTTCCCTTTTTCTTCTTTAGAAGTCACTGAGTTCTTGCCCATAGGTTCTTCTAAAAAGGAGCTGGAGAAGTGAATCCAGTCTGAGATTATTGCAGTATTTGTTATTGATAATTATTTGACAGTAGGAAGTTCTAAGGAATTAAGACCACTTTTTCTTAGTTCAGCAGCTAATACAGTAATTTCTGTCATACTACCTTTTATACTTTCATTCTTGCACATTTTTTAGTCTTTATACTCTTAATTTTTTCAAAGAACCCTTATTCAAGGGTAAGATTACTTGCTGGTTTTGAGGCTTCCTATTCTGTTTATACTAGGCCTTCATTTGAGTCTAGTAAGAATGTGGTTTTAGTTTAAGACTATACCTCAGATATTTTTCCCCTCATTAGAAATGTTCGTGTGCCATTCCACAAGAAGTATTATTTTATTGTTCAAGTCCTGTATTGGTTTTGGAACACACCTTATTCTGACCTTGTTTGAAGGATCAGTAAAATTCCTTTCATTTGTGATTTGTTGTGTGATACCAGCTGTTTGTATCAGCAGTTCATTGCTGCTATTAGCTGCTTAAAAATCTTTATTCCCGGTTTCAGCTTTTAAAAAATGGAGTCAAGCATTGCTTCGAGGTGTAAATGAATAGTCATTGCCTGTTATACAAGTACACACTTAGAGTGTCCTACTGCTTTTAGATGTGATGTATTTGGTACTGTAAAGGTAATGATCCTCAACCACAGCAATATTCTGTAACAGGAATATCTGTCATATTCATTGGGATTACCATGTTCATTGATTTGTGTCTGTAAATCTGCTGTTTCTACCCTTTAAATTTGATCTATAATTGGACCTCCTTAAATGGTTCAGATAAGGTAGTCTGTATTTTCTCAACAGTGTCACTGTCAGCTTCTCCTTTTTCATTATACATTCAGTAGACTTTATAAAATCAGCAGGACACCTCATTTGAAACTGTTTTAATCGCTGCCTTTTTCTTTCACTAAACCATTGAGGTGGTCAAGCGATATACACAAATCATTTTAAATAGAAAATATGGCTCTCTCTGTGACCCAGCTAAACAGATAGCAGTATGCAAAACAAGTTAAAAAGTAATAAATGCCAAAAAATCTTCTAATTGGAGTAAAAAATTGCAGGTAACTTTAGTCACTCCCCAAAAGTAGAGCTCTCTGAAATGTGGTTAGGGCCACAGACAAGATATCTTCCTGAAGACTCCCTCTGTCTGAACAAAGCAAGTTTGCAGTTTCAAACAGTATCATAGTGCTTTTCATATTAATTTTTGGAAAGCACGTTGATAACACCTTCAGTTACAGTGCTTTGGGTAGAGGTGGCTTCTGTTCCAAGACTACACTCACATCCTTTAAGAGAAGTAATGTTAAACTCATGTTTTTATATCTGTCATTTTGCCTATTCAGCTTTTATTGTTAATTGTAAAAATAATGGCACAAAGTAAATGCATAATAAACAGCTGAAGAGTAGAGATGGGAGATAACCTGGTGGCAGCAGCCAGCTCTGTATTAACTATTGCTGGTTTACTCATCACCATGTTTGAAGGTGACTGTGCCAGGGCAGCTCATTAAAGGAATCTATTCCTTCTGAGTGTCTTAGTATTAAGTGACATATCCTCTAACACGGCCAGGCACAGAAGTGGGACAGGAGAAATGGAGGAGTAGGAATTACAAACTGTGGCATTCAGTTAACTATTTTTCTAACATCATTTTTGTATCTTAGTGTTCCAAACAGTAACGAATGAGGACCATGAAACGTTTGTGCACACTAGCACAGATTAAATTAGGTCCTAGACTTAAAGAAGGTAGTAGATGCTTTAGAGTGTATAGTAACCTAAGGTAGACTTCAGTCTGGTTTGTGCTGCTGAATTTTGTTATCTTTTCTGTAACTGTGTCTAAGTACACTGGCTAAATAAGTGTCCTTATTTTGTTACCATAGGTTCTGGATCGTTAGCAGCTATGGCAGTATTTGAAGATAAATACAAACCTGACATGGAGGTAAGATCTTTATTTATTTATTTATTTATTTGAATTTCAGTGTTTCTTCCCTCAGTAGTCCTCATGATCCTAAGAACTTAAGAGGTTTGAAGCTTTTAAACTCAAATCTATCCTAGTTTCCCTGTACTTAATATGTACTAATGTCAGCTTAATGCAAAAAATTGATGAGCACAGTAAAAATTTAAATAAATATATCTTCTTGCAAATTTATGTAAGGAAAAACATGTGTGATTTGAATGGAGGTGAAAGCTTTAAAAATGTACCACTTACGAATTGTAGTTGACTTCAGGAATTTAACAGCCCTTGCATAGTTAGTATTGCTGGTTTTCCATCAGTAGTCAGTCTTCTCTCTGTCTTACAGTAAAGGAATGATTGTAAAATCAAGAGAAAATATTCAAGTAGTATGTGAAACCAATTAGATTTCTGATTGATTATGTTCAGAACTAGTAACTGCAGGTCTGGTTTTGATATCTACTTCTGATTATCAGAAGATTTATAAGGTTGTGGGTTGTGTTTTGCTGCTGATTTTGATATAAATGGAAAAATGCTTGGCTCATTATAGAGAATCATTCAGGAGAGCTAAAAGCTGGAGTGTCATTGTTAAGAACAGAATAAGCTATTCAGTTATGAATGTATGCAGTACATTAGTTTTGTATTATCTAGAGTATTTCCTTACACTTAGCAGGCACCAAACATGGTGTAACTAAATAGTGAAAAATCCAATTGTCTGCAGACAATTGATGAAAATAACCCCAAAACAATTAAAGGGTTTTCTGTAACTGTATTTTGTAAAGTGCCTCAGTGATGTCAAGTCCTCTTTTAAACCACACTAAACCCTTCAGGCTTTCTGTGAATGCTCCTTCTCGTTCCAATTGATTGATAATTTCATAGTAATGAAAAAAACTGAGAACTGAACACAAAAATGAAAATGGAACCCATTAAAAATGACTTGTAACACTAACAGTTGCAATCATTTCAGCCTAAAATGCAGATATAACAAATCTTACAGCTATTCAATATCCCTGAATGACATGGAAAAGGAAAAAGTTGATTTGCTTCAGAAAAGGTCTTAAGATGTTCCTCATCCTTGCCATGCAACTGCTGTGGGTCATTTTCTCCTTTTAAATGCACTGTATTTTTGGGTGATGGTCCTGTAAGTCTACTGAGTTCCTCTCTAAAGTCAGTTAATTAAATTTAAAGTGATGTAATACCCTGTTACATCTCCTGAAGAAAGGGGGCATGTAATAACAGTTGATTTAAAACAAAGTCCAACAACTTATCTCCAAAATTTTCAGTTAAACTGCTTAAAAGTCAGTAGTAAGCAGTTTTCCACTTATCCTGGAGCTGACACCTCTTCTGTCAGTATAGGTGAAATAGTTGTAGGTGTGCAAAATTATGCAAATGCAGTAAGGATTCTTGTGTTGCTGCAATGTTCTGAGCAGTATCTGAAGACACTGGGCTTCTGGCCTCTAGTATATTTATGAATGCTATCAGAAATACTGGAATATTTTTAATAGGCACTCAGGTTTCCTCTGTAAGTAGCATTACACTAGATGACTGATAGAAAGAACCACTAGGTAGAGGTAGGCTCTACTTTTTTTTCTTCTCCACTCATGCTGCTCCAGGAATGACAAAGTCTCTTTCTGCAGCCTCTGGTGTGAAAGTGCTCTTGCCATGTGTGCTATTCATTCTGAAAACATGGACTACAAATCCTTGGAATCAACAGCTACAACACAATAGTCTGCTTTCAGAGATAATGTTAAAGAGCTATGATATGAAACTCAAATTTTCATTGTATTCTCAGCTAGTTTTCACACTTGCATTTTAAGTCATTCTTTGTGTAAGAGCAACCAAAAAAGGCACCAAAAATTGGTAAATCTGCAACTCTTCCTATTTAGAAAGGTCATCCTAATTAAATTGTCTTCCTACACAACCATAAATGGCAGCAGATACTCACTGTTACAACAAGCATGTAGAGATGCAGCCTACCAATTTGCAGAAAAATAGGTATTTAGATCTTTGAGACTTGCATACTCCTTATGCCTTCTTTTATTTTTACTAGATATTCTAATAACAATTTAGTAATCATTAACTAAATCAGCCAAGTTTCTAATGGTAAAGCTCAACTGTCTTCTTAAACACTTCATATTCTGTTGTGGCTGCCAGCTTAAAATATTTACCTTCTAAATCAGATATGGGTTTTTTCCAGTAAACTAATGAAATAACAAAAGATATTTCTATTGAAATTAAAAAATTAAATCCAAAGTACAGTGTGTATATTTTACATAAAACTTGCTATGAAATGGCAGTGATGATAAAATTTCTGGAGATTAATAAAACGGGTAGAGGATTAATATTTTTCTGTCAAGATCAATACTGCTTTCTTTTGCACTAATTGTCAGAATCTCTTGCTAGGGCTACTGGAGGGTAGTGGTTTGCTTCAAGACCATCACATCACAGAAAAATGATTCAAAGGCAAACTGTCCTGCACCCTCTGGTACCGACTTGCAAATTAGCATCTGGAATGTAATTAAACAAGCTTAATGAAAGTAGCAGCTGAATACTACTGGAAAAGACAATCAGCTTTTTTGCCTCTGATATATATTCTGTACTATTGAAGCTGATCACCAAACGCATCGTGTGAGCACAGTTAAAAAAAAATTAGCATTTATTTGAAGAATAGGAACTGTTTTTCATTCTGTTATGCTTTTGGCATGCACTGGTGTCCCATGAGAGCCATGCCACAGCAGATAGTGCACAATATTTATAAATCCATGACAGGCAATAATAGCAACTTGAAAAATTCTTTTGCTAGAATTTCAAGTTGAGAGCTGCCAAAAGCTGAGAGGATCAAATCTGCAGTGGCAGCTGCTGTGCCCTACAGTTAGAATTGTAGACTTTGAAGATACTCAACTTAAAAAAAAAAAAAAAAAAAAAAAAAAAAGAAGACTGCAGGCTTAGCCAATTTTTGCAGGTTTCTAGAGCCCTGGCTCTGTGCCTTTTGAAGATGAGTTGCTGAAGCTTCTACCACTGCCTGAGGCATGCTAACACCAGCAGGATGTGTTTTTTTTTCCATAGACTTAGTGTGTCTTCAGATTTAAGTAGCACATGCTTTATCAATGCCAACTGTGATGGTCCTTTCCCTGGTTGCAATGCTGGGAGATGATCTTTACCCAACATCCTTCAGAGAAACTGCTAAGATAGATGGTGACGTACCCAAGTGCCACTTCTGCAGTCTGATTTATGGAGGCATGTTTCATTATGAAGCAAGTGCTGGCCTCTAGAGGAACCATTATAGATTGCTGAAGATGTGAACACTTTCAGCCCTGAAGGCCTGTAGATGCTTCAAAAATGTAATGCCAAGCTCCTAACTACTGTGGAACAATATTAATCTGTCATGTGGGCAGCTATAGATCTACTTTAAAAAACATAAGTGGAAGAACAGCACATCTAATAGAGTGTTTTGAGCTTAGATCTTTCATTGCAGCCAATTTTTCTTTCAATAGAGTTTCAATAGAGTAGCCATATGGTTTTGAAACCTTACAGTCAGATTTTGCAAATGCATTCATGCCTTCTGGTGTTAAAGAATAGTAAAGAAATACTCTGAGTCAGTGGATATGGAAGCCATCGTGGTCTGGGGGAAAAAGTGTATACAATATTAAATGCTGGAGTTCTGGGTTCATCTGTACTGTGATTGCTGAATTCCTAGGGAGATTGGAGTCGTTATTATATGTTTTATTCTAGTATTTGACTTCTGTTGTTTGAAAAGTGGAAGCTTTTTGTCTGTAGAAGAATTACTTGATGTACTGCGAGGCTATGTTGTAGCCTTCTGACAAGAACTTCATGTTTAAACAAAGAAACAGTCTGCTTGTAACTTCATATCTGTTTGTATTTCATCAAAACAGCCAGGTTTAATTAAAAAGAGGATCCAAAAGGAAGGGAATTGGTAGAAGCCACAGAAAGCAGAACTATTTCAGGGAAAGGGAAGTAAATCATTGTGTAATAAGTTCAGGGGCAAAGAATAGGTGGCGGTGGGGGGATTTGAAGGAGGTAGTATGGCAGATATTTAGTAATTATATCTAAAATCACCCCCAAAAAATGAGTTTATATTTGCAGTATACCTCTTTAAAGTGTGACAGGGAACAGAGCATTTTGTTTTCATTCAGTACCACTCAGGGAGGGGTAAGAACACACTAACATGAAGAAGAGGCTGTTCTTAAGTGTATTTGACTCAGAGTGTAGGTGCTTAATTTCTGGCAGCAGCTGTGCTGTCTGAAAAACTGCATCTTGCTCTTCTATCAGAGATGCTCATTCCTTTACCTGTTGGCCAGCTTTTCTTTTGTGATCATTCTGCAGGGATTGCTTTTGCTAACTTGTTTGCTCCCTAACCCATATTGTCAAACCCAATCTTATGAGCAATTCAGCTGGTAGATTTTGGTAATTCTCTAAAAAGGAAATGATGAACAAGCATAGGAGGAGCTGGAGGTAACTACCTTTTCACATAATAGTTGCAGCTGTTGGAATAGATGTGTTCACAAAAATTATAGGTAGGAAGAGGACTGCAAGTTGCAAAATGTGTAGAGTCTGGCTCTTCTGGTCCACAGTTTTGTTTCTGGCTTTGCTGCTGATTTTTGAGGTACTTTTGAGCAGCCCAATATCCCCTGAGTGAAGCAGCTGAGGCATAAAGAATGCTGTTCTCCAGATGCTTTGTGTGCTGACTCTTTGCAGTACCAAAGTAGAAAGTAGTCTAATTTCAACTTTCACTGTGTACCTCATTTCAGTAAAAAAATACATCAGGCATAGTACAAAATATTATGAA
Organism: Bucco capensis; assembly: GCA_013396975.1. Lineage (NCBI taxonomy): Eukaryota > Metazoa > Chordata > Aves > Piciformes > Bucconidae > Bucco > Bucco capensis. Next base: position 194,122 of record VWZO01020745.1, read on the forward strand.
AACATGTCACTTTCTTCCATTTTTAAACAGCTGATGTACAGATGATTCAAATGTTTGTGCTCGTATTTCCTACTGTCCCTCAATATGGTAGTAATATTTTTGTTTGTTAACTACTGACAATAATACTGAGCTATTTTTGGAAACTGTCAAAACTCTCTAATCTTCAACAATAGTTGTCTCATCAGTCTTACTTAGCCTGCATCTGTGTGATTCGAGGCTCAAGAGCATTGACAAGCTGCATATGAATTCTGTATTCATTAGTGATGGTGATCAAAATGCCAGTGTCCCTGCCACAGGGCTCAGGTGTGGGAGTCTGCAGGCTAATCCCACCAGCTGACAGTTGGAGGTTTAATGGCTCCATAGGAAGGTGACCACTTGCTGGGAGGTTTGTCTGCTGAACTCAGACAGCAGACAATAGAGATCAAGCCAGACTATCAGAGTTAAGCTGGAGAGCCTGCCTGAGATACTTGAACCCCTATTGGTGTCAAACACAGAGATCAAGTAAATGGGGAGGGACCCTCATTGAGCAAAAATAAGTAGTATTTGTGTGCTCTGTGTATCTGTTTATTTCATTACCCAGTGACAATAACTGAGACTGTTAGTGGCATATCTTCACTGCCTTTTCTGACAGAGCTTCAGGTTTCGTGCTTTCCAGTCTCTTTCAGAGACTTGAATTTTTGTGGGTATCAGGAGCTAGCACATACAGTCATCCAGAAAATAAAGCCTCATTGTGGTTAAATTTTCAGATTAGATTAAAATTATTCTATAGTAACCTGGTTTCTGCATGACACATTGGACAGTTAATGCTGCTCTCATGTTCTTTCACCAAATTGTGCCTTGGATTGATTTCCTTTGTGGAACTAACATTAAACAGGAAGTGGGAGACTGATTTAAAATGTCCTGGCTGCATGTACTCTGGAATGGCTGGGATTACTGGGTAAGTGCTTTGAGGTGTGCTATCTGAGTATATCAAAGCACAATTTCTGTGCAGAAATCAGGTGGGAAACTGCCAACAATATCAGTCTGAGTTACCAGTGATACCCAATAGCACCTTCTTCTAGTTTTCTGTTTACGGACTATATTGAGGGAAATAAATTTTACCTTAGTTTAAATTGGGCCTTGCTGCATAACAAAGAGAAACAATTTTTTCACCTTTACAAAAGTAACACTTAAACTTTGTACATAATAATGTGGACAAGCAAATAAGAAGCAGGGCTCCATGTTAAGAGATCATTTCACTGCACAAGGTAGTTGTAGGACAAGTAATTATTTTTGATGCATTTCTCAGGAGCAGGTGTTCCTGTTTAAATTGTTTCAGTTTGTATATCTCCCATTACTCCAGAACACAGGCAAGATACTCTGGAAAAATACTTCAGATGGCACGAAGCCCAAGTGCTGCCCCTGTGGCAAGGGCTATGGAGGCAGAGTGTGATTCCTTTCTGAGCAGGGAAGAGCAGATGGGAGCAAGGGTGGAGGGTGGGAGGCAGCTGAGGCTGTCGAGGAGGCTCTCACCCAGTCAGTACGTGTTATGGAGCATTTTAGTGTATTAAGAAGAAAAAAGTACCAGTAGGGCCAAGACTTCTTTTTCCAAACAGAATATTGACCTTCATTCCTATCTTTCCAATTTTCAGGGGTAAAGTCAGCCATATGAATGGAGATTTGCTTTATTTGAAGGCAGACATGTTATTGCTAGATATTATTTTTTTATATGCAGTAATAATGTAGAGTAATTTTAATTGTCATCTTTTCATGGTTTACAATACCTGGCTACTTGCTGGTAGCTAAGGTTCAGTATGCTACTGGATGGTGATGCAGCTGTACAGAAAATTGAGGGTATCACACTGTCAGAGGAGAACTTGCATCCTGGCAGAATTTACAGCTCTGTTACTGTTGAGTAAGTTCTTATTTTGAGAACAGTTCCCTAAAAAACCCCTAAGTTTAACCCAGATGTAAGAACTGATGAGTTAAAGGAATTTTCGTATTCGTTCTTAGTTCGGAGTATGGGAATAGTATTAAAAGAAATCCTAGGAGTTGTGAGAGGAGCTTGTAATTTAATTCTGTACCACTGGAAATATGTATCGTACTACTCGTGTAAGCAGTGACATATAGGAACTAATGTTAGTGAATAGGAGTTCCGAATCATATAAGTCTTTTGCCTTGGCAGGTAATTTGGCATAAATTGTTAATGTAAATCCAGGTTAGTGGGGAAGACATTATTTTACTAAAAAAGATAAACTGCTGATTAATTCAGTATAGAACTCAATTACAAATTGAAAGTGTCTCTGCGGGACGCCAGTACCCTAAAGACAGCAGATGTTGAATTGATACTCCAGCATATTTCACACTGGTATGAAATATTAACATGGTTTATTGTACTTGTGTGGTGTACAATATCAGAAAGGGGGAGGTGGGGATGAGCCTGGGCTTGCAGGCATCTACTATTGGAACATGAAGAAACTGTAATTGCTGAGAATAATAATTAGAGACTAAGGTGCATTTTATTGGAAAAGTTCTTTGTAGAAAACTGTTAGAAAAATGAACATTTACCAACATACTATTCACAATAAGATGGACATCAAATGCAGTAAAGAATTACCTGATCTGCTTCTGTGATCTGTTAATGAATGAATGTAGGCACGTTTGTGTAAAAACTCGGATTGCTGAGTTTTAACAAGACTGCTAGGTCAGTGCTGGGCTCTGAGTTTCTTTTGCATAATAGTCTGCCTATGCCATGTTTGTGCTGAAGATTGCTAACAAAACTAATTGTTCTGTGGTTTTTGGTGTAAAGTAAGCAGCATATTAACCCCAATGTGTTCGTAATCCAGAGATTTAAGCAAGTGGGGTTTTATCTTTTAATGTACTATCCTGGCAGCACTGACAGGCCATGCAGGGTAGTAGCAGAGTGGCACAAGGAAATCAGCAATGTATGTGACTGAAACAGGCCTGTGCTTTTTTTTCCACCCTTCTTTTAAATGGAAGTCCAGCTTTGAAAGCTTGCAGAGAGGTTAGAATTGAGACAAATGGATGAGAAGCCACCATTGCAAACAGAAGGCATGTTGCACAGCCTTTGAACAGGGTGTGTTCTGGAGGGAAAATTCTAACCATGTTTAATAGTCTTGGAGTCCTTGAGGCTGTTTGTTGTGCAAATATTAATTCACTTTCATTCACTTGCAGGAAGGCAGTATTTCTGAAACAGAACTGGAAAATAACATGATACACGTTACCCTGATTTAAAATAATGTAGCTGTTTAATACAAAAGTAATAGAGTTCTCTTCCCCTCCTCATTTTTGATTAAGAATCTACTAAATTTCTGTTTATCTTAGTCTTTAACAGCTGTCCAGTAAAACTACCTAAACTTGTATATAATATTTTAAGGCATATTTTTCTCTAGGGTTTTTTTTCTTTAGAGCATACATAATTCCAAAATAGCATATGGTTGAAATCCAGCAGACTGGAGATGATGCCATCTTTTTATGTGTACAGGGCACAGGCTTAGTTCTAGATATCTTTAGATATTTTTTCCATCATGTGCTGGGAATATTTCTGCCTATTCTTCTTTATGCACAAACTGGTGGTTATTCCCAGGACTTGTCTTTGTGTTCTACTGCTCCATGTCTCCCAGATGCTGCTAATCTTATGGATTCTGATTTTCATAACCCCTTTGCCTTTGGTGTGTCCTTCTACTTGCAACTTCTATCTTGTAAATGTTTCTTTGTGCTATGGTCATTTGGCATGTCAGTTTAATCCTGTTTGCTGTGATTTGGAATCCTGATCCTATGTATTTTTCACGTGTATCTGTTTTAATAGCCTGCTTTGCATTATTTGGACCGTTAAATCTCAGCATTCTGCCTCGTAACTCCTCTTGTGACTTTTTAGAGCACAAAAAAAAAATGATTGTGGAGGCAGAATGGTGAGGAGGAGAGCCAGAAGGACTGGCTACTTTTAAATTTCATTCACCTGATAAAAGATAAGAGAAAAGCAAACTATTTTGATTGTAGCATGTCTATTTAAAAAAAAAATGATGAAACAAGGTATCATCAAGTCATCTGCTTATGAGGTACTACTTGAAACACACTTTCTTTGGTGAAGACTTGTTAAACCTGAGTGGTTTAAATTATAGGTGCCAGCCCCTTTCCAGCTTCAAAAGGTAGCCAAATCCATTCTCACTAATGGAGTCTTTCAACCTCCCCTTACAAGAAAAACACAAAGTACTTTGCTTCTCAGTTTTGTTATCTCTTTGGATTTCACCAGCAGATTTTAGCATTGCTTCCAGTTACATATTGATCTCTACCACAACTTCTCCCAACAGGCAGACTTGCACATCCTCTCACATGTTGTATCTGCTTCCAGAGTCTAATTATGCTTCTGTAGGTGCTTATGTCCTTCAAGAGGTATCACTTTCCTAGCCCCAAATTCCCAGCACTCCTTTATAGATTTATTTTTTATTATAGTTGTCCTTCCTGAAGCTTCTGGGTTTTTTCTCCCTTTCTCTTCCCATGTGAGTCTTGAGGATTCTTATTTTAAGTAGAATCAACTTTTTACCTTACATAATTTGAAAAAATTTCATTCTACTGTAAGAGACTGTTGCTAGGATTGGAATTGGTTTCTTTTCACTAAAATTGCTACACACTATCACCTTCATTCTGTACTAATACTCATGTCACACGGTATTTCAAATTCTTGGTAATTTGGAGATTTCTGTTGGAGAATTGCAGTGTGTATCACATACCTAACAGCATACTGGTGACCTGCAGAAGGGATTAACTGCACCATGATAATTTATTTTAAAAATAATCCTTTCTACAGCGTATAAATCTGGGAAAGGTATCTGCTGTTTAACTTGCATGCGAAGGTACAAAATGTTGAGGAAATAATATTCATAAAGCTGTTCCAGCTGCTTCTTTTACTGCCAGAGGCATAATGATAAACTTGTTTTTAAAACTATTAGTAAAGATAGTATTACTGTGATGTAGAAATAGCCACAGTGTCTGTAAGAAAGTCTGTGTTCTCCAGTAGCATTTCAAGTCTAGAAATGGCTTAAGTGAGAAGAGAAACTTGAATCAAGTCATATACAAGAGTAATGTGTAAAAGTTCCTTATTGGTGCTGCTTGGGACTTGCACCATAGCAGCTGTGGAGAGGTAATCTATCAGTTCCTGAGTGTCTACAAAATGCAACTCTCCAGGTAACAGGTTTAAAGTAAAGATTTAATACAGGTTCTATCTACTATGATGTTGCAGTGACAGTTTAAAACTCATTCTCTAAATCTCAGCAGACTTTATAGCTAGCAGTGGGCCCATATAAAGCTTAATGGCATTACAACACATAAATCATCTTTTAAAGATGCTACCAGTAGCTCCAATATTAAATGCAGACAATTGTCTGCATTATAAATAATTTATCAAACACCATTTCAGATTACCCTTCCATGCAGAGTTATTTATTTTAGCCTTTACTGTACTATTCCTAAGACACATTTTGGAAGATCCATTACTGGTCACTTTAATGAACTTGGGTCTGTTTTCTCCCCCCTCGAGCACTCCGCTACATCTGTGGTGACCATTACATGCCTGAGCTGGACCTCTTTGTGCCTTTTACAAGTGCTGCCCATTTGTCATGTGGTGGTAAATGGAGTTGCACATTGGAGTCCAGGGACACATCCTGTGATGTGGTGATGGAGACAAACAGATAGCTCTATAAAGTGCTGCTTGTCACAACTGGCTTGTATTGCAGAGCATCACTCTTGCTGTAATCTCATTTAAGCAGCAGTGTGCACCCGAGAGAATGATATTCCCAGTTAAGCTTGGTCTCTGCAACTATAAAGCAGGAAGTGCTCCTTTTATGTACGCTGAACTTTTTAGGGGTTTTTAAGATTAATTGTTAGAGTGACTCATTCGTGCCCCGTACTTAAGACTCTGTCAGCACTTTTCATGCTAACCCTCTATTTTCTGACTGTAAAATAGCAATCCTTGCTGGAACTTTGTCTGCATGATCTCTAGCAAGGAATCTTGTGGGATTTTTTATTTTCTTGTGGCTACTCTGGTCATCTTTCTAAATTACGAAAAGGGGAGGAGGAGTAAGCACAGCACTGAAGCAGGGTTGCTGTAATTATTGCAGGTTCATGAAGCAGGCTGCACTGCATCACATGAAAGAGCTGAGGTTACTTTCTCAGTGTAGTGGATGCCTCAGTGCAGTTACAGCTGAGCTCTACTGACTGTGCTGGGTATTTTAGAACTATTTTGCTACAGTAGGTTGATAGAGTACATTTTAAAAAGTAAACACAATTTACATTAGTGAGAGGACTCTGTGAGATTTACACTTGTCTTAAAAAGATTAAATTAAAAGGGAGAGTGGAACAAACCCTTACCAAGCTGCTTTAGCTTTCCTAAGCTGTGGTGCTTTTCTTATACTAACATGTAATAGCTTTAAATTATTCTGGTTTTGCTACCACTTAATTGTTAAAACAAACACATCTATTGTTTTGCACTTGTGTTTCTACTCACTGTTTTATTGTAGTATTTACTTGACTGTATTACTAAAATACCCTTAGCATGCAACAAATCCGTGAAAGTAGTCTTCTGTCAGTTGAATGAGGAAATACTTGCTTACCAGAGTTTTATTACCAAAAACACTGAGGAGAAAGGTACGGGAATTCTTTTTACAGAAAGGTTGTTTTGTTCTAGTCAGCTTGGTAGAAAATATAATTCAGAATTTATTTTTTTAGGAGTAATACTAATAAAACTGGGAGTGAAATAAGAATTTATTTCTGTACTTCACTGAAAAAAATGTCTCCTGGTCAGTACCTTAATTAAGCTGTTGGAACAGGGATATTGTTATTACCAAGTTCTTTTCTAGAGGGCCACTTGAGAATGCAGAGTATGCACTGGGAGCAGACATGATAGTAGCTGAGCTAATTTTGGGCTCCTCTTCAGCTGCATTTGTATGCTGGGGTGTGTGCAGCTGCTGCCTAAATGGGATGTTGTAGGAGCTCTGTGGTTCTCAGCATCATGAGTGTCATGTGGCAGGACAGCACCAGAGACACCAAGGCCTTGAAAATGAAAGAGAGTTTTAAAAGCCACATGTATGACAATCAGCACTGAATACTTGCTCTTTCCTTCATGATGCTGAGTGGCAGAAGCCTAGTTAAAGGTGTGACAGCAGCAAAGCAATGACAGGTGATCTGAGCACTCGGTTATGATGGTGTTGGGCTGGTTGAGCAGCAACTGCCAGAAATCTCTGTGTCAGTAAATGTGTTTTAGTCTTACTCTTTACTGGACCAGGCATGCTGTAGTCATTGTCTTCAAGTAAGTTCCTTTTACACCTTTTGAGGAAAAATTAAGGGATCTTATGAGCTCTGATGCGTACCTAAGAGACTACCGAAAAGATTGAAGTGTGTGTGTTTATGTGCATGTCTCTATACTGACACAATCTGTTTTCCTTGCATTCTGACCCTTTTGCCAGATGACTGGAGCTCTAGCCCTTACCCTGTTACTCTGTATAGGGTTTGGTGGAGCTGAGGATGCAGGGCAGAGGGCTCGACCCCACCTGAACTGTAGGGCTCAGTCAAGCGGTAGCGTGTCTTGTTTTAAGGACAGGCAAGTGGAGATGCAGAGAACAGGTACATCTGTACCTGGTGTTTTACGAGATTTAAAATGATACATCAAAACAGTTGTTTTGCAGCACTTCTTTATGCTCACCATCCCCAGTTACAGTGCAAACCCAAGGATTTACTGGCTGTATTGGATTATTTCTAACAGCAGTGGCTCCAATGTGTGATTTCCAATAAGCTGCCTTTGAAACAGAACCAGCCCAGCCTGGGGTCTGTAGAGGGAGCCAGTGCTGCTGTAATGACCTCTGCTGTCAGGCACATCAAAACTTGTATTTCTTACACCTTCACATGATACTGTTCATGCATTTTACTGGGGAGGGATAAAGGTGATTACAGGTTTGTTGTAATATTTTAATAGAGAGTTTGATTAATTAAAAATGTTTCTTTGTAAGACACTCAACTGAATGCTACTGTGTGATGCAGACACTAGTGCACTGTTACATGCTATTTAGGCAACTTCTGAAGAGTAAATGTCTCACACTTAGGTGCAGCAAGTGCATTCAGCAGCTGTTTGCACTTTTGAAAGAAAGTAGATATACCAAACCTATAAGAAAGAAAACATTACAACTTCTGCAGGATTACATGGTTCCAGATGCTACAAAACTAGTGAGCTTTATTTCCTGTTCTGGTTTTCTAATCTAGTTATTTCAAATACTATTCTCCTAGCTAGGTGTACCAAGTAATTTGGAAATACACATGCTTTTGGAATATATAAATACAGTATGTGTTGAATGAACTGTATTATATACATAAGTTTGCTTTAGCTACCTATGGAATTTCTCAAGTGTACAGCAGAAGAGAAACTAGCAAATTTTGTTTGTTTAAATAGTGAGAACTTAACTACAAATTACAGTATTTGGACAGAGGTACCCAGTTTGACCAGTAGCTTCAACAGGCTTCTTGAAATCCTCTGCACTTGTGTTCTGGCCTGGAAGTAGAAATGTTCTCCAGTTACAGTTCAGGACAGAGCTGGGCTGCTCTGCACTCTGGTTACTGTTAAGATAAGTTGAATAAATTTTGCAAACCAAGCTATGTTACAAGATCATAGAGATAATTTTGGTACTACAGAGGATGATTCAGTAGTGCCTACCTAGGGAAGTCTTGTAGCTAAACTAGTGTGACTCTTTAATTTGTATGCAGCTGTTACAGAGAGCACTACAGGGACCTTGTAATGTACACGTGCACAAAAGCCTGGAAGATAAAAATTGTACAATTCCTCTGTTCATTAAGGCAGAAATCTTCCTTCTGCTTCCTTGACTGTCTTGTATAAGTCTGGTCCAGCCTGGGGGTGGTGGATCACAACCGGAATCAAAGGTTGTTCCCGCAGATAATCCCACTGCTCAGCACTGTTGTCAATGCTCTGCAGTACTTGGTGATTCAGACGGTGCTGGTATCACATTTACTGTTCTGAGAGCTCACAGCTTCCTCTGTCACATGGACAAACATTTCTGTGAAATGCCAACACTGGGGCAGTGACAGCTTTTTTAACTTTTCCAGGAAGAGGAAGCCAAACAGCTTGTGAGAGATGCCATCGCAGCTGGCATCTACAATGACCTGGGCTCTGGCAGTAACATAGATGTCTGTGTTATCAGCAAGAACAAGTTGGATTTTCTCCGTCCATATGATGTGGCCAACAGAAAGGGAGAGAGGTGAGTATTCCTGAAGCTTTGCATTATGCAGGCCCTTTCCAGAAGATCCTGTTTTCTGTAACACTGAATTTTGTCAGAGTTATCTCTAGATCTGTAGATTCAATTTCAACTACAGAAGGAAAAAAAAATAACTATAGCTGCAGTTGCAAAGAGGCTGATGTGTGAAGGAGACAAAAGAACTGCTTACCTGCCACTGCTTTACCACACCAAGAGGCTGCTCTGGAGTTTCAGGAAGTTTGAGGAAGGAATGAATTGAGGAAGGACTGATGTACCACATTTGTGACTGAGCAGATACTTGGGTTTCTTATCAGGTAGCAACACACTTTTGTTCTGCAGTGTTCTTGCGGAAATTTGGGTGGTGTCAGGAAGACAAGTGGCATTGCTTGTACCCTCTGCAGCTCTGCCCACTTTAGCATGGGGATGTGAAAAGCAGCAGCATGCAGCACAGCCTGTTATTAGCCTCTGTATACTAAATCATTGCAGGACAAAACCAAAAACCAGGAGAAAACTCCTGATTGGAGATTATAAGAAAGTTCTTTACCTGGAGAGTGGTTAGGCACTGGCACAGGTTGCCCAGAGAGGTTGTGGCTGCTCCATCCCTGGCAGTGTTCAAGGCCAGGCTGGATGTGGCCCTGGGTGACCTGGTCTAGTGATTGGCATTCCTGCTCAGTGCAGGGAGGTTAGAACTAGATGATCTTTAGGGTCCCTTCCAACCTGCCCATTCTAGGATTCTATGAACCGGGCAAATTTGACTTCTGCACACTCATAGACACGTCTCTTGGTGACCTGCATTGCCTAATGGGTGAAATTGCAGCCCCCCTCAAAGGCAGCTGAAGGGTTTTGCAATAGGTACTTTTATGTTATGTGTAGTAAGTTGTGCAACTTTGCAGTCTACTGGCAGAAGAGTATGTTTAAAGAAATTGCTTTTTCCCAAAACCACAAAAAATTGCCCTGCTTTAGTTGAAGAATTTTTGAATTTCTTACTGTACAACTCTAGAAGCATGACCCTTCCTTTATTCTGAGCATGAACATCAATAGGTGGTCAGGTAGCAGGGAGTTATTACACATTTGAGGTGAGATTTTGTGTTCTACTCTGTGAACATGTGACAACTCCCAGGCATGGCTAAGATTGCAGAAGCAGGGCTTGATTACAGGCAGCCTTTGTACTAAATGTTGGCTAATTTTAGCACAGAAATCCAAAGCTAAATACATTGGTAAGATTATCCTATACTTGCTTATTCTTTGAGTGTGAGTGCATAGCAGCAATGTCCTACACTATAACAATATCCCACTGATTTCTGTCAAGCAGCTTTTTCCAGTTACTTCTGGAGGAAGTTCTAAAATTGAGTTCTAGATTTTTAGGCGTTTTTGTGTATGTACTTAGCAGCTTCTAGCCTAATTTCTGACCTATTTCTTTCTTTCACAGGTATGGCAGATACAAGTGTGAAAAGGGAACTACTGGTGTTCTCACAGAAAATATATCACTGCTGGAAATTGAGGTGGTGGATGAAACTGTACAGACCATGGACACATCCTGAACCATCACATGCAGCATTTCTGCATTACGGGTGTGTAGAAGCTTTCCAGCACCATGAGAAACAAACATGGAGCTGACAGAATAAAGAGGTTCTGACCATTCTCCCCTAATTAGTGTTTTTATGTGGTGCCAATTTCTTTTGCTGCTTTTCCCTTCTTACACAGTCGAAAGTGTTAGACTGCTGCAGAACAGAACTGCAGCATCTCATGCCCTTTTTTTAGTGTTGTGGGCTGTGAAAGCAAGGTGGATTTCACCCTGAAAGCTCTGTATTAGCGTGTAGAAGCCAGGCTCCTGCAGCAGATACCAGAAAAAACACCACATAAAACAGCTCGTTTGTTACTTCACTCTAGAGCAGAAGGACAAGGGTAAAATGATGCTGTGTAAGTAAGCCCAGGTTGATGAGTCATAATTTAATAATGTTCTTTTCTTGATGGGTACATACCAGATCAAGAAGTGGTCTGAAAACAATGAGCACTGGTGGTTCTGAACTGCTTAACTTCACCTACCACAGACTCATCCTGCCTCTGTTATTGCAAGGAAGGAACACTGGTGTTAACAGGGGAGGGTTAAGGTTAGTTCTTCCCCGTTTCCTGTAGAGAGAGACAGGATACAAAGTAGATCCAACTGCCACACACATTTTCATTTTTGAATTACATGACTGAAGACAGTAGAATTCAAAGTCTCGTTGTCTTGTTACTTGCCTCTACTTAAATTCTTTCTGTCCTAAAATCTAGAGCTTGTACTATTTTGAGATAAACTCACTTCAAAAAACCTGAAAAAAACCCCAAGCGATCAGAAAATCCACCTGCAGAATAACTTTCTCCTTTAGTCAAAAGGGAAGGCCTACTCTTTACAGTCAACTTCAAAAGGTTAATTGGCATCAGTCTGTGGTCTTCACATCCTGCAACAAACAGCTTCAGATGTGCCACAGTTTAGAGAGTAAACACTCCTGTACTTTGTTTTCCTTGGTTCTGTACAGTTTCTGTAGCCCATTTGTCCATTTTCTGAAAAAGTATCTACACATAATAGGAGTTAGGCAGTGTTTCACATAGATTTAGGCTTTTAAAATACATTTTTCCTTCATTCTGGACTTTTTTTTTTTTAAACAAAGGTGTTTATTTTGTAAATCATTTTTTTATTTCTCTAAAAATGCACAATTGCAAAAAAAATTACCTTTTGAGATACATTTACTTAAAAGCACTACTAAATTTTATGTAGCAAGAAAGTGATCAGACTTCTCAAGATACTCAAATGTAAGCTGAGCTTCCCTGGAAGCCAAAGATCCTTTTCTGTGTTACACCAGGAAAGGCACAGCACAACCATCCCTCTAACTGCATAGCTGCCACCGGGGCTTAAAGGAAATCTGCAGTGGAGCAGTGACAGTCTTAAACCCAAGAACTGCTAAAGAAGCTGTGTATAAATTAGACAAGGCAGCATGGGAATGTTGGAAGCAATTTGGTGCCTCCACTACGTTCTCATGCTGATTTGAATTTCCTGAATCTCTCAGGAGAGCAGCAGGCTCAACTTTCTGCTGAGAAGACTCAATAAAATGGCACCTTGCATTAATGATACCAACATTATTCACAGCAATTAATAGCTTTGCTCCCCATTTGACATCTGACAGGAAGTCCTTGAAGATGGCACTGCAGTTTTCCTTTAAGTAGAGCAAATTAGGTTAAAAAAAATTCACTAAAAGCATATATATGTATGTAACCCTCTAACCCTAATCTTATTTCCAAAAAAATAAAGGATTGTATGCTTTACTTAAGAACAACAAAAAAAACCAAAATAGGCACAGGCTGCATTTGAACTGTCACAAATCTACACGTTGGCATCAGCCACTGTCACACAGAAGCAGTGCTGAACAGTACAGGTGTGTTTATTTCCCCCTTGATGTGCAGCTCTGCTCCTCTGAAAAGGCAAATGAAATGGAAACACTTGAACGTGAATCCAGGTTTGTTCCTAACGCAGTGAATCTCTCATCAACAGTAAAGAAACAAATCATTGATTCAATGAATGAATTTAGTTGGTTGGAAATTTTCATGTAGGTTGAGAAGATGACTGACTCCTTCAAATCAGGATGAGATCTTATAAAAATTCACATTCTGGAATTGAGCTTTCACAGTTCAACAGATGGGACTGAGCCTTATGTAGAATTAGATACACAAAGCATTTTACTTTTTTTTTTTTTTTTCAAAATTTGCTCAGTGTTTCAAACACTGCTTGGCTTAGGTTTTACCTCTGGTACTTAAGGTACTACTGAACGTGTAGAAGTATCTTCACCAAAACCTAGTTGGCTTTGATAAACACTGATTTTTAACAAGAACCTGTAGTCTAAAAAGAACCATGCCAAATGGGAAAAGACATTTAAAGAGAAATTATTTGCAGAAGCAATGCTTGTTTTGGGTTTCTTTGGCATGTGTTTTCTTTTTTCCCCAAGGTACAAGATGCTTACCTCACCTCACTGGCTGTAGCCAAGTTAACAGATAAATCAGCAAAATACTTGCTCTAAATTTTCAATTAATAAAAATAATCTTGAAACAACTGCTTCCCACCCCCCAACCCTTCCCCATTCCTAAGTCTGAAGAGGAAGGAATTAACAGAAACACAAAAATGGCTGCTTTAAAATACAGGAAGTAAAAACTGAATTTGCTATTAACCATTTGCAGAAGAGGCAAAGTAGCAGTTATACAAATTACATAAAATCTACTGTAATTCTTAAGATTAGTATAAAGTGATTTCACTGAAGGAATTATTTCAATATTTCACATTACAGTTAAGATAGAAGGGGTGTGGCAATGCTCTGACACCCTGTTAATATCTATCCTAGATTACACACAACAGTTTAAGAAAAGACCCTTAAATGATCTACATCTGTAACATGTTAATTGCCTTAAAAAAAATAAAAGAATCACTTGCAATACCTCACAGAATCTTCACGTTAAAGCATGACCACCTTGTAAGAGTCCTTGTCAAATAACCTGCAGAAATAATGGGAGCATCTTGCTACGAGTGCTCAACCCTCTCACTTGTGTGACTAGGCACCAGTCGGTTTCATCTGAGAGAAAAGAATTCAAGTAAGACTGAGCTGTGCTGGCTTCTCGAGCTGTCTGCGGATGCTTCATGTGCTGGAGGTCCAAACATGCATTTGTTTTGCTATTTGGTGCACGTAACCAATGTCAGGTCTTTGATCTGGATCAGGGTATATGCACATGCTGACTAGCTCCCGCAGCTGAAAGACAGGAAAAGAATGCAAATGCAAACCAATGCGCTGGGTTTACTGGAAAGGGATTATAGGAATATTTGTGTACGACTGCTGGAGCCCAGGACAGGAGCTAGGAACACCTCTCACGCAGACATTCCCGACCAGATTGCAGGCACATCCATCTGTTCAGTCCCATGTTCACCCCAACTAGGATGAAACTTTTCCACCAAACCTTCAGCACGGAAGGTTTAAATCTTCCACACAACCCACTGCACTTCTACATCATCATTCACAAGGCACTAGTAGCATATACATACCTGAGGTTCCCTGCTCAGAGGTTTAGTGCAGCACTGCAGAGCACAACTATCACCTCAGACCTGCCACTCCTGACACTGGGAGCTTCAAAGCTTTTTCTCCCCCTTTAGATTATTTTTTTTCTTATGGTATTTTTGATTCACTACAGAGAATCAGAGCAGAGATAATCAGTATCATCATGTGACCAACAGCTCACAGTCAGGAGCCTGAAGCACTAGACAGGGTGGATGGTCAGTGGGCCGGGGAAGGGAGCCCAGCCCAGGAGTACCCAGTATGTGCACCAAGGGCCAGCCTGGAAGGCAGTGCTGGGCAGAGGGAGGCAACTCTGTATTTTTAGGATGCTGGTGCTCAGCTGTCAAACACTAGTGTTTCCTGAAACCCTTTGTGAAGAAGACAGACTGGTCATCGATTATGTTTAATAACTAAAATGCAGAAGGGCTGAAGTCTCCCCACCTCCCAACCCTCTTTATTGTGCACATGAAAGATTGTAACTTTTAATTATACAGACACTGAAAGCTGCTCCTACCCCCGAGGCACTGGGAGAAACAGCCTTGAGCCTCTGATCTTCTCACATCCTCCCAGTAGCCACAGTGCCAATTATTTTAATGGTAATTAAAAGCATGACTATACAGCTATCAAGCACATGGATTCAGCTGCATTACTGAAGCTACTCAAGCGAGGTTTCAGCTCTGGATGGAGCAAGGCCTTGTGCTTTGTGCCACTGGGGCCGATGCAGGTTTCCACAGGGATTCCTGCAGGGCAAGCGGTGAAGGCAGGACAGAGGCTGGACACAGAGTGCACAAGGGGCAAGGACATGGTGTAACAGTTACTGCTTACCACCCTGCTTGTCATTTTGAGTGTACACCTTGAAAGCAATACAAGGCCAAGCCAGCCTGTCTCCAGAGCAAACCCAACTCCCACTGCCTGGCCCTAGACCATCCTATCACAACTGCTATGGTCACTTAGTTCTTTGAGGGCAGGGGGTGATGCCTTTGTAACCCTGAGACCCCAAAGATTAACATCTCAGTCCTGATCAGACAGACTGCTACAAAACACCACAACTTAAAATATTTCTAAAGCTCTGACTAGAGCCTGCACTCAAACACAGCCTGGGACATTCTGTCCTACCAGAACAGCACAGGTATTTCACTATCCTCTACAAGGAACTAGTTGACTGAGCCCTGATAAGAATCACCAAACAGTAACTCCAATTACTAGCAAATTTGTTCCAGATATAGAAATCTAATCCTGGCTGGAGTCCCAGCTCCTCCTTCTGCTATAAGCAGCATGCCAGTTGATCAGGGAGGATTTGGACTGGTTAACCACAAAAAGCTACAGAGAAGAGGAACATCACTGAAAGGAAACCCCACTAAAGCAGGCACTCTTCAACAAAATCTTGCTCATCTAAAACAAGACTGCAGCAAAAACATTCATGTGATCAGCAGTCAGCCTGTAGCCAAAGTTTTGCTTTGAGACCACATTACTGAGGTACAGGAAAGACATACCAATGGCTCCAGAGCATCACTGGAGACTTTAGGAGCATGGCACTGCCTAATCCTTACCCCTTATACTCCTCAGTGGGAGGATATAAAGGCTTTACTGCTTTCCCACAGCAGTGACAACATTAGAGTGGCTGTAAAGTCTCTGCCCTTTCATTCTAAAACAGAGACATTTGCTGTTGAAGGAAAATGTGTACATTCAGACTGAGATAAGCACCCACCTGCTGCAGGAAGAACAAATTCTTTCTGGTGCAACTTGCTGCTGCAGGCAGCTGCCTCTACGGTTCCAATCCTGCTTGCATGCTTTACCTAGCTTGGCTGCTGGGAGACATCAACACACCTTTCCCTTTGGCTATCTACTCCAAAAGCATCCAAGAATCCAACCTTTAAAAGTATGTACTAAACCAAACATTGTTCATGGTGGAGTCATGCTGTAGTATTCACAAAATTGAAGCTCTTTGCAGTTTCAGTCAGCAGCAGCAGCTAATGCAGCGAGATGAGCTACAGCCAAAGGCACAGCCCTCCTCCAACTTCGTCAAGCATTCTGTTAATAGTGTATGAACACCATCTGGAGTCTAGTTCTCTGGGACCTGGCGCCTTTGAGCTTTAAACCATCCTTCTCACCCTGGATTGTATCACTACACTACACACACTCTTTAGCACTGCCAGAGGGAAGCAAACAGACAGTAATTGTAAAGACAGGAAACACATCTGTCAACTTACACTAATTCTTGCTGCCAGCAGGCATATCCTGAAATGCAAGCTACAACAGCATGGCAAATGGGGATGCACAGAGCCAGGACTCGCTGCTGTGGCAGCTTGGGGTGGGGGAGTTTAAAAATTCAATTTGCCAGAACAGTTCTCAAATAAATCTTTTTGAATGAGTTACTTAGTAAAAAAACTAAGTAAAATGTAAAATGTGTGGTGCATGGACCCTCTCAGGGGGGAAACCAAACCGTCTGCTGCTGGCTGCAGATGGTATTTCCCCTGCATCCTGCCTCTTGCTCCTCAGAACTCTGAGGTGGAGTAAAACAAAAGAAAAACCCCAAAGGATACGGTGAACATTTAAAAATTACATTAGCCATTTCCTTTCAAATAGAAGGCAACTGTGACGAATGAGGAGGTAAGGAAAAGCAGCTGGTTTGTCTAGGCAAGCGGGGAAAAATGTATTAAAAACAACCCAGCTGAAAAGTCCCTGAACAACCCCAACCCATGCATTTGCAGCTGAAGTGAAACATCACCGAGCAAGCAGGCACAGTGACAACTTCGGACATGCTCTGGTTCAGCTTCTGCTCTCTGTCCCTCACTTTCATACACACAAACCCCCAAACTTTAAGAAGCCCCCATACAGCTGCTGTATAAATGGTTATTGAATCACACTGAAGATCTTTCTTCCCTCTCTTTTTCTTAAAAAGACTCTTTCCCCCCTTGTTACACTCTGAAGACTTGATAAACAAAAATGTAAGCACTGGTTTATGGTATGTTATTTTAAGGGAAAGGAAGCAAAGGGGAGGCTTTCCCACGGTTTGCTGTTGGGTTTTGCCAGCATCACAGACTTCCAGTTTCAAAGTATTCCCCACATTAAGAAATCATCTTTTATGTCTTAATTTAGCTTGCCAACATTCAGACATCATAATGACAGTTTCCTTAGCCAGCCCTGCAGGTAGGCAGGACACTGGCAATCTCCTGTTCTGCCTGAGATGTGTGTGTGTGGGGTTTTCTCCTGGAGATTTCCTTTCCTCTGTGCAGGGAGGAACTTCACTGCACTCCCCCACCATACTCCCCTGCAAAAATGCTCCCAATTTACCTTTTCAGAATAATGTTCAGCTGGAAGAGGTGGGTAGTCACATTGCTCTATTTTTTGGCAAAGAGAAAACAGGTTCATTTTATCTCCATAGAAAGGACTCTGAAGAGCTGCCATCTGTAGAGAAAAAAAACCCAAAATATTTCAGAAACACAAAGGAGTTAGCCACCTTCAGTTCTGCTGATTTGCAAGAACAAACTCTGTTCTTTGACAGTAAGCAAGTGATGATGTTGCTTTCTCAGACTGTCCACAGTCAAAGCTGCTCTGAGATCACAACACCCCATCACAGGGCTGGTGCCAGACTTGTCACTGCATGCTCCCCAACACCCCACTAACCTTGCATGTGAGTGTGCAGAGCTGCAGCAGCAGTGCTGAGCTCCTGCAGGCATGCTGAAGACTTGGCAGTGCCAGCTGTGCCTGCTCAGCACTGTTTTATGGTGCACCCTGTGGCACCAGTGCCTATCCCTGCCTCCCAGCAGAGCTATCCATGACCACAGCATGTGGCCACTGGGCAGCACCCAGCCGGGAAAGTCTACGCTTTCCTGTCACTGTGATTCTTTCTTCCCAAAGCGTTTCAGCTGTGAGATGCTGGGTATATACAAGGAATTCTACAGGTACACAGAAAAAAGTGGCTTTTTAAAACAAAACCAAACCCAACTAGGATGCTTGGGCCATAGGGCAATCAGTTAGAAACCAACCAGCTCCAAGATGACTATGAGAACCTCTCATAAATAGAATAATCTCTTCAAAAAGTAGCTTTTCTCTCTTTGGTAACGTGGCATGGTTTCAATTTTTCTTGATTACAACCATATTCAGTTCATTTGCTCCCTTATTTTTGGACATTTAGAATACAAAGGATCTTATAAGCATGAGCAATGCACTTCAGCCTTTAAAAAAACCAAAACAACCACACAACAACGAAATGACCTTAAACCAAACATACCCTCTTGCCAGAAATCTGCTATTCAGAAAAGAGTATTCCAGGCAGATTTGGGAAACAAACTACTGAAACTTTTCCCAATCAATTTGGTCTTTTTCCTCTTGCAATTCCATTTTATGAAGCCAGTACGTGCATCTCCCAAGATCTGACAGATGTCTGAGATAAACAGGCTGTTCACACAGCAAGGAAAGCATGATGGAAGGCTCTGGGTGGGGAAGAATTCCTTCCAGGGCACACGGAGACTCCTTACAAAGATATGTTTATATTATACTTAAGCCTCAGGAAGGAAACTGCATCTTTGTGTGTGGAAAAGTATTTACACTGCAAGTTCTCAACCAGGAGGTCTAAACGAATGCTGAATGAGGAGCCACAGAGAAACAGCTGTAACAACACAGGCATTTCTGAACTTTGCAGCTGAAGTGGTGTCTCTTAAAGGTACAAATGATGAGCTCAGCATCTTCCCTGCTGCTTTCCCCCACCAGGACCAAAGCCCAGCAGACCCAGCCATGGCCACTGGCCATGCCAGGTCAATCTGCTTATCAGTCCAGAGTGTTGCTCAAGTGCTGCTTGTCATCTCAGCCCTGCACAGCACAGTGATACCTCCTTACCTCCTCCTAAAAAGGCACCACTGGGTAACTGTGGATCTTATCCACTCTTTTTAAACCATTCTGCTGCAAGCTGCATCAGATCAGCAAGCTTTTTGCACTGGGGCCAGCTGAAGTTGATGCTTTGCATTACAGCTTTAATAGTGGTTATTGGATGATTGTTAGTCTTCTGCTCATTACCACGTGCTCTGAAACCAGCTGAGGAACGCTGTCTTGCTGCTGACACACACAGCAAGCTCCCAACAGAATTAAAAGAAGTCAACACTAGATATTCCACTCTATTATCTTGCAGTTAGGAACCAAGATTGATGAATTATTAGAGATTTGGTGACAGACAACCAGTTTTGATTTGGGCAAGGTTCTGAAATGCTGCATTTGGGCTGGAACTCCAGCAGCAGGATGTGGCCCAGTGCAGAAACACCCCTGAGTGGCCTGTGGCCAGGGGTGTCTTACCAAAACCTCATTACCATTAGTACATATCCAAGTGTTAAGCAATGCAGGACACATCAAGATAAACCATCCTTAGTTTAAATCATAACCATACCTTTTATTTAATTTAAAGTTATTATGTCTCTCCCTTGCTTATTTGCAAGACACATCAGTGAAAAGATGCCTCAGCTGCAGGGCAAGGTAGCAGTGCAGAGGGGCAAGACTCCAGAAGGAGTTCTGAGCCATTCTAAGATATATTCTGGCCAAATCTGCAAGGTTCTCTCCTCATGTACCACCAGACTAAATTTTTCAAGCTGTTCCAGTGGTATTTATCAGATACCCAGAGAGATTTATAAATAGCAATAGGGAATACATGAAGGTACCCAAATTTCACTGAAGGACACAAGAACATCTCCGAAAATTCCTGGCTTGTTCAGTTTTCTGTCTGTAACACTTCATATCACATAGCTTGAGACATTTGCTGTGCTTTGCTGCAGGCTGAACAGGAAGAGGAATTACACCTTTAACAGCTGTACAAGGCAGCAGGTTGGGGAACAGGCACACTTTTACCTCTCTGTGGTTTCACCACCATTACCACAGTAATGCTAAGCTACTCCTCAACCCTCCAGACCTGAGCTGAAGAGTCACCCAGGAGAGTTGTGAACAGAACCCCAAGAGCCTGGTGAGAGCACTGACAGCCCTGTGCTTGTGCCCTTTTGGAAGTTTTTCAAGGCAAAAGGTGAAGGTGTATCACTGCTACTGCATTACTATCATAACAGGCAAATCAGTGGGGAAAAAAATGACAGACTCCAATTAAACTCTAATCTTGAATTAGAGATTGATAGCAAATCAGTTACAAGAGAAGCGCAGAGCCCAGCACCCCAGACTGTTCCAAGGAAAGCACAAGTGGGTGCATCAAGGCAGGCACAAAAGGCAATTAAGGGTTAAACAAGGTCTCACAGATTTCAATACAAACATCAATAATGTCAGTAGTGTTGAAAGGAGTTTTTCCAATTCCTATTAACTTTTCTTTCCAAGTCTAGTTAAGCGTCATGTGCAGAAGAGGAGGATCAGAAAGGAAACACTGTCACATTTTGGGGTGGTGAATGCAGAGAATTAAAATGGAAAGGGGTAGCACACATGTAATGGCTAAACCGGCCAGGTCTGCAGGGCTTGTGACCACAGGCACTCCAAATCTCTCACTAACAACAGTTTGTGATGCTGCACTGGGGTTTGCTCCTGACATTTTGATTAGAGCAATTACCACTGGACAGCCAGATCTCCATTTAAAATGACCACCATGCAGTATGACTGGTTAAAAAATACATATACAGGAATCACTGTTAGTGCTTACATCGATTGTCTTGCCAGTACTGCTAAAGTCATTGCTTGTAGCTATATTCTGGGAATTAACAACTTATTTTTATCCTCTCCAAGTTATCTTGCTGACAGATATCTACAGGAAGTGAGGGATGAAGACAGTTACTACTATATTGATAAGATTTAATAAAAATCACTGTATGATTATCAATGTCAAAGTTAAGTGGTGCTATGTGGCATCACATCCCAAACCCCTCAACGTTCCCTAAGTGGATTCCAGTGGACACGCGTGTCTCTGAAGGCAATTTGTACATTAAATCTCTCTGCAGCTTATCTACACAATCTATCTGGAGAAATATCAGAAGTGACTCATAACCAAACAAACATCGCTTCCTTACTTTCAAGCCAAATGGAAAAACATTCTTGTTACAAAACTAGTGAAGATAAAACACAGCTCCTTCAAAGACACACAAATCGGAGTTCTTCATTTTCCAAAGTCTAGAAAGTTTAAAAAGTCAAGTGGCTGTTTATCTGCTAAACACAGAATTGGTAACTGTCCAGTCTCCTTGGAATTTGCAACATCTCAAAGCTCCTCTCACAAAGTTAAGGCTTACCTACATAGGAAGTAAATTTAAAAAGGCTCTGCATGCCAAATCTTTCCCATTACTATAGTGCTGCTACTCCTACCAGGGAATTATGTTTAGTGCTCAATTAAGTCAGCTTCTTGAAATGTAAGGAGTCCCAAGACTACAGTGCCATAAGGGGACCATATTGCCTGCAACAAAAACATATCTTAGCACAACGCTAAATATTTCTCTCTGCATAAATCTGGAATCTCATCTCCAGCAGAGCTCAGCCTCTGAAATGCCTTGAAGCAGCCCGACAGAGCAGCTGTACACTACAGCAAATGGGTAGCAATGTCCAACTTGGGCAATTTTGACTGTTCCTCATACACAAGGCAAGTCCAACACACTATGGCAGGGCTTAAGTTCTCGACTCAGCAAAGCCTGAAACTGAGAATTCCCCTTTAGGCCCAATACATGAAGCATATCTGGAATTGTTCAGCATAATGAATTACTGGGAGCTGAGGCTTCCTCCCCCCTGTTCCCACAGCAGAGTCTCCAAATTCCTTTTCAAATGCCATCAGCAGACCCAGGTACATACAGCTATACAGTACCACTCCAGTTTTCAGTATCTCATTAGAAGCATTACAAGCAAAACCATCCTTCATAAAAAAATACCAGCTTTTTAATCCTATGCTGCTGCTGCTTTGGGAATCATTAGAAGTCTCTTGAATTCTTCCACTAGACATAATGAGAATTTGAGGACAGGCACTAAGTCACTCAATTTAAGCTCAAAATTTTCCAAGTACTTCTCATCAGCTACTTAGTAGGGTGTCTTACACCCCTTCTCTCCCTCTTGTCCCACAGACTTTTAACAACAAAATAGTGATACAACCACACTGGGCTCCACCAAAGTGGATCTTTCCTTCAGGAGATCTAGTGCCTATTTGCTCTGATACTATCAAGGTTAACACTGGGACTTCACAGTGCTCAGGGTGACTTGCAATGCCTGATACAGATAAATGCTTTTCCTTAATGAAGCTCCATGCCATGCAAGGGTATAGCACAGTAAGCAGTTGTGAGCAGGCTGTACGAAGCACTGTGGAGATACAGTCTCTGGATGGACACTGAGTATAAAAAGAATGGATAGTTGGGGGTTCCCCCCACCCCAAGCATTTTTTGAACCACACTTCAGTCTACAATCAAACCTTGGACCAGTTGTGCTGCTGTCTTGCATGCAAGCAGCAAAGGGCTGTTGGAGCCCAGCCCCTCGACTGCTTAAGGCCCTGCAGCAGATTTTCTTGATTTATTTTACTGAGCTCCCAGCACCAACCTCCCTCACTGAAGATGCAGAGCACATGGCACATTCACACTCTGCCAAGAGCAAATCAGCACCTATTGAACTGTATGACTCAGGGCTTGGTAACACCCCAAGGACAGTGGGTCACCTCAACAAGCAGTTCCATTAGATGAAGGTTCTCCCCAGAAGTATGAATAGTGACAAGCATTGAACTTCTGCTGGGAAAACTGATACTGCAGGAAAATTTATTTGTATACCAACTTGTCCTAAAAGGTTTTTTTTTCATCAACTAGCTGAAGGCCATGCCTAACAATAGTAGTTTTCACACCTGATGTGCCCACAAAATACATTACATTTCTGTTTATTCTCTAACTCCACATGGTTATGAGAAGTTGTAGTGAGAAACAAAATGTCATCAGTTCACATACTTCATTATTCAAAGAGGATGTGAGCAATATTCCTATTATAAATATCCCAAGGATTTTTAATTCTCTGGGCTAAGAGCTTTCTAAATGTTGACATGCACTTTCGCTTGAATTCAAAGATGCATACATTTAAAAAAAGATTAAGATTAGATTACAAATGAGTAGGAGACTGTTCAATGCCCTTTACTCCCTACTAAAAATGAAATCACAAAATTTGAAACACAGTTATAGAATCATAGCACTTTTCAAAACAGGTAATAGCTTTTAAGAAAAAGGCACACATTGTGTAGTTAACACCAATTATGTCTGCTCTGTACTTCTGCATTTGGCTAGAAGACAATGTACAATTAAGAAAAAATTGCAGCTCTAGTCTAATAAAGTTAGACTAATTTCCCATTGCATAAAACCTCTTTTTCATTATTGAAAGCTCTCCAAATTAAAATATTCTGACTGGTTAGAATTCAACTTAAAGAAGTAGCTTACACCGAAATTAATTTGCTGTTTCTAAAACAAATACAGCACTCAGGATTAACTCTGAACATGCTGCCCTAATGACAGCTCTGTTCACAGGAGGAAGAAAGAATGCAATAAGCTAGTGTCTTTATGTCTATGGCTCCAACATCTACTGTGACCTATAAATTAACTTTGTGTAAGCACTGTGCTGCATGGCACAATCTTTGTTGTTCATGGTCAAAAAAACCAGAATGTGCACAAGAATAGCTAATTTTCATAAGGCTTCTTAACAATTAAGCTAAAGCAAGCTTGACCTACTCAGTTCCTCTACCATACCATGTGGTTAAGACAAACTTGGGGGGGGAAAAAAAAGTTAGAAGGTACTTGCCTCGTACAATAAACAGCCCAAAGACCAGATATCGGATTTAAAGTTATAGCCATTTTCATGTATTCGTTCTGGGGACATATAGTATGGAGTTCCCACTGTAAAAACAAACAAACAAGAGTTATTGTCTTAAGAAATGCCCGTGCAACCTGTACTATACAGAAATTTGACTTCACTAAAGGATTAGGTTTAGCACAAATAGCTAATTAGAAGAGATTGGCACAAAAATTATGAAACAAATAATGGTTTCAGAGATGTGGAACCAAATATATCATCAGCTACAAAGCTAAAGGACTGGTGAGCATCAATAAAAATATTGTCTGTATTTTTGAAATTTGAGGAATGTTTTCTTCCCCTTCCAGTCTTCCAAGCACCTTCAGAGTGTGTTGGGTGGACAGAGCAATCATACAGGATCATCCTCCTTTAGTTCACTCAGTAGCATTGAAACTGCAAGTTAGATGTCATGAACACACTCTGCTAGAACAAGACTCGTGTGACAGCACATCAGTTGAACATTCACCTGACACACATCGCAGCAGCAGCTGACAGAGCAGCTAAGATATGACAGGCTACCCTTTGTAAGAGTTCAGGAGACCATTTACTGCAGCAGAGAAATGGAAGTAACAAGCCCAGCACTAGACAGGTATTCAGAAACTTTCTGAAAGAATCAAGGTAATCATTCCAAACTTTAAAACACTGCTCCAACTTGCAGTCACATCAAGAAGCTGTGGGATTTCTATGTACTTCCAGAAGTCTGTATTTTATCAAAAGAAATTTACTCCAGCATTTTGGACAGAAGTTACAGGAAATTATTAATAAATTCCTTACCTCAAAAAGGTTCTTTTTAAAATCCTAAATAAGTTTCAGTTGTGGTACTAAAAATACAAGACATCCTGGCAGCCTCAACTACATCAAATAATCCTCAGATACATCATTTATTAAAACATCCAAGGACTTTACATGATCTCTTTTCTCCTGCTTCCCTTCTTGCCCATCCCCTGTCAA
Organism: Bucco capensis; assembly: GCA_013396975.1. Classification (NCBI taxonomy): domain Eukaryota; kingdom Metazoa; phylum Chordata; class Aves; order Piciformes; family Bucconidae; genus Bucco; species Bucco capensis. The sequence goes on from VWZO01020745.1 coordinate 219,164, forward strand.
ATTCCTTTTCCCCTTTTGGCATTCAAGTGTATCCTCCTCCTAATTAAAGGCCTTTCCTCACAAGATGGCAAATGTTTAATTTGCCTGTAACATTCAGTTTACAACTTCTCCATTTGAAATGCTGACTGTAGACAGCTGGAAGATTAATAAGCAGATGAAGGATGGTGTTATGAGGTGGAAGGGGAAGAACAGCTACCACCTTCCCCAAACATTCATAAGAAGGGGTCTGCATATTGCAGGAAACAAACGAGTTCTGGGGCAGAAGGCAACAGTTTCCCAAAAGGCAAAAACCTCCCTTTGCTGAGGGCACAGGTGACCCAGCACAGAGCTGCTGCTGTCAGAGCAGTATCTCAGCAGAATCACTTTGGGGTCTCTCCAGCTTAGATCACATCATGCTAAGCATACACGTGAGTGTAAATCTTAACTGCATTCCTTCATAGAACACAAAGAGCAGACGAGACTCATCTAAAGAGCCCAACAAGGCTTTCCACAGATCTCTCCCATGTGCAAGCAAGATGCACACAATCGACAGCACAGCTCTCCAAGTAATTCCCACATATTTGCCAAATTTCTGTACAAGAACTGACTTGGTTGGAATAGCACTGATTCATTTTCCTGCTTAAAAATATGCAGCTGCAGAAACAGTGATTCATTATGTGAAGTTCTTGAAGACAGCTCTGGAAGTCCCTACTGAGCATCAGTGTATAAGATGCTTTCTTGCCTTCAACCTCTCAGTACTGCTGCTTTTCTCCAATCAGACACGCCAACCCCTCAGCAGCACACAGCTGGCAGGAGGGAACACAGAGATCATTCCCACTCTTGCTCCCTGAATCCTTCATGCTTCAGAGTGGAGCCAGGGGTGGCCTCCAGCCGTAGCTGTTCTTGCAGTCAGTTATTCTGGGTCACTGCATGACAACCTCTGAGCAAATAACAACGTGTGGGCTCTAAAGTTATGGCTTTGCCTTCCATGTTAGCAGGGGTCTACTTGGTAGGCTAAAACTGTCATTTCAGATCATGCCTTGGAAGGCCCTTCGATCAAAGCAGAATGACAGGGTTTGTGATACGGATGAGTGCATTATAATCCCTATTTGATTTTCTGTGCATTAGTCTGTTCCATTATATTAATGGCTCTGTGGAGCCATCCATGCCTGAGCTGATTTTAGGAAGTCCACCTTACACATTTACCTGTCGTTACTGGAGTGTTGTCAGCAAGTGCATGAACAAGCAGGTCTCTGCGTTTCAAAACTGATGCATTAATTTTTAAATTACCATGATGATAAAAGACTGACAAGCCCAATTCTCTTTATGGCCTGGCCAACAGTACATGGGAACCTCCTGTAATGAGCATCTTACTGCACAAGGCTTCCAGTGCAATGAGTCAGGGCTCACCACTGCATTACGTTAGTCAATCTGACAAGAATAGTCTAATCGGAGACTTAGTAATCAGAAACTTTCTTTGGCATTTGCCCTGATGAAAATACAAAATATTGTTCAGATTCAGTACTGATCACCAGTAGGTAGGGTGATGCCTTTAAAGCTGTAAAGGCCGCAAAACTGTAGAGATTATGACTAAGTAAAGTATCTTCCCATTCTACTCCTGAAAGTCTAAACACTTCAGCTAAGCATCAGTGTACTTCAGTGATACCACAACAGCACTTCTTCCTGCTTCTCCCTAGCACTGTCTGTGTGCACAGATACAACACCCACATGGACCACAACAGCTCTGGGATATCTGCAACACTCAAGTTAGAGAAATATTAATTATTTCCAGGGATAAGTGCTTCCTCTGGAATTCATCCTTAGCCACCCTTAGGCAGAAAGGAGAAAATGTGATTCGCACCTTTAGGAGGCTCTATCAGTCTCACTCACTGAATTTAACATACCACAGAGGAGTCTCTTGCAGCAGCAGCTCTCCCACACCTTTAGGCAGATTGTCATTAGACTCAAATCAGTGCAGGATATTTCCAAATATTTTAATAGACTCTGGATGTTGGGGTTTTTTTAAATGTTTTAAAAAAATAAGCATCTCTTGAGGTTAATCAAACTCCACAGCCATAGCTGGCTGCAAAGTACAAGTGATAAGGAAAGCTTTTATTGTTCCACCTTCACCAGCACCTTCCAGCTAATCTTTAACACTGAGCTGAACAGTGTTTCTGAATCTATCACTTTTCTTTCTCACAGCAGGGAACAGAGTTCTGAATATGAAAGAACCTAACAAATTCTGACCTTTATTGTATCTTTACAGAGTATTCCCAGTTTCAAACCAAGAGATATCAGAATGCATGGCAGGCCTCAAAGGGGTAATACTGATTAAAGCATTCCTTCCTTCTAGAGATGTTCCACTCCTGTCAAAACAAACTTTGCAACATTTTGAAACACTTGTGATTTTTGAAATATGCTCATTACAAATGAAAAAGGCAAAGAACTATGCTCAAAAATCTGAGATGCCATCCATGAGTAACCAGAAAACCAGCCAGTTTTTAAAACAGTAATGAAGACTTTCCAGAACTACTAGCTAAGCTACTACTACATTATTACTACTATTAGCTACCGTTGCTGTAACTAGTACACACTGTTACATGCTCCATGAACACAGGTACAGTTGAGAAAGTACTTTACAATGTTTCACTAACACCTGGTGGTGCAAAACCAGCAGGGAAGCAGTTCTACTTGGAAGTCCACAACTCCCACCTGTCTCACGTCTCCAGATGTGCTTGTAGGTTACCAAGAAAAATTAACAGTATTATTTAAAAGGAGTCTAGTTTGTAAGTATCTGTTTCTAAACATTTGCATTACTTGGGCTACACTTCCAACAAGAAGGCCAAAATTTCTCAAAAGGCACAGAATATTGGCTGTTGAAATTTTAAGTGGATTTCTTGTGTCCATTTTTTCTTAATTACTGCTTACTAGCCCCTTGAAGTACTGTGATTTTCTTTCAGATGGCAAACTGGCTTGGCAAGCAAAAGAAAAAAGAAAAAAAAAAAAAGACAAACAGTCCATTTATAGAAGAGCTCTTCTCACGACTGCAGTTACTCCCTGCTCACCCTCACACCCAACAAGAAACCAGAAGGAAAGTCTGACACACCATGTACTCCAATACACAGCTATGTACATGTTCTGCACTGGGAGGTTTTGACTTACATGCATCCCCCAGAAGGAAAATCTGCTCCAAGTTTATTCTTGTGCAAGAATAAATAATAAATTATTTGCCCCAAAACGTGGTTTGTTGTTCCTTTTTTTTTTTTTGGAGGGGGGGGGGGTGTGTTTGTTTGCTTGGGGTTTTTTTGTTTGGGATTTGTTGCTTTTGTGGGGTTGTTTTGTTGTTGTTGGTTGGGGTTTTTTGTCTCCAAAATGTAAAGCCAATCAATCTTTGAATAATGCCAAATTTATTTGGCTAAAGATGGCCATTATACCACTCCACAATGAAGCTATCCATTTTAATACCAATGGAAATCTCTATATTTAGTACAGCTTCTAGTAAAACAAAATCTACTAGCTTACTGTTACGTTTTCCAAAGTCTACGGAGTTTTAAAATATGCTCTGCTACTTAAGAGTTTTTTTCTTGTAACTAACGAGGTTTTAAAACACAATTAATGACTTAAACTTCCTAACAAGCATATCAGAATATCCTTAACTGACAAAATATTCTTCTGGATGCCCATCTCATGGATCTACTATATAATGGACATAAACAAACACTGAAAACAGACAAAAAAATACTGTTAGCCTTATTAAATCCTGAATGAAAGAGATGACATCTGGAAGCACATCACACACCAGCACTATGAAATCAACCCAAACTGCATGGTGGCACACACAGTAAGGCCAGCATCCAGATGTCATTCCATCATTACTGGATGGAAAGCCCTGGGTTAAGTACAGTGATTTTCTGCAGTGAAGCAGCCTGTCAAACAGGTATCATACAGCTCCTCTGGAGGAAAAAACAAACAAACAAACCCATACAAACAAAACAAAGAAAAAAGGACTATGAACGTAGTAAAATACTTGCAATATAAATTGCAAATGAATGGGCTGTAAAAGTTTTTCAAAAAACAGTAAGCAGTACTGAAAAATAAAAAAATCCAAACAACAGCAACAACAACAAAGCATTTCTCCTCACTTCATGCTGAATGGTCTCCCCATTCACCCTACACCCCTCAATAAAACGAAGTTTCTGTGATACATGAGTCCATCCCCACTAAGCTAAATGCTGAAGCTACTGCTACAGGGGAGTAAAGTTAGGAAAGGAAGGACAATTAGCCACCATGTTGTAAGATGAAGATGTAAAAAATTCACCTTAGCTACTCTCATTACCTTTAAAACAAGGGAGTTTTCGGATAAAGCTTGTGCATGAAGAGCTCTCCCATATGGAAGAGTACCTTCTGTCTTCTCCCAAGTCATAAAAGGAAATGTGCAGCAGAGGTCCCACCTGTGAATTCACCCACAGCCTCTGGCTGGTTCCTGGTGTTTGTCACTCATCCCACAGTACTGCTGCCTTTCCCAACACAGTTCTGTTACTTAGTGACAGGAGGTATCCATGCTTTCCCTCTCACAGGTGGAGGTTTCCATGGGTCAGGGCTTTCCCTGGCAATGCTCTGGCCCAGCCATACCACTGGTCAGGCATCCTGTGCTGCTCTGAGCAAGGCTCTTGCCTGCATCTCACGAGCTGTGTATGGGCAAATCTTTCATTTTTCTTTCATTACCCCGGCATGTACTGTCACTTAATTTTTATGTATGCAATCCTTCCTGACAAATATGATCTGCTGCCTGGTAATTCATCTGACGTTCATTCTGTTCCTTGCTCTAATTATGACTCCCATTCCTGACATGGCAGCGGCCGCGCTGCCGCAGCCCGGTGCTACACCTGTCAGATGGGTCGTGGTACTGCCTAATGCCCTTTTATGCCAGTCTGGTGCTAGCAAATACAACGAAAGAAGAAAAATTAGATGAATATATTTGCATAAGCTGTGCATTCAATTCATGGGTCAGCAGCCAGAGATGTGATGGTTCAGGGCGGTTGCCAGGGCAACGTGGCTACGGGAAGTGCCCAGCATCACAGCCTGGGTCCACATGGGTACCACGCTCTGGTTTGCAGGGTGTTCATCGCTCACAGCTACTTAAACAAATGTCTTAATTAAACCAAAACCAAGATCAGTAAATTTGCTGCTGCTACAAAACCTGTATGTCTGGTAAATTACCAAAAGAGAAGAGAAAGCCTCAACTCTGCATATTTTTTGATTGCTAAAGTGTTCTTTTTACATGGATACAAGATCCACTGGAAATTGAGTGTCCATTCCTCCCACAACACAGCACACTGTATCCAGTATCACTCACTGCTGCTCCCTTAACATTTTGCACCTTATTCTCCCGTTTTCAGGATGCTGTTGATTTGAGGAAGGGCAAGGTTCTTGTAGAAGAGGCTTAGCTCTTCCTACATGAGCTTTCTCAATTAAGAGAGCACAACCCTGGTAAAGGTCACAAGCTTGGCTTACATGTGCAGCCAGTTTCCAAGCCCCAATTTATTCTTATTAATATAAGTGTAGCAGTCAAACTAGGTAAGATCATATAATTAGACACAATCATATTTTTGCCTGTTCAGATGATGTGATTTTAACTTTCTGTGAAGAGGATTTATTTTAATCTATTAAGTACAGTGTCTATGTATCCTACGATAGCTTTTGACGCAAAGGAAAACCTAGTATGTTATGAAAGTAAACTGCAAAAATGTCTCATTTTATTTTTTTTAAGCATACACAAAACAAGGGAGGGATTTCCCAGTCAACTTAATTTCAATTCCCAGAAAAATGCTGCAGGTATAATCATGCTACTTGTAAAACACAGAAAAGAAAGAAACACATCATTGTGACCAGTCTACAAAACACCATGATAACTGGTAAATTATTTTTCTGCCATAAGAGGCTTCAGGGGGAGGGAAACAGAAGCAACAGATGTTATCAAAGGGTTATATAAAACTTTACATACACGTTAAACCATGAAATCTAAATAAAACTACTTAATGGCTGCAAAACTGGTTGGAAAAGCACTTCACTGTCAACATAGAAGGCTACGCAAGACTGATAGCTCTAGTTGTAATCCACACATGCATTAACACAGGGGACCCTGGCAATGCTATTGCCTTTGAGGATAACAAGGAGCTAGGATGAACAAAAGTACAGCAGAGTACAGAATAAAAACAGAGTAATCACATGTAGCAGTCTAGAAACAGGATACAACTCAACAGGAATAAAAGCAAGGTACTATGCTTTGGCAAGACTGTGCTGACAGAAGAGCAGGAAAACAACCTTGAGGTGGAGTTTTAAAACAAAAAAATACCTGATAATTTCATATGAAAAGTATTTAAAATAAGTACCACAGAAAATACAATGTGCATCCACTGAATCAAGCTTCTGTCATAGTAAGAAGACAGACACCACTTATTTTGAACATCACAGCTAACAACTGTAGAGCAGTGCTTGCTTAATATCTACAAGTACCACCTTACCTAAGGAATGTGCTGCAGTGGTTTTAGAACTAAAAAACCGGCCTAGTCCAAGATCTCCCAGCTTTACCACCCCTGTGGCTGTTATGAACACATTGGCTGGTTTTATGTCTGCAAGAAGAAGAAAAAGGTAAAAGGTCAAAGCCACAAAAGGTTACTTGGTTCTACTACTACAATAGAAACATAGCCTGGAGCGTTCTGTGTACAAAAGAAGCTCGAGCAGAACCATGTCTCTCTATAGCTTTGATATGCTGAATCTTCCAAGACTTCAAGCTCTGAACACAAAAATCAGAGTGTACTTCCCAGCACAGTGAGGGAAAATGTAGGAAACAGCACAACAGAATAAAGGCAAATCAAAGAATTAAGTCTGCTTCTCTTAAGAAATTCTCATTTTCTACAGGAAATCACACTGCCCAGCATCGTCCCTTGAACCAACAGCTAATTATTGCCCCAAAATTCTGGCCTCTCTACAGACCAGTTTGATCATGGAGTGTAAAAGTTACTAGAACCCCAGTGTTCCAAGCAGTCATGTCAGGATTCAGTTAGTGAGGCTTGTGTGATGTTCCAAATTTCAGTCACCAATTGCACATCCATTTCAGATGCTACTGGTAAACTACATCAGGGATGTACAAAGGAGCAAAAATGGTATCATGCTGCTGAAAAAAAAAAATTAGTGAAGAATTCATTACTTCAGAGGAGAAAGAAAATAACAAGCAGCAGAGATTGGTTGGTATTGGTGCCTTCTGGGATATTTGCATTTCCAGGGTCAAGTCCTTCACAAAGCACTGCATTTACACTGAAAGAAGCAATGTAATTTTTGGACAGAGCTCAAAGTTATGAGAAGTTCTAAGACAAGAAATTCAAAAATAATTAATGAAAACAGAGGACAGGTTATGAGAGTGTGGGACATATCTGTATTAATATTTCAGAAAAATCTGCAAGACAAAAAACTTCCAAACTCTCTAAGGTCACAGCTAATAATGAAGACTTTCTTGGAGTTCACTGTATCCAGTAGTTTCAGCATTTTACTTCTGACACTTTTCTAATGGAAAGTTTGACACTTCTACTTAATATCAGTGTCTGGAATACAAAGCAGCTCATCTTTCTAATACCACCCTCACTTCAGACTGAATCCTTTAACAATGAGACAAACAGACAGAAGGAGAAATCCATCTCGCAAGCTCCAGCCTCTCTAAACATGCATTGGCTGAACATCAGCATAATTGTTTTTGAATGTAGGCGCTTACTAATTGGAACATTATATTATTATTCAGTGAAAAGAGACTGAATTAATGTTACCTCTGTGCATCACCCTGCGGGAGTGCATGTGTTCAACTGCACTGCATAGCTGCACAAAATATTTCCACACTGTCCTTTCCGGGATTAACCGTTTCTGCTTTTTAAAATACTGTGGGAGGAAATAAATAAAAGATCAGTGAAAAAGCAACACATTTGACTTGCTCCTGGACTTGTGTCAGTTAGCTGCTGGTTGTTCACCTCTTCCAGATCTGCAGCAGCATCACTTAGCTTTTAACTCCTCTTTCTCTACATAAACTTCAATGCAGTTCAACTAATTAACAACTATTATGAAAAATATGCTTAAATAGGTTTGACATTTTTGAATGGACACCAATTATAATTAGCATTAATCTCCTTAATTACCTTGCAAAACATATTTAATGCCTCAAAACAAATGTCTCAAATATTTTGCCTTAAGTAACAAAAGATCATTAAAAAAATAATCTTGTAAACATTCATTATTGTACAGTCTATTAACAACAACAACAAGGTGATCTGTTTCCCCTTTTTAATAGACAGCCAGAGCATGAATGAAGCATCCATATTTCTTCTGTGATCAGGTAGAATAATATATTCTATTTCATGCATAATAGGAATATTAAATTAACTGAACTATCTCTAGTGAGGCAGAAAGACACTACTGATCGAGAGACACCCAGATTTGGAAAAAGACCATTTTGTGTGCATTTATGCAGCACCAAGCATAGCTGAATCTGGATTTAATGGACCTCTGGATGTCAATAGCTCTCTAATTGTAAGCATAATGCACACAATATGAAGGAGCCCAGCATGGTGATGGTTCTCTGGAATACTGAAGTCGTCTTCCTGAGCAACTTATTACAGGAATAAGTAACCAGCTGCACACTTCAGTGAAGGCTAAACATTATCTATCTCCAACTCCTCTTTTTCCATTTCAGAAATGCACCATGTACATCACACACAAAGCGTGACCGACTCCTCCACGGCATCCCAAAACGGCACTACTTTGGATTATTGATCCCTGACTTCTCATTGCTTCTTGTGCTAGATACTGAGCCTGTGCTTCAGACAGAGCATTAACAAAACAGACTCAGAATATGCTTCCAGAGGTTTAAGATTTATCCTCATCCTTTGATATACAAGGTGTCACTGGATAACGACTAGCTCTGAAATGCTGTACAACCTTCTAGCACACTACTACAGCTGCATTTCTTTTGCATCGTACCCTTGAGAATTTCCACCAGCAGCATTCAAGAGCAAGAATAAAGGAAGGGAATTGGCTGTTGCCCCTTTATGCATCTTGTGCTTTCTCCTCTCAGTACAGACATCTGATGTCCGTTGTCACATTTTATATTTTATGTGAAATGCTGTTACTGGTTCGTGTTTGACTCAAGTAATAGCAAATTTTCCTTTGCAGATCAGCTGTGAAGGGGCACGACCGTGCAATTCCCCAGGCAGCAAATCTGACAGATTGCAACAGTTTCAAACCAAAACTTGACAGAGAGCACAGAGGAATTACAGAGGGTGAGGGATAAAGTGTTATATACACAATAAAATTATTTAATTCTCATTAAAGTATTTAAGAGTGGATATGCAAGACCACAAGCGATAATTTTCTAAATGTCATGTCCAATAAGATCTGCCTGACATTTACAAGAAGTCCCAGCTCTCCAGCGGGTTATCCTGCAGCACTCTCTTACATCAGCTTTACAATACCTCATAAATAATGCAGGCACCAGGGGCGTGACAAAGACAGTCCCTGTTTTTATCACTCTCACACCTTGCAAGTGTTGTTACTGCTGCTCCTACTGCCTCACTGAAACTGAAAATCCTCACAGGAGCTTCAACTCCCAAGGGATGGGCGGGGTGGGGGTGACACAGAGGGGCAGGCAGGCAAACTCCACTTCTGCAGCTAAAGCTATATTTAGGATGAGACTTCTGTTCCATTTTGGTTGGTTTTTTTTTTACCTATTAAAAAAAAGGGAATTCCAGTATTTGCACCAATGGAAAAAGATCATTTGTATCACCTTGAAAAGACCTAGTGCATCTTCGTGTCTGTGATAAACATGTGGGAAAACAACAGACTGGGGAAGGCTGGCAGGAAAAAAAACCCCACAAGTTCCAGTGCTGTTATTAACCTAAGAATCTCCAAATTGTTTTGGAAAATGTAATTCCAATGCCATAAAAAGTAATTTTAAAAGAGTAAATAACCAACCCTGAGAGAAAACCAAACATATTTATCAGTACAGAATGCTTTATACTAACAACTGTAAATGAAAAAAAAAATACTTTAAATGATAGCTCATGGTTACACAGGCAAAACCTTTTATAAGCTATGATTTAAAAAAAAAAAATCAAGCAAAACCCCTGCACAACCCAGGATGATCACAGCCCTAACTCCTGCTTCTGCAATCCATCTTTAACCCCAACTACAAAAAGCGTGAGAGGAACTATTCCCCAGGATCTGTTGGGAAAAGGGTAAAACATCCATGAAGCCCCAAAAAAACACTGCAAGATAAAACTCCACATAAGCTCTCCATGAACAGGACAAGCTCTGCCTCCACAGCATCTGGTGAGCACAACCAAGATCCCAGCAGCTGTGGCTTTATGGGGTGCTTGTCTTTGGCACGAGTCACCATGCACTCAAGGTGCTGGCACCTGCCCACCACGTGGCTTTGGTCACCAGCAGCTCATCCCTTGTGTTCGGGGCAAATCTGACCATCACTCCTGCTACTGAGTGGCTGCAGAGTGAGGCCTTATCTGGAATTTTGGGGCTCTCCCCAGAAACAGTTCTGCCAACTGCCTGTTCCCAGCTCGCTCACCCAGGAGGACTCTCCTGTGAGATGGAGCAGATTTTCATGGATACTGCAAATTTAGCTGTTGACTATGGACTAAACGGGTAACTTGTCTGACAGCCTTTGGCCTAGTGCCTCATAGCTCTGCTGGCAAAGAAAACAAATCTGTTAATAAGATATTTTAACTGTGACAACAAGGAGGAGGAGAACTTTCCAAACATTCATTTATGGTAATTACAGAATAATGATGGTAAAAATCAGGTAAAACATGGAGAGAAGGTTGAGAGTGCTAACAAACATGATATAACACATCTGTTCTCACAAGGGATGTACATCTAAAGATTAACATGTCAAAGAAAATATAAAAGCAGGTGGTAACAGCTTAACTAAAGCTGGTTTGCAGCAATACAAGTATTCCTAAGAGCAACATAAAAGAAGAACAAGTGCTTGAAACATTTTCTCAAACCCAAATCCCCATTGCAAAGAAAGTCAATACACTTCTTGAATGTCTTCGGAGTGGCAGGCAGGCTGTGTGAATAGCGAATCTAACAATAATTAAATGTCCCCATCAATCACAGGATGGATAAATCAACTTTGCAAATAACATGTAAGTCCCACCAACTCATACAGAGGCTTTCTCCCTTCCAAAGCAGTGACCAGAAAAAAGCAGCATAGCTTGGCATATTCAAAACACTCCAGACTCTTTGGTTTAGGCTCTGGGAGCACCCTGAGGGTGAACAAAACTGCAAGAAGAGAATAAAAGTGTTTCTAGAAGCACAGATATGCTTACCCCACCGCCCTGTGTCTGCCTAATCCTGAGAGTCTGCAGCACCTCTAGAACTAACACATCCTTACCTTAATCATCTGAGAGAGATCACCAGCATCAGCCAGCTCCAGGACAATGTTCAGTTCATTGTCTTCAATGAAAGAATCCAAATACTTAATTATATTGGGGTGGTTCAGTTGCTGCAGATAGAGAGAATGCAAGAAGAATACTTGTAATGCTGCAGTGACAACAACTCCAAAACACAATACCTGTACCTTCTGTAATCATTATGCAAAACAGTGTACAATACATGCAACTATGAACTGTGCTCTGAGTTACTATAGACAAAAATCCTGTAAGAAATACTATGCCATGCTTGCAATAAATGTCTTGAGTAAAGAGCAATATGGCCCAAACCAGTGTGAAACAGCCTTTTCTGTTGTAAACTCACAAAATATTTAAAAGCAATGTCTTGAAAGAAGCTTTGTTAAGCAATTGATCTTCTTCCTCCCCATTAAAAATAAACAAAACTCTCAACTGTTGATTACAGTACTCCTTGCGTCTCTTTGTCCCTCAGAAGAACAGAATTAAAACTCTGATGGAGGAAAATAAAGCACAAATTGCATGTCAGTTTATTTTTCTAATTATTTATGCTTGCATCTTTACTAAATGCTTTTTTCATCACAGAATAGCCTCTTATAACAACTGGTATTTTAGTTTTTTTCCCTTTCTATGTTTCTTAAAGAATGCACCTTCTTAGATTATTACATTTTATTCACAGGATTAAGTTAAGAAACAGGGTCAACAAATTAAAATGTCTGTTTTAATATTTTATGTCTGAACTTCTTAAAGTGAATAACTGTAATTGCTTAGAAGACAATGTAGTGTCTAGCCCTCTGCTCACTCTCTTGCTCATTTTGCTTTAGAGTATCTTTTCTTGTGCTGTTAGAAATGCAGTAAATTTAGAAACTACTAAAGTGAGCATTTCATCTACTAAACAGCTGTGACTCAACCCGCCTATTGCAGGGGTTACAAAGCCAAAGGAAACACTGTTATGATCCATCATGCTAATCACTCCTCTCTGCATGCACATTAGGGGATAGATTCTCCTGTGCAATGCCTCGACACTGGCGCACATTAGCGTTAATGGAATCCATGTGCAGGCATCAGGAGAAGAACATTCCCACAAGCCCAAGCCTTAAATAAATAAATAAAAAGCACAGTCCCCAATTTCTGTTTGAATTTCTTTTAAACGTCTGCTCTCAGGTACACTGATCAAAGATGAACTTCCAGTGAAAAAAGCACCAAAGCCAAGAGCAGAACAGTCCCTGACACCCAATGCACATCAGGAAGCCTTCCCCTACTCCACCATCACATACACTGTCCAGCAGGGCAGACCTGACACCTGGGGAGTGCTCACTGCTCTTGTAGGTACTGTCACAGTGATGATTAAAAGAGATGTTTTCTATCCCCTTCTGGATGCTTCTGATGGGAACTCTCTCCTGAGTTCCAAAGGCATCAGGGAGTTGAAGCACTCAAGCCTCCTTCTAAGCCTTAGGGAAAGCTGACACTGTCGGGAGAGCTCCTACATTAACATCTTTCCTGTCCTGCACCCCAGCCTTTACCTAGTTTGTTGTATATAACAAATCCCAACTTACTCAGACCCAAGCACTGCTCAACTGATATAAAGAATTTAAGTATCTCTTTTGTGACACTGCACACACTGTTCCTGATAGCATGTATTGATTTAAAGAAACTCATTAAACCTAAAGAAGAATGTTTCTTCTATTACAATGAAGTTGTACAAAAATAAAAGCAAACAAGCAAAACACCCATGCCACCATGCTGACTTCTAGGGTAGCTCATTTGAGGAGCAGATCTCCCAGGACCTTCCTTCCAGCAGCACAAGCAGACACATCCTCTGCTGAAGCAGAGCAGGGGCTAGTGCTCTAGAAGGAGCCTTAGCAGACTCTTCTTTGCTGGGAAACACCACAGACTGACCACCATCTTTTTAGAGGTGGGAATGCAGAAGTACACATTTTTACCTATAATACACTGATCTTTGAACTCATTTTTCGAGAACAAGGCAAATTTCCATTCTTCACTCTTCCTTTTGTTATACTTAATTTAAGTAAATATATTGACTCTGGGGTATTTTAGTAACTATTGTATATTCATGTGGCATGGAAAGGGCTATGTGAATTTTATTTATTAGAATTAAAGTATATTTATTCTCACAAATGTTTAAATGCACAAAATATTACAAACAATTTATCCTGGGTTAATAACATTTCTTTAATGCATCCCAAAAGTATGATGGAAGTTAATGGCTGATGTGTATGCACAGCAGCACTGACAGCAAGAGGCATGTGGAAGGGTAAGCCACCTCTAAATGAGTGAGTCTGGGTGCTGGCAGCCCAAATGCTGATTACAGACATATTATGGAGCATCTTTCACTAAACCTTTTATCAGAACTACACTGAATGCAATATACAATTTTGCCTGTTTTCTGTTAAAAGTTTGAATAATTAGAATTCATTTCCAAAAATCACAGTAACATCCTTTGTTTCTATGGTCACAGAAGTCTTTGATCAAAAAAGACTTAAGTATTATTTTGACAGGGATGGACTACAGCAAGTCTATGCAATTTCTTCCCAAATTCCTCAGTGGTCCACATTAAAAAGAAAAACAACAAATAAGAAAAGCTCTTATAGCAAATCATTTCAGTAAGAAATACTTCATACTAGACACTAGAATTTAAAGGTAGCAAGAAAGTTTTAAAAATATGGCTATTCCCCATTACATGGCCCAACATTAGGTAACTGCAAGGCAGACATGGACTTCACATCAGAGTGATGAGAAAAATAATTCTAATAAATTTCAACATTCTGCTCCGAATAAATGTAGTGCAACTTCATGACATCTTCCAGAACCAGAGGTCAAGAAAAAACTGCTTAGACCAAAAATATGACAAATTCTCTTTTGAATGTTAATGTTGGCATTATTTTCCTCTATGACTCTTGAGCAACTGAATCACGTTCACACAAACTGCTATCTTCATGTTTATCCTGTATGCCTTTGCTACAGTCTAGCAGACTCAAGCTTTGTCTACAACTGCATGAATATAAATTGACAATTTAAATAGGAGTACCTAAAATGAATTATTTAATACTTTTGGAACTAAATTTGACTAGCTAAAATGTTAGCCTTTTATGATCTGTTGCATTCACTCAAAATAGGTAAAGTGCAATGCATATATATTTTCCACCATTTCAAAATAAAATTACTGAGATGGAAAAAAAAAAAAATCACTAGTTGGTTTACTCACTTAAAAAAACCACTCCCTGGTTTCAGACCCTTTTTTGAAACTACCATTCTTCTTACATGCTATGTATACATAAACACACAACACGCAGATGCAAAACTGCTTTCCCATTTTGCTAGTTGATTAATTAGTTTATTTTAAAGTGACAAACCAAAACACATAAAGGGCAGAATTTACATGCCTCTCTGAAAGAGCAGTACTTGTGCTTTTTTGNAACTTCACATCAGAGTGATGAGAAAAATAATTTCCTCTGATTCTAATAAATTTCAACATTCTGCTCCGAATAAATGTAGTGCAACTTCATGACATCTTCCAGAACCAGAGGTCAAGAAAAAACTGCTTAGACCAAAAATATGACAAATTCTCTTTTGAATGTTAATGTTGGCATTATTTTCCTCTATGACTCTTGAGCAACTGAATCACGTTCACACAAACTGCTATCTTCATGTTTATCCTGTATGCCTTTGCTACAGTCTAGCAGACTCAAGCTTTGTCTACAACTGCATGAATATAAATTGACAATTTAAATAGGAGTACCTAAAATGAATTATTTAATACTTTTGGAACTAAATTTGACTAGCTAAACTGTTAGCCTTTTATGATCTGTTGCATTCACTCAAAATAGGTAAAGTGCAATGCATATATATTTTCCACCATTTCAAAATAAAATTACTGAGATGGAAAAAAAAAAAAATCACTAGTTGGTTTACTCACTTAAAAAAACCACTCCCTGGTTTCAGACCCTTTTTTGAAACTACCATTCTTCTTACATGCTATGTATACATAAACACACAACACGCAGATGCAAAACTGCTTTCCCATTTTGCTAGTTGATTAATTAGTTTATTTTAAAGTGACAAACCAAAACACATAAAGGGCAGAATTTACATGCCTCTCTGAAAGAGCAGTACTTGTGCTTTTTTGTGACAGGAAGATTTTTAAAAGAGGACGTAGACTATAGACAAAAAACTCAATAAAATGAAGCCCTAAGACAGAAGTCTTGCATCATGTAGGCATTCTGGGTCACAAAAGCAAGCACAGTCTATTAAGATCACTGTGTGTACTATATAAGCTTTATTTGCCACAAAAGGCACATGACTGTTCCCCAGGCTGAAAACAATTTTTTTTCTCAAAAAAAGAAACAGAAAAAGTCATTGTAAATTTCTTACCTTCAAGAGGTCAATTTCTTTAATGCAATCTTGCCTAGCCTTGGCATCCATCATTTCAAAAATCTTCAAAGATAAAAACACAGAAAAAAAAAATGAAACAACAACAAAAAAGAATTCTGTATTTTAACAAGAAAATGGTCTTTCCTCCCCCAATTTGTACATTCTCTAATATAATGTATATACACAACCCCCAGAAGAAAGATCAATGTTTTCTTGGCTAGCAACAGAGTTTTAGAACCTGTAGGCAATAGTCTAAGCAGCACAAAAAATAAAGATACTAGTTTATGAATTTGCTGTTGTGATTTTCAAAATATAGTTCATTTAGTTGCTATTAATTTCACATGGTAAATAAGAGATAAAATGCTTGCCCTTTTCTTTCAAACGGAGATACAACTTCATTGACTTCTCTCTAATAACTAACAATAATACTGACCATTAATAATCATTCTGTAATACCTTTTTTGATGTAAAAATATGAAACCAGATCATCCAGTGCTCTAAAACCTTAAACTCTTCATTTATAAAGCACTGTACTGCATTATTACTGCTGACGAAAGAATACTGCAAGGACTGCTCCAGGTGAACCTGCTCTGACAGTGGGGCTGGACTAGATGATCTCCAGAGGTCCTTTCCAGCCCCTAACATTCTGTGATTCTGTGACTATCTGACTCAAAGTAATCTATGAAGACTCTTAAAACATTTCCATTCTACTTGTTAGCTAAATTGTACACTGAACTTTACCGCTCACCTGAACTTTCTTTAATGCCACAGGTTTTCTGTCCAGAAGACAAGTTGCTTTGTAAACTTCACTGAATTGTCCTCGTCCAATCTTTTTCTCTATCTGAAAATCTGCCAGCGTGCAGCGATACGGGTATGATGTCAAATGTCTCTGGTAAGGTGGAAAAAAAAACTATCAATGAACTAGAAACTTACACAAAACCATGAACTTGCATTCCTCATATGTCTTTTTTATGACCATAAACTAGTGGGTTCCATGACTAATCACATTCAGGAGGATGAATTCCTCACAGTAAGGTCTGCCCAGGAAGAAAGACCAAGAAATTTGGTGTTGATTTTGTGAACAACAGACAATGGAGTGGTTTTCCTTTTCCCACCTTCAATGTGCTTTGTCCACGTCAGACAACAGAGTATCAGAGCAGCCACAACCTAGGAGTGCAGCGCACAGCCATGAGCACACACATGTAAGGGCACAGATTTGTGTAAAAATATTAAGCAAATCAAAGCATAAAACCAACAACAGCTACAAAAAAAAATGTACAGAACAGAGTTAAGATCTACAAGTATTTCTTGTTCTCATTGCTGATGGTCAAGAATTTAACCTAGGCTGAGCAGTCTATAAATAATTCCTACCATAAACACATTAATTCCTAGTAAATGTATTAGTAACATTGGCTGAATGAAGTTAAATGACTTTTTTAAAAAGGAAATAAAGTAATAAAGTCTTGCCTTCCGTGTAACTAACTAATTAGTCCTAAACTACTGTCTCCCTAGTTACACACACTCTCATCAACTTGGCCTGCTTGTGTCACTGGGGAGATGCTGATGCCTGCTTCCGAGGGGTCTCAGGTAAATATCCAGGCAGGCAGGCAGACACAGCATAACGAGGATTATGTACTCCATGGACTAGGAATTGCTCCCTAGAGCCATCTGGTCTCTTCTGTAATTAACATGAGTGCTAACTAATGTTTAAAAAAGAAATTATGAAAATTAATTCCCTAAAGTTGCCATGCATGTCAAGTAGTGTATTTTTAAGTTTCAGCATCTTGAGCCATCTCAGAGTTCCCGTTAGAAACAAGAAAAACCCCAAGAACACCACAAAAGTTGCTGAAAGGGCTTCCCAGGGCCACAGCCATCATTTACAGCTGGATCTTCAGCAGATAAATGAAGCTCAAGTGTCCAAGGAAAGCAGGTTAGTGTTTTAAGGAGGTGACTATTGCTGCCACAGTCATTTCTTAATACAGAGGGTGGGGCTGGAAGTAAGACTTAAAACACAGGTGAAGCTTTCAGTCCAGCATTTTTGCCAGCGCTGCATCCCAGACACTCTGAGGATCTCTTACAGCATACACTTATTCTGATAAGTAAATAAGTTTGGACTTTTTTTTTGCAATAGAAATAGAGACAACCTCTATTCAATGAATAATAAAAGGTATAAATCAGACACTTGCAAAAGCTTCCAGAATTCATGGTGTATGTGCAGCTCTGAACTACAATCACAGTTACTTGGCAGAGGTTTGCAAACAAAGTTGTAAAATTCAATGTTTTTAAGAAAATTCACCAATAAAGTCCCCTAAAAGAGTAATTTCTGGCCCATAAACTGCATCAACCAAGACAAGCTATTTTGAAAACTGTCACCTTTACAACATCTTTTCACAACAAATGCAGGAGAAATCTCCACAATGAAAGCTACTCTACTGCAGGCATACAGGAAAAGCAATTATGTTTTATAAATGCTGATGATACAGAGCTGCAGACATAAATCACAAACCAGACAGTGAAAAGACTATCCCATGTTTTTGCTGTCATCTTCCCCCTCATCTTTCTGACAGTGAAAGGCTGTTTGTTGCTGGAGCCTGTCCTGCACTTCCACACCACTGCCCTGTGTCAGCTGTTGAAAACTTTCTGAGGATAAAACTCTGCAGTGATGCACAGAGAGGACTGTTGCTGAACTGAAAAGCTTAAACAGTTCTCAACTCCAGAGAAGAAAAAAACCTGCAACACCATTATGTCCAGCCAATGCCTGCTAATTCAAGTAGACACATAACTGGAAATTTAACTCCAGGCCATCATGATCATCAGCTTTCTCAATTTAAGTTCCCTAAAAGAGCAAACCCACTCCCTTTCAAGTGAAGCAACACTCAAGAGTAATTATTTTTTAAAAGCCAAGGCCACAGGTAAGGGTTTTTTTTCCACTATGTGCATTTAAATATTTTCACACTATGAGAAAAGGTTTTCATTTCTCTAGGCTAAATTTTAATTCATGAACAATAACTGACACAAGCAAGAAAGCTGCATTAGAATCTGCAGGAATACTCATCTCATTTCAGGGAGCACTAACAAAACATTAGTTGATGTGCATTTCTTGTGTGAGAAATCACCAGAAGAATGTCTGAACACAGGTACTTGTTCAACTTGACTGGCAGCTAACAAGGAATATCTCCATTTCCCAACTTTTTCAGATGAGCCACTAAGCAAATTCATTAGTTAATCAGTCCAGTTAAATTGCTTTACTCAGCCAAAACAAAGCTGTCAGTACATAAAATTACAAAACACTTTTTCCTAATTAAAAACTAGAAAGGAATCAGAGCATTTCCTTAACCATAAGCCTCTGCCTCCTGAGCCACACTATTCTGGAATACTAAGAACTTCTGACTAAAAGCTTTTCTAACTTGGAGATGACATTCACAATAGAGGTAGCTATTTCAACGAGATGTTATGAAGCAACTACCACAAAACTTTCTTTTCGAGGAAGAAATTCAAGCTACAATCAAGGATGGTATCCACTTGCCTTTCATTAACCATATCATTGTGTGTCTAAACCAAGAGTGTTTAAGTGTAGACTAGTATTTTAAGCATGTGCCAAGAAATATATTTTCAAGTTAAGAAGTTGCTAGATAAATAAATGTTAGGCAAGTGACAGGGTTTATGTGTGTGTCCTAACCACTTCCACACAGTCAGCACACAAAGTCTGCTAGCCATGCTGGATTTAATGCTGGGTGATGACTGGACACCTTAGCTGATATGTTCTGGCATCCTCCAGAACTACAGCTGCACATTTACATATGCAATGACCTAGATTTGCATTTGCTATCACAACCTATCAGACCTAATTAAAGTAATGGAGCTTTCATACAGGCTAGAAGATGTCTGACTCCAGTATAAACCAGAGAGCATGCTCAAGTTAGACCAAACCATCCCATCAAGTTCCCTGTTAATTACAGCAGCCTAGCTTCCCATACATCTGTTTAAAGTTAAACTTCTCTCATGCTTTACTCTACTTAAATGTAAGCACATAACTCTTCTAATGATTATTACAAGGACATATTTAGGATACCTAAGAAATACCCACTTCCAGAATACCACTTCCATAGTCTGGCTTTGCATACATTGCACTTACTAGTGCATGACTTTTGACAAGGGGAACTCCATTTTTTTCAAGTCCTTCCAGGTTTAACCACTACGATTTCTCATAAAACTGTCCAAGAACCCAATACCTATTCATTCAACTAAACCACAATCTTTGTTTCTGCAAGTCTCAGAGTTTTCAAATAAAGATCTAAATTGTGTGTAAAATTAGATACCACCTTCCTCTTCAAATCTGATCATGAAAACAGATTTTCTCATTTTCAGGACAGATCCAGGCTCACTGAAGGGTTCAGGTCTGCATGAATACAGTAAACCCAAGCCACCTGCTCTGCAGAACAGGTTTCAAGGAAAAAAAAAGAAAAAAAGAGGCAAAAAACCCAACCAACCAAAGCCTCCAACAACCAGACCTCTACAGACACTATGAAAATTGGGGTGTTTGTGCATTTCTCTTCCCAGGGCAGTCATAGGAAGGAGACAGTCTGGGAAGAACTAGTTTTGAGACAAAGGCTGTTCTCTTTATCCACACAATGAAGCCTCATTCTTCTACTACTCCATTAAAAAAAATAGCCAAAGATTAAAGTCAATTAACTCCTCATTAAAATAAAGAGCCTATTCATTTTTAAGAAGAAATGCAGAGATTATTCCAAGAACAAACTATTCTGGACATCACTGGCATACACTCTTTTAGACTTAATCACTGATATGAGAGTGAAAATTTCAAAGCTGGCAAAGGTCTGCAGTGACAGCCCTCATCACAATCCTCAAGGGAGAATTTGCCAGAATTTTCAGCCTAAAATTTTGAAATGTTGTGAGATTTTCTGCAAAATACAATTAGTAAGGTTTTGTAATACTAAAAAAACCCCAATAAAATAAAACTTCAGGTATATTATCTTGCACACACCTGAACAGGTATCTTGCAAGGATAGGAAGACCAAAGGTTAACAGGAGTCTCTATGTACCAGATTATAATGCAAGCCAGGCAAAGAGGGAGGGTGACAGTATTAGAAAAGTTCCTTGCTATATACTTGTTCCTTGGTGACAGGATGTAGTTTCTACTTACACTTCCCCATTTTTGGGTCTGTTCCAGTGCTACAAGAGGTGCCTCTTCCCAGGTGACCCTCTGAGCATACAAGAATACAAATGTGCCAAAATTTACAACTGGAAATATGACAAAATTCCCTCAAATTCCTTTCATACTCTATTATAACCACATGCAGGCAGGCCAGCTAGATAAGCTGAATGTATTTATTATTTTAATGGGTAGTTGTACAGCTCAGAATTTGTATTATGAGACATGCAATTATTTAAAGAGCTGAGGAAAACATGAATAAGCAGCCTTTCCTACAGCCTCTAACCCAATGTTTCAGGCAAAGGAGAGTACTGAGAGACTGAAGACAAAAATACAGTCAAATACTAACATGTTGCAGAGCAATGCTAGTATGACTGCTTCTCCCAGAGGCACAGAAAAAATATAAGCCTGAATGAGCTGGAAAAGGGGGATGTTCATTGCTAATTGCACAACATATAAACTCAGAGTGCTAATGTTAATTAACAAGAAAGTCAGTTGGCTACTGCTGTCTGATTGGCATGTGGAAACCAGGCACTAGTCATCACTCTGTGCAAATGGCTCCAAGGTCATGAGACGTTTAGATTATTTGTAACCAACCTAAAAATTGCTAAAATTGGTTAACCAACAGTTAAAAAGTCAGACACTATGATCTTTAGATGCCAATAAAAGCATCTTTCCTGTAGAGCCATGTAATGAAATATTCCTTAGAAGAGTAAAAACATACTCGCCCAATTAATTTTCTGAAATCTCATTAAAAAATTTAGCCCGACTAAGTCATACACTTCTGACCTGAATTTTAATTATCTTTACACTGGATAGAAGGGTTTTTTTCTGATATTTGCAATGCATCATTAATTTTAAAGGAATGATTTCCTTGCTTCCAAAGCGCATACTTCATCTGAATGACATTTACCATAAACTAATTTCACCTTTAAAAGACATCTGTGACAGTAGATGGGGAAGCCTCAGCTCTTCCAGCTGAACACATATACATTATAAGCAATGATTTACTATCAACAGCAGTGTTTCAAACCTCTTTATGATGTCCCAAATTATACACCCATCTCCACTCAATAATGCCTACCTGAAAAGAATTCTGCATACTTTGAGGCTGAAATTCCAGGGTGAATTTATGAGAACACACTAGAACAGATTGATTAAAAACCAAACAACTTCTAAGCTCACAAGAGATGAGGAAACTTTTAGAATATAGATTATCCTTCTAACAGGTAGTCAAGTAATTATTGAAGAATACATCAGGTTTTCCAATTTGCAGTTTCAAAAATAGACCATGCAGTCATCTTATAATATCCCTAACTGGATCTGTTACCTACAATTTAAAGTTTCCTGAAGAAACTGGCTTGAATTTCAAGGTTTTAACATCATTATCAGCAGACATTTATACTAGCTTAGAACAAGGAAAGAGGCAAGTATCAGCTTGAACATAGTTGACCAAGGTGATATTCACAAAGAAATGAATAACACAGAAATAATCTAAGCATTTCAGATTATAAATGGAAGAGTCTTTGCTGCTATCTGATCAGTTCATATCTACCTTCAATTCACAGACCAAAATGAAACTACTATGAACAGCTCTGCTGCTAAGCTGTGAGTATATAAAAGCACTGCTTAAAAGTGAAAGCCAAAAATCATAGCTCCATATTTTTAGATCTCTGATTTACTCCTAAGTAACTTCTATTGCTTACTGCTATAAACTTCGTAAGTCATCTAAAGACTAAAATAATTGACACTTTCACTCTGAAACATTACTAGAATGTGTTCTGCCTTGCTGAGAAACTTCATCAGGGTAATGCTGAGCAGGGTAAGGGAGCTAGAAGCTAAAACTGATTTTATTAGGCCATTTTAATTCACTTACTCTATATTCACTTACTCTAGAAAACTTCCAAATATGAAGGACTACTCCAAAGTGCTATCTTACTACTAAAGTAGTGCTACTATCATAGTTAAAGATAGAAAGACAAGTTTGATACACTTACAGTTCTACATTAACTAGTTATAAAACAAAAATACCTCTGTCGGAATGAAGGGGAAAAAAAGCTTTAGGAAGCAGCATAACTACAGGAAGTTTCTACTAGATGAGCACAGTGTTGCTCAGCTCTTTTTTGGGGGTGACACAGTAGTTCTGAATGAAAGGGCTGGAAGATGGCAGAGTGCCATCTCACTCAAACTCCCCTCCTCATCCAAGACTCTAAAAGCTTAAATCCTGTTTTTCCTGCCTAAGCTTTCATTCCTGCCATTCACTACATTTCTTGAAGGATCAGTTTAGTCAATTTTCCCTTTCCAAACCTCTCTCTCTTCCACAAGCTATTCCATAGCACGCCCACATTACTTCTATCCCCAGAAGAAAGAAATGATGTAATTTTGGATTCTTCCAGGTAACAAATATAAGAAAATTGAAAATGATACATAATTATGATCCTGAAAAATGGTAAATCAGAAATATGTAATAAGCAATCATATCATGCTATCAGTGTAAGGAGGCCTGCCCTTTAAATAGTATCATCTCTGTTGATTTCTAAACAGAGTTTGCTGAGAAGATGCCTTTTTTCCCCCCACCAATTCTGGCAGACCATGTATTTCTGTTATTCAGCTCTTCTAAAAATGTTTTTAACACTAAAATCAAAGAAAGTCTTTCTGCTCTCCTAATTCCAAACTAGATCATTCTGAGAATAGTTAATACACTTAGAGACCTCCCTTAACATAACTTGGATATTAACAGAGTTAGAGGGGAGGTTTCACTGAACAATGACCATCCAGTAAAATGAGCCCACTCAGCATCAGCATAAACAGCAGAACACAGATTATTAGCTACTAATTACACTTAACTATGTCATTACAAATTCTAACATGTGCTCCAAGATGCCATGAATGTATCTGCTGCACAGGAACACTTCCTAATCTTGTTCATGAAATAATTACAGGGGCTCTATCCTGCCAAATGAGGCAGTAATTAACCCTAATTGCTCAAAATACAACCGGCTAATTCTAGGAGATTAATCAAGGGGATTCAATTATTATTAAATGACTTAATATGACAAATTGCTACATTAGGAGAGGGGGGCTTTGCTCCATACAACGGTACTTTCCCAGCAGTGCTGGGTAAGACACATTCATTGTGGTACTCTCTGTGTAGGCAACTTACTGCTTTTGCAAATCCTACCCTATGTTTTGATAACACTTTTCTTAATGAGCTTTTCTCGTTCAAGGAACCCAGATCACCACTGGATTGCACATTTGGACTGACAAATTAAGAGCCACGGCCCCCTCCTCAAGTATATAGTCTGCTTTCTGACAGCTTTTCCATGATGCTTTTTGCTTACTCCTTAAAATGCATATAGGTAAAACTTAATGGTTCTGATAAACAGACAAGTCTAAAAAAGGCAAGCAGCCAGAATTCACAAAAGACAAGTTTTATGATTAGAGGGATTTTTTGTTTTATGTTTTTTGATTACACTACTTTGAATGCAGGTCTAACCTGTTTTAGCCCACTTCTGCAGAAAGGCAGTGAACAGAGAGACTGAGAGAAAGAAGAGCTGCTATAGTGAAACTTGGTTAACAGTACAGACAGAACACATTGCAGGATAGATTCCAGAGATTCACAGGAAATGAAGTCACAGAGCCTACAGCTCTGTGTAGGATGAACTACTTCTTGTATTCGGTAATTACCTCTTCAGCTTTTATTATTAAACTACAAAAGGAGATAAAATACATTTATTCACTTATACAATCATCTGCTTTTCTTTAGCCTTTTCTTCAAAGAATCAAAGGGAAGAGAAAGCCAAACTAGTGCACATTTTTACAGGATGATTTCAAAATACTTGCTTTAAGCAAAATTTAAGCTATTTCCTCCTTTTCTTCTTATCATCAAAAAATATGATTCAGGCAACTCTGACTGGCTGGCAGAATCCCAGACTTGATATACCCTAAAACTGCTGTAACTGCACTATAAAAAAGAGGGGGGGGGTAATGCTAAGGAATGTATAAACCTTTATAAAAGAAAGGGAAGAAATCACAGCAGAAAGACTGTAGAGGTACATACACTTACCTGAGGATCATGCTGGTATTCCTGCCCTGGCAGCTTGCAAAGAGGGTTGTTCTGGTCCCCTAGATGATGTGGATGGTTGTGCTGCCCTTCCATGGTATCATACCAAACTCAGCCTCACAGTTCTGCTAGAGTTAAAAGAGGAGAGAGGAGAAAGAAGTCTCATCACTGGCCATCAAGAACGGAAAGAAGAAACTCTTTCTAGGGGTGTGCCTACACATGGTTGCACATCAAAACAGCAAGTACTGATTCCTCCTGTTTCTTCCCTCAGATTGTCTTGTGCAAACAATTCTCAAAGACAGAAACCCTTTATCTACACCAGCTCCACAGGAACTCAGCTGGCCCTGGACAGACCAGCATGCACCCACTGCCACCAGCAAGCTGAAAGGACACAGCAACAGGTCAAAGCTACCCTCACTAGCCCAACATTACAAAACAAACATACCAATATCACAAATACTACTGGTATCACTTCATAATAAGCAAAGTAGCAGAAAACAGGTTTATCTGGTCAGTGGAATGTTACTCACAAAAGATATTGCTTATCAGCTGCAACAGCAGCTAATGTTACTTCCCCTAAAACTACTGAGCCTAGATGATCCCCAATGGTATCAGACACTTGGTGGACAATTCAAGAAAGGTTAGCACATTTCCATTTGTAAAACAAAAATGACAAAGTCCCACCAGACAGTTGTAGCTTTCTCTGGCAAGAGACAACCTAAAAGCATAGCTTTACCCACATTCTTTCTTGTCCACTCCCAAATTAAAAGTTTTCATGAGGTTGGGAAGCCACAGGAAGCAGTAGCTAGAAACCATATTAGATTCAACAAGATCAAGGCATTATTTTAGGAACAAACAAGGGAAAATTCCATGAATTAATTTGTTCCAGTTTTACCTGCAGTAATTACTAAGCACAGTTGTCCAGCAGAATTTCCTACAAAAATTAGAAGCATGAGGTGTTGGAGAAAAGAATCTAGCAAAAATTGCAGGAGCCAGAGCTTAGTGTAAGTTTAGGAAACAGTAATGCATATTTCCTAGCCCTTCTAGGAAACAAAAACCATACTTGAGCTATTAGTGTCACCATTTCTGAGCCTGACACTGGGCCAAATCCTGGTAATTTTATCAGCTATTCAGGGGCCACTTTGAGAGTGGATCACAGCACCCCTTTCTCCATGCTAGTTCTGGGGTCAGGCTCTGGTCTCAAGCAAAGCCAGTCCTCAAAACACATTCACAGCATATATGGAACATACACAACAAATACACTAACGTCCTTTCCCCCCGAAGGACTGTATGCAGGATTTGGGGGCTTATTTAATAATGTTATTCATAGCTAGTTATTCATTATCCATGCATACTCTAGGTACTATGTCATTTGGAGTTGCATTGTTGCTGTCCTCAGCAGTGACTAGAAGCCTGATGGTGACAAGGGAAGATTTAGTGGCCAACACAAGCATTTGCAGAAACTTGTTTCAAGAGTATTGGCAAGTATTCACTTTGTGAGAGCACAACCTGACCTCATTACTGTATTAATAGTGCATGCCTGGCACTTGGGCACTGACTGACTCTTAATTTAAAATACAAAGGTATTTTAAATATTTGGGGGATTGGGGGAGAAAATATGATGCAGAAGAATTTCTGTAGCAAGTTGTACTTGGTTCTTTTAGCAGTTGCTAGTGAAATAAGCCTTTAGCTCTGGTAGACCTTTCCCAACACCAGCTACCATATCATGCGCACTTACAGCACTCGGGAGAAAACAGAGAAAAGGCTCTTCTTGTTTCTTAAGCAAGTGAACTTTAGCAAACACTTGCTAAGAAAGAGTTGTGAGGGCTGGAGTACCTGGTGCATGTAAACAGGCTAACAATAAAAACAGTTTTTCAAAGTCAGTACTCAAACTCCAGTGGGAAAAGGGTAATCACTATTAGTATGAAGTAGTTTGATTTTAGGATTCCTTCAGTATCAGTCATCTGTAGGTTTATTATTAACCAGGGGAATACTTAAAAAATAAAAATATGTCTCTTACTATCAACATTAAACTGTCCTATGAAATCTCTACCTTACATGATAATCTTAATTATTATTCATTATTTGAAGAAAGGCTGTTTACTCGAAGGCAGAATGTAACACATGTTCTTACTCTTCTAAGTCCACAAGCACAGAAGAAACATACCACCAGGGACTGCAGGCTACTGACAGCCTGGCTTCTGAAACTTATCTCCAGAGGAATTCAGGACTTTTACATTTACAGCCTTAAGGTAATAGGTGTGTCCAGGCAGTATCATGTAAAATGTCTGTAGTCTAACACTGATCAAACATCATACCTACTGCATCCTGCCTTTGGGAAGGACTAAAGCTCAAAAAGAGAAAAGGGAGTTATTTCTGAATGCAGGAACCTGAGTCATCTGATCATACACAACTCTAGGACATTCCTAAGAGAACTGCCACTTTCCAGCTGCCACAAGTGAAGGATTAGACAATGGGAAGGCAATTAACAGTCCAGAATAGCCTTGCTGCCACTGACTGTATGGGAATGAATTAGGTGGAGTATTTGGGTTTGGTTGCTGTTTGTTTAAAACACTACAACTGGGAGCAAAGGAAGAAGTAAGAACAAAATCTCAGCTTTGAAAAGAGATACGGCACAGCTCACATGACAGCAGCTCCGAGCCCGCTGACACCTACGGGACAGCGTGTCCTGCCCGAAGCTGTCAGCTCAGCTATTCTGGGCTGTGGGGAAGCACATGTTATAGGTAGACTGGAAGGGGGATCCCCAGGAAGGGGCTTCATAGAAGGTATTCAAATAGCAGTCAACAACACAAAGGTACTTTATGTCAAAAAAGATACAGAGATTGGAAAGAGTTGTAATTCTACAAAATTTTACAGAGTTTTTGAGATTCTGTCTCTTAAAAAGTCTAACTACATTTTTAAACATGAAAATCTTGAGCAAAGTAAAACCAGTGACTTTCCAGATACTTGCACCCTCCTGAGGAAGTGACCATGTTTGGAGCTACATTTTAGTTATCTTGAAGTCAGTTTGGATACTAGCAGGAACATGTTAGATACGAGTTATTTTAGACTACTGACGAAAACCATAAACACATAAGAAATGTTTAAATCTGTTTAGCCACCCTTTACACCATCACTACATTCAGGCTACATAATCTGTGCATTAAGTAATTTATCTCATGGAATCCAACAGTTACCATAAAACCCCTCCTTCTCATACCAGGAGAAGCTGTTTCTACATACAGCTTCATGTGAATGTTAACCACACTGCAGTAAAAATGCATGTAATGCCTCATTGACTGACAGTGATATTAATAGGTAATTAATTTTCCTTTAATTATTTAAGTAGCAATTTTAAATGCAACACTTAATTCACCAACATCTAGAACCGGTGATGACCATGTCTAAGCCAAAGTTAAGTCTTCCCACCTAATTCAAACTTTGCCCTGCATGAGAAGCAAAAGAAAAATAACTTTATTATCCTGGTCTATTTACAATGTAACTCTGCTAACAACTGGACCAAGATCAACAAATGTATTTTACATGTAACTTCTCAGCAACAATGATATGACTGACACAATACAGCATCAAAGAAACCAAATAGGGAAGGAAAAAGAGCTACTCAACACAAAGCCAAGCAGTGACAGTAACACTCTGGAGTCAATCTCATTTCCTTATTATCAAATGAGGGGAAGAGCAGCTGCAGCTAAATAATTGAAGTTTTTTTTATCTATTTAAACAGCCAAATACAACAGTAGGAAATAAGACAATAGGGCTTGGAATAAGCTCTCTTAACACTGGCACACTTTTACTTGATGTTGTTCTAGCCCTGCACTTTGACTTCTCAGGTGATAGTTTTGTTTTTTTTACTCCTGCTTCCAAATTTCCTACGATGCTTTGCAGTGTCAAGTATTTTCAGGCTGAATCTTGACCATGAGAGTAAATTAAAACAATTCTATGAAGCATCACATCTTTCCAGAAAGTGGGTAAAAGAACAGGATCATCATCTGTGAAAGGATTTACGATTACAATCTAACAAGCTTTCTGGAATTACTACAAATGCTCAAGTATCTCATACACTAAGTCCCCAGTAACACACACGCCTCAAAAATCGATGCACAGAAAAGGAAAGGACTGTATGCAGTTCATAAAATCTCTTGCAGCATTTTCAAGACAGATTTTCAGGCTACTTTAATCAAAACTGAAGCATTTACCACTATCTCAAACAAATGATAGCAACTGGGTTACGCTGCATCCCATCCACCTGATACCTGAATCAGTACAAAGCAAAACAATACACAAACTCCCATCAAACCTTGTTGTGCCTTGCAGGTACCTGACAGGTGAGACTGTCAGAGCACAACAGCCCACGGCACTTGGTAGCAAAGGTTAAGATCATTAGCTACAAGACTCATTAAGGAGCAGAACCTCAGCAGCATCTTGGCATTCAGTCTCACACACCCTCCTGCCCTGGGTGCAGCTCCTCTCTAAACCAGCTTGGTGAAGCAGCTGTGACCAGTCTAATCAGGTATCACCATGTGTCTCTGGATGCCTCAAACTAAACTACAGGCCAAATTATTTGCTCCCAGATGACAATGCACCTTTAAAGCAGACAGCAAAGCAGCAGTCTGAGCATTTGGTGTAACAACCATTTTCTGTACCAACACTCTTCACCCTCCTCCAAGACACATGAGCTGCTCCATGTGTCCGGTGTTCAGCTCTGCTGCTGCCCACTGCACAAACCAGCAAACACAAACTCTCCTGCCACTGCTACACACTGCTCCCCAACACTCAGGGACACAAGTAAGGTGTTGCATTGCACAGAGCAGCTCTTTCTGTAACACATACTGTAGACTTCACAGTGAACAACTTTGCAAATACAGAATGAGCCACAGCAATTCCAGCTTTCCCTAGTACTGCCACAAACAGCATTCTGCACAATAAACTATAAGGTTTTCCACTTTTGCACCACTTCCTACTGTAAAAGTGATACAAGTCCATCTTGAGGTGTCTCAGGGCTCCTGGCTGTGAAATGGGGACAGCTGTGCCCTTCCTGGAAATGTTACGGGGCTTTCTGTACCTCTGACCTGCTCCAGTGCCCTCAAATATCACAAGATAGATATAGATATATATATATACATGCTTTTCAGAAATCAACCAGTTGTTTTAAACACAGTCAAGTACATTACTTAAACTACTGCACAAATTTCCATCTTTTAACATATACAAAGAATCAAGATTAAGAGTGGATAAAATCTGTCTGCGCACATGAAGAAGGCTCCTGGGTCAGCTGTTGATACATGCAGTGTAGGTGCTGCGGTGTGGGAGCTCACGCTCACCCACCTCTCCTGAGCCATCAGCATGCTGTTCACTGCAGACTCCAAGACTGAAGCAATGCAAACTATTTTACAAAATAAACACAACCACAACAGTAACACTTTCTGCCTCTCTGCTGTCCAATAATACTCTGCCTCTGGCTTACTCATAAAATAAATCTGTCAGGATACTATATGAGATTACCTATATATTTAAATGATGATCTTGGCTTATGATTACATTATTGCTGTGGTTCAGGGTACATGCTGTGGGGAAAGCAGCCCAATCCTAGGAGAGTATTATTTTCGAGTGACTTTTATTGTCCATTATCTTACACCATTCGTGTCACAGCTGTGATGTCTGGTAGGAATAGTTCACAACAGAAATATCTTTGTCGTTAGTATTCTCATTGCAATTTAGTCAGATCAACCTTTAAATCTCATCCATCATACTGAAGAGCTCTGGCAAAGCAAGCACAGTAATATATGCTTCCATGCAAAACCTAATTACAGGCTAGGTTAAAAAGCCTATCCCATTCCTTCTGCAGTGCAAGGTGACAGGAAATCCTGAGCATCCCTTGGTTTCTCACTCTCTCTTTTTGCTGGTGAAGTGCGTAACCCATTCATTACAGCAGACTGATTCTGTCTGGCACATGACAAACTTACTTGAACCTAACAATTAAACTTCTGACAGCGTTTCCAAAAGCAGAGAGTATTTACTGTAAATGCTTGACAATTTTTTTCCTCTCTCCTCATCTCTCAACAGTCACCTTATGATGACTGGAAATTACCATAAGCAAATAGCAGTCTAACATCCAAAAAACCCCTCATGTTAATGTGAAATACACACCTGCCAACACTGAAAAACTATGAATATGAATGTTAAAGGAAACAACACGAGGAACGCCACTGAAATGCATGAAGTGGGAGAGAATGCTGCAGGAGCCAAGTTAAATACTACAATTGAGTATAAAATGGTTGAGGAAGAGCTGCCTACACAGCGTAGGGCCAGCCACAACGCTGCGGTGCCACAGCCACCTACAAACCCCAGCAACCCTGCAAAGAAAGGCTGCACAGCTTGTCCATCAACAGCTCCAGACTGCAGGGAGGAATTCAAGCAAGAACTGCTAAACAGAGTGCAGATATATCACCAGTAAACACTTTCAAAATTTCAAGCTTAGTGTTAAGATGAAACTGTACCTATAGATACACACAGACATATAACACAGTATGAGTTACGTACACCTGCAAAGCCCAAGAAAGCATGAAATACATGGAAGGGTGAACAGACTCTTAAAAACAATATATTAAGATTGCTTAGTTACATAACTTGATTAGATATAGTAATGCCATCTATGACCAAAGTGAAAATATATTAGCTAACAGAATTTTGCTCATCCTCACTGACATAAGCTCACATGTAAGGACAAATGCAGAAATCAATTTTTGCAGCCTTTAGTAGCAGGGAAGCTTTAAAAGGTAGGTCCTGGACCTAGTACTAGAATAAATAAAAGCATCAGTCACCAAATGCAGTTAAAGGACAATAGCTGTGTTTCAAAGTACAATTGTTTTTATCTGTGCTTTAAGTACTAAGGACTCCAGCTGTGTTTGTTAACTCAACCTTTATTTGAGTATCATTTAACAGATGAGTATTTTTGAAACCTTTCAGAAGCATCTCCTCATTCAATCTTAAATAATTCATATTAAGAGGAGTTACAAATATTCAAACTATGGAATCCATCTCACAGTAAGAAAATACAATAATATACTTATCTATTCAAAATTCTGCAAATAGCTGCTGCCTAATCAAAATGCAGCAGCCTTCAGTAGAAAATTGTACCTGCAATGTATAAACCCCTAAAAATGATGATGATGTTTGTAACAGATTGACCACTCTGTAGAACACCTTCCATTTTATGAGCATTGGAATTCCCCTGAAAGCAGGTGCAGATGGGTTTGTGTTAAGACCTTGTGCAAAATACATTTTCCGCAGCCAGTAACCAAGTGCTGGCTTCTCAAAGACCCAAAATGCACTAACTGAGAATGTTTTAGTAAAATGGCTGAAAAGCCCTAGAGCTTTTTCATACTATGTCAACAACTGATATTCATTAAACAAATGCTGTGACAGACAGCGTAATTCACTGTTCCATACCTAGAAGCAAAATGACATTAAGTCAACTATTTAAAGCTACTCAGAGCCATCTCACTGTAGATGTCAATAAAACAAATGCTTCCTGCCAATAATTAAGTATCTGTGTCAAACTTCCCACTCTCTTTCAAATCACTCTCTACATTCAGCTCAGGTCCATTTTCCAATTCTAAACAAGCAAGATTATAATTTCAAATATTTCAGTTTGTGGACAAATCTAGTAAAATGACCTGAAAATAGCAAGGTCTGGCACAGTGTTCTCCCCTCCAACTGTTTTACTATGCCTGAAGATGCTACTTGAATTTATACAATACTTTTGATAGAACATTTCATATGCCCATTATTTTCATCAGTTCTCACCACCAACCAGGAAGGTAGTTATCTTACTTCAAATTTGGGTTTTTAAAGGTTTAATCTGAATTAAGGGTTGGATTTGTTTGGATTTTTTCCCCCTATGTTGTAATATTAGCTCCCTAGAACTTGGTCCCAAATCAAAAGACCTAAGTGTTTATTAAAGTCTTCTGAATACACTTTAGATACTATATAGCTCAATCCATCCATTTTAAGGGCTGGCTTCACATAGCTCCTATTAAACAGTCCTAGGACCAGTGCCAAGAGTACTTATGATTTATAGTTATGACTAAGGAATGAATGTGATAAGGTAAATAAATGTTCCTTTTCATCAGCCTAACTGAACTACTCTTACCTCTTATTTCACTGCACAGAATTTCCTAGTGCAGTAAATATGTAAATATTTACGTAATATGTTTGTGCAAGATGCAGATAAATATCAACTACATATCCACATCCAAAACTCAAGATGGATAGCAGTCAGCAGCATTTAAAGTGACAACAGTCCTTTTGAAGAGAAAGAATGCTATAAACACAGCACAGGAACAACAGGTTGCATTTTTCCCCAACCAGTCTTCACTTACATATGTTTCAGATAAAGTACAAAGCCAACATACCTTAACTTATATTCTTCTAGTGGCCATTTTGAGCCTTTCAAAAAGTATTCACTATATTCATTTCTACAACCTCTGAAACATTAGAGATAGACCTCTCAGGCCACTACTGGTGCTAGCAAA
This sequence comes from Bucco capensis, assembly GCA_013396975.1. Lineage (NCBI taxonomy): Eukaryota > Metazoa > Chordata > Aves > Piciformes > Bucconidae > Bucco > Bucco capensis. Next base: position 252,785 of record VWZO01020745.1, read on the forward strand.
ACACATGTTAAAAATAAACACATACTAAATCTACCTAGAATTTTACTGTATTGCTTACTAAGCATGCAACAACATGCTCACCTTTTAATTTATAATGCAATAAAGCTTTCGAGCCTGAAGCCAAATTATTTAAGAGTATTTCTGTTATCCTCCTCAGAATTCATTCATTTCTGATGAAGGAAGATTAAACACGGGCTGGAAATATATTCCTAACGTATATGTTCACAGAAACTGCCAGACATTTTCACATCATTAAATCATAACTGAACTAAGTAACATCACACAGAGCTATGAAACACGCACTACCTGCACCAGCAATGTCAACTTCATTACCATGCTGGCTGTATCCTCTACCTTCCGCATCAAGGGAACAATCTCCTATTTGCACAGAAGGAAGCAAACTTACTGTACTAGCAGTGAGCTGACAATCTACATGTGAAATACAGTTTCAATCAACAGCTGAAGAGCCCTTGTAAAAAAGAAGGGCCAAAAATCAAGCAATAGGGACAAATGACTGTTCCTTACCTATCGCTAGAACATATATTTAAGCCAATCCCTAAAATAAAGTTTCTACCACCCACAACTAAGAATCCAAGTCACTTCCCCAGCTTCTTCCTATCAAGACACCTTTAGCAACTAGCCATCCCAAACAAGAGCACAAGCTAACTGATCAACTTAAGCCAGTCACACAAAACCAGAAGTAACATCCAAAGCACAAGAAAAACTATTTTAGATAAGCTCTGGTTCTACAGCTCCAAAACCCCCATGTGGGAAACTCTTTAGCCTGGTCTGTTCTAAGAAAGCTTAACAAACATGTGCCTTTAAATCCTATCAAATTTTTCTATGAACACATATTTATATACATGATTACAAACACCATCACTTAGCACTGATAAATACATTTTAATTAGTACACTTTCACGCACTAGGCACATATTAGGCAAATCTCACAAAGATACTTCTGAAATATTGATGTTATTTTCCAGATGTTTAAGGAAATCTTAGGTAGACCAAAGAGCAAGCTCATGTCTGATGGGCCCAAAATCCATGAAACCTACTGTTACCACTAATCTGAGTTTTTAACAGCCAACATATCTGTCTCAAATACAGGGGAAAGGACCAGAAGATGATACAGATATATATTCTCCCAACTTCAAAACATCTGAACTGCAGCTTGAAGTATTTACATTTCTTATAATCAGAAGAGGAAATGATGCTGAGAATTATGCAACCCAGCCAATCTAGAGATTCATATGATTCAAATCCAAAGGCAACTTCAAAGCCACCTCATAAAACCCTGTGCAAAACTTCCAAGCAGCCAGATGCAAGCACTGCAGGAAGAACCTTCACAGCATCTGGACTTGGCAAGTAACAGCCAAACGGAAGCAAAAACTCTTCACTGTACAAGAAGATCTAACATTTTTCTACTTACCAAAATAGCTACATTAGCAATATATTTTCTATTTTTTCCATCTCAAAATATGCTAAATAAGATAGTATTATCAATCTTGCTGTAAGATGCCTTATCTATACTAAATAAAACAGTCACCTTCCCGACACGTTCCTGTGTATGTGGAACTAATGGCTCCAGTTCTCCAAAAACTAATGGAGCTCTTCAGTTCCTGTCCACACTTCCATCTCTTACTGTACATAACACATCTCCATCCCCCTTCCCACACAGGCACAGTTTGCCTTAAAAAAAACAAGATTCATTCACCATTGCCTTGCAGATCAGGGCTACAAGGTAAAACAAAAAAAGATCTGTTCTGTATGAAGTCTGCATAGCTACTTTTATTACTTATTTTGATGACAGACAGGGTTAACGAATTTCTTGCAAAGAACTCTCCCCTTCCTGGGCTAAATGCCCACATTCTTTCAGGATTCACAAGACTTGTCTATTTAAATTGGGTCCAATTTTTTTCTTTTTCTTTACAGAAAGGCCTGCACAGAATGTTCTGAAGAGAAACTAGAAATTAACCTTTCAAGAAAACTAAAACTAAATGTGCAAGCTCTGTATAAGAGACAAGTCACATTTCTCACTATATTCTACCTTCTATAATGATTTTCTACTATTCTAATAAGCTTCAATCATGGAGCATAATCTCCATATCAGATTATGAAAAACCATAAGCTTACTCATACAAACAGGAATCCTGCCCACTCTGCACTTCCTTCCCATCCTTCCCTGACTGACAAGACACTGCACTAACCACAGATGAATTTTTGTTAGAACAGAAATTCATCTATTTGAGGGAGCTAGAAAATTAAATGCTTCACAGTTACCCTTCTAGTTTCTTGTCTGAAAAATCTCTGCTATATCCCCACAAGGTCCCTTTCAAACCCAGCTCTACAACTATATACTGATCAGAGTGAGCAGTTTCTCACCATACAGGTACAAGGAAGGGGCAGAGTGGAGAAGACTTACCTATCCTGGTCTTTCCTTCCCCCTAAAACTGAGGTCCATCTCACAGTTGTTTTGCAGATACTACACAGTCCTTCAGGTAATAACAAAAAAGAACTTGTGTAAGAGAGCATGAAACCAAAGAATTAATAGACATGATGTTTTCAAAATGCAGCATCTGTTCCAACTACCAACAGACACCTATCAGCCACAGCCATGACGAGAAACAGGGTTAATGTGCTAATGCAATCAAAAGAAACAGACAGTCCATTTGAGGCACAGAATGCAATTTAGCTTTCAGCAATCCATGAAGTAAGTAAAATGCAATTTTCCAACCACCTCAAATTACCAGTTTAAGGGTAATTATGCAGAACACAGCCGAAAATATCTACCATGGACCAGTTCATCAGCATTCAAAGACAACTGTACTATCAGATACTTGCACAAACACAAAGGTTTGTTTCTGAAAAGAAACACAAATATTTACAATATTTCAAAATAAGCTACAATATGGTTTAGTAATATCAATGCAAATTACATCAACACCTTATTAATACCTGTGAATAACATACTACTACTCATCAACAGAAGTAATTTTTCAAGTCCAGCAAACTCCACGTGCAGCCATCCCCAACCAGGGATGCTGCAACATGGCAAAGCAAGTGCAAGAGCAGGATTAAAGAACAGTGACAGCAAAGATTCAAATTAACATAATGTAAAACAAACCAGCTTAAACAGCTAGCAAACAGTATAAATGAATAGTGATGTATCAGTTTATTTGGAGTTAACATGAATTGCTGTATTAAGTGTCCAGACTTGGCCAGAGTCAAAGATGGGGACAAAACACATCTGTCCTGACTCCGTAGTCTACTTTGCTCTAACCCCTAGACAGTATCACAGAATAAATGTGGATCACCACAGTGATGTCAGCAGGACCCTGCAGGGATTTACAGATATTTGGAAAGCAAAAGGAGTGTGGGCAGGGTTTCTATAAAAACAACAAAGCTGTTCAGTAGCACACATTACTGTGAGCAGAAAGGAGTTCCCACACTACAACCAAGAGCTGTACAACAACTTGTTTTAAAAGACTACGTGCAGAAAAGGGGAACATGCACATGAAAAAAAAATGTATTTAAAGGAATAAAAAATATTAATGAATTTGCAACATCTACCATTTGTCGACAGACATGGACTATTTCAAATTGAACGAAGGCAAGAGAGAGGTGAACCCAAAGTCCCAGAAACATGAACCCTCAGTGCAGGGAGGAAGAGACAGGACTACATTATCCAGTGTTAGAGGTCAAACCCAACCTATAGAACACAGGAGGTGGCAAGGAGAGTTGCTGCTAGTGCCCCCAGCTCCACTGCATGATGACTCACTCTCTGCAAAGTTTACAGTGTAACCCAAGCCAAAAGCCTACCAGTAAAATGATAATTAGTCTATGGAAGATCATAACTGCCATATGTTCTCAGCAAAACATACAGCCATGTACTTGCAAGCACCAGGATTTCATGTCACGGTAATAGCATGAAGAAAAAACTGTGGACAACAGCAACTGAGTTCAAAGGGGAATTAATGACACATATTAGATGCATTAACAAAAGCAACCCCGATTATTACTGCTGCCTGGTGACTTAAGAGAAGATATAAATTCAAATATAGTCCTGTATAACAAATTAGAGACAGTCTCCAAAGAGAAACTATATTTCCTATATCAACTAGCTGCTTTTATCAATGTCATTAGTACCATCTATGTCACCAAAGAAATAAGCAAGCTGGCACTTAGCTGTCCCCAATTTTAGATAAACACTAGGAGAGATAACATGCAACTTCAGCAAAGTCTGATAAGACTCATGATGAATGATTCATTTCAAACTTCACTTCCTGTTGGAGCACCACATGTAAACAGCTTGTTTAAAAACACACACAACTCATCTCCTGCCAACCCAGGCTTCACTTTCACTGACGCTTTTCTAGCTGATCAACTTCTCACACACTAGTCAGAGGAAAGACACTGCCTGCTTCTCCTGCCAGTCCCACAAACTCTGAAATAAAGATGACAAAAGGCAGGACGGCACCTCAGAGACTCACAAAGCTCCCCCACACAGCTAGGAAAATGTAAAACCTAGTACTCCAAAAGTTGTGCTCTGATGTGAATAAGGTCACTAGAAGAGGACGACTGAGTGTTGAAATATTGTTTTACCTTGCCTTGTTACTGACAAAATGAATGATGCTGAGGCAGAAAACATTTGATCTTCCTATTCTGAAAATACAGTTTCTTTCATGTCCCCTTTGACATTTTTCTAATCCATAAGTAAACAGAATATTGGTGGGGTTTATGGGGTGAGGAACAAACCCCACACTAATAAAAAAAACCTGGTAACAACGTAGTGTGATATGCTTACAAAACAACCAATTCAAAAAAAACCCAAATCATGGCTGAATCTTTGTAACTCCAACCTTACTCTCAGTGAACAGCATCAACTTTACTCTCTTGCCACCCAAGGATCATCGCCATCAGGTTGCACTGCTGTGGTAATGCTGATGGCAGCAAAAAGAGCAAGGAGAAAGGCAATTTCAAGAAGGAAAACTCCAGCGCCAGGAGATGACTTTATTCTCTCTTTCCTGGGGAGCAGATTTTCACTTTAACATGGACAACTAAGGTGAGAACATAAAATCCAGTCAGCCATCCCTCCCCTCTACAGAGCCACACCCTCCTCTAGAGAGCCATGTGTTCACAGCACAGTAAAATGTTTGACTTACAGTAATTAGTTTCATCAATAGTGTTTAAATATTTTTGATTGTCTATCTGCAGCAATTTTGACATAAGTAGCTGCAACTTGATTAACAGTCTTTTTCTTCAGGGAGAAGTGCTGCAAGTTTTCCCTCTCCCTGCATTAGTGATGAAGGACAAAAGCTAGTAAGTCATCATAGTCACTTTAAAGTACAATCCAAGCAGACTAAAAGAAATTCTAATAAATAAGTCACAGAGTAAGTTATTGCATACCTTACTATACAAAGAACTAAGTGCAAACACAGGTAAAGAACTGTACCCAATACTGTTTACCCTTGGATGGTAAAGTTCTTAAAACTGACATAATGTTATAAATTGAGTAATTGACCCACGAGGAAGTAAGGAGCTCAAGAGAGTTAAAAATTACCCTATAAATACCATAAAGATTAACAGATTTGTAATACCCACCCAAGAAGCGCTTACTCTAAGTAGAATGATTATGAAAACACAGCAAGAATATTTACTACATAGTACTGAGTTCAGTATATACAGACTGCCACAAAAGGCAGCACTGGTTCTTAATATAGTGACAGCTGAAAGTCACCACTAAAGTTTCCCAACCGATTAAAGGGTAGCACAAAGACACACACAGTTGTGACTTACTTGCTTCTTTAGAATACATTCATTTATTTTTAAAAACTTTTCCAAGGTTGTTAGGGTGTTTTTTGCTCCAGTTTAACACCTTTGAAACTTAGATTTTGCACAGCTTTGACAGAAGAGTTAAAGAAAAACTGACATCACAAACGAACAAAAGCAGAACTTCCATGAATGAAAGAGGAAGGAATTTGTGTGTCCATGTTTGTTGATATCTATTCTACCCAGAGTCCCTACCCTTGGAGGAAAGGAACCTTAAAATACCTACAGCTTTTGTCCCCATCGCCTCACTGTAACAACATATGTATGGCCCAAGAACCAGAATTCACCACAAACTCTACAAAACATGCTTGAAATTCAGACTGTTCCTATGCAAGAAACAAAATGTTCCAACAAGGACAAAACCCACTCCTTCTCAGGGCAGCAGAGACAAGTGTCCACAAGATTAAGAACAGGACAGAGACAGACTGAAAGTCCTGAAAGGGATTATATTGAATGCACTGTGGAGTTGCAATCCATCCTGTAGGTCAACATTCCCCAATTATTGCACCATATGCAGTGATTTTGATCTCCCAACTCCGCAGTTTAAAAATCACTTGGTTAAGAAAAAAGTTACTCTCCCAAGTAAGAGGACAGTTGGCTCTAAGGAAAGAAGAAAAGCTGGAACATATATTATCTTGCACCACTTGAGCTAGGAGACAGTGGCTGACTCAGAAGAGAGCACCAGGGAGCAGTGAGTACAGAAGAAACAGCTTGGGCTGTGCTACCTCCCAGCACACTGGCTCTCAGACGGAGCCATCCCAACTATCCAGCACCCGTTTTTCCTGTCAGCATGGACTTAAAGCTCCACTTCATGCAAGATACAAGTTTTCAACAGGATGATGGCCATGTCCCACCTCACAGCAAGTGGGCTTCTCAAAGACCCAACGACAAAAGTAACCAGAGAACAGTATCTGTCATTGAGCTCTGCAAAATGAAAGACTTGCAAATCCTCCCCAGGGTGTGGAACACCACCTGCTCTGTCAGCAGGCTGGACCAGGCGAGGGGTCACAGCCCTTATCAGTTTGATTTTTGACCCCTGAAATACTAGCGCGCTAGGTGAGGCAACTATGATTCACTTGGATATAGGGCATGGAGGAGCAGGATGGAGAAAGCACCCCCTAAATGGACAGCAGAACCAGTCCTGGGGAATGCCAACCAAATCAAACACTGAAGGATGTTTCAGGCCCAAAAGGTGGGATGCTGCATTGAAACAAGACACCGCGGCCTCCTCAGGAAGGTCCTTCAGCTGTCTCCTGGCAATGCTGAAATGCATATCTGGGGACGTACCAGCCAGGCTGCTGACAGCCATTCATTTCGTAAATAGCTGTGGCAGCACAAGACGTTATCACCCCCCTCCTCAAAGGGGAATCTCTGCCCTCTTCTCCAGCATTGCCACATGCAGGTTTATTACCCTTGATTCCCCAGTCAGGTTGGTTTATGAGAGGTTTAATCTCACCAAACTAGCACAGCCTGAAATGGACCAGGGAGCACTCCCACATGTCATCCTGCCACCAGCAACACAGGATTGGGAACAACCTCTTCCCCCTCACCAGAAGGCTCATTTCCAAAAGGGGTTTCTGGAACAGCCTCAGCAGTGTCTCCACACGTAGAAAAATCAACATTTCAACATAAATTCCAACTGAAGTTACACAAACCATCCACTGAATTATATATAAAAACGCTTATTACACATTATACTGAAATAAATCAGTCCAGAAGTGCAGCCACATTTTAGACATGGTGAACTGAAACATGCACGGACCAATGCACCTGCCAACTCCCAACAGAGAAATCAGAATAGCTTCAGAATTAGAACTGCTTGAAATTATAACAAAAACCAGTCCATGCTTTGATAAAACAACAAAATAAGCTGCCTCGCTAAAAAACAAATACATTGATCTGTCAGAGCTGGTGCCTGAGATCTGTCCAAAGGCAGGGGATGGCTTGGCACCTGGATTCATCATGTGAAGCACGTACAAAGGTTGGAGTCCAGAACTGGAGACTTACGTTACTCAAAGTAAATAAAACACAAAAACTTTGGTAAGTGCCTAGGGATTGTAACATACCTGTTAATAGTACAGAGGGGAAACAAAAAAAGAGATAGTGAGGAAACAACCATAAGAGAAAAACCTTTGTGCCAACAACAGCAGCAACTTTAACTCAAAACCAATCTTATCATCTTCTGCATTTCGTGATCAGAAATATTGTAGCTGTTTTAACAAGTTTAATAATTGCCATGGTATACTAGCTCATAGAACAATAAAACAGCATATCCAATCTAAAACTAAATTAATGTAGTTCTGTGCACAAACTATTTCTGCCATCTTGAAATCTTAGCAGAAAACACTCAACTGTAACAAAACCTATTATGCCTTTCACACTTGCTCTTTGTCAGACTTCTTGCACTTGGAGTGTATTAAAAATACAGATTTGCTACATGCTTCCTTGGCTGTTTCTAATCTACCTGATTTTGTTGTGTAAGACACTGTAAAAAACAGGACAGACAGTATCACCTTATCTTACTGAAACACAGCAGCAGACTCTAAAGAAGTAATTCTTAAACTATCTGCAAATTTTTTTTTGTCGTTTTTGCTCTTTTTTTTTAAAGATGTAATAAATAATGCATTCTGACTGCTAAACAAACATTTGTGAGGTTTCAAGAATGCCTTGTACCACAAAATTCCTAGAGTCTCATTCACTTACACCACTTGGTTTCAAATAGATGAGAGTTTGCTGTCAGTTCACTTAAATGTGTAACAGGAAACTCAAATTTGACTAAAAGGTTGTATTACATTACTACTGGTTTTATATGGAAACCTTTTTAGAAGTAAGAAGCTACAGGGAAGGTTTTTTCCTTTCCCATCTGCGATAGACAGCTGTTCACTGCCTGGAATCTATGATAGCAGACACTTAAAGTAGCACCAGGCTGGAGTAAAGACTTGAGAAATTTAATTTCTTTAACTGTACTGACACTGTAAAACTATTCCAATTTATTGCACCATGCTGTGTGATAAACTGTATCATACAACAAAACACACTAGAGTTAAATATACCATTTTAATGAATAAAAAAAAATTAACTATTTTAAAATGTTAAAAAACAAACCAAGAGATTTCTTATACACCTACAGCAACAGCACTTAAGCAAGGCCAGATGTTTAAGTACTTAGCACAGGTTAGAACTTGAAGTAATCTTGATCCAACCCAATATGCATATAAATATGAGCCAAGACAGAAAAAGACCTATCTACTCATAAAATGATCTGACAGCTTTACAGACTTCTGCATTCGAACCACTATTAAAAATAACTCCCTGTGGCTCTCTCCTTAAATAAAATTTCACTTACAAGATCTAGAACTGCCCAATTTGTCACACACTTACAAACAACCTTGGGTCTCCCTTTCTTGAATTTCAGCCAACTAAGGACAGCAGCTTCCAATCAAACACATGCACCTCCACATACACCCCCCACTAGGCCTGTAAGAAATTTTTAATCCAGTAGTTTATACAGCTTAATTCTCTATGTAATTTAGACACACTGCAGCAATTTCAACCTGCTGGGAAAAAATGCTATCATTTTAAAGTCAGTTTTAAATCTAGATATTGCATGCAAATTTTTTGGCTTCTGCTTTTTTCTTCAGAAGAAAAATATTGTCTGCGCCAACACCAACTCTCAGTTTGAACATGTTCTTGTATCTCCTAGATACTTCCCCCCCCTTCATTTTAACTGCAGAGACACAGCTTTACAGTGAAATATGGAATTCAGAAGTGAAGAGACTTATTACACCACATCACATTCAACATGATCTGCAGCTAACAGACCACCACTCCCTTGAAAGCATCACGTAGAAGGGTCCAGTCTGCTTTCCTGGGTGTACATCCCAGTCCCTCTGAGGCAGCAGTGGGTCAGTTCCCACCTGGCAAAAGGCAAGGACACAGCTAGAGAAAACAAAAATTGCCCTGAAATTCACAGCCACAAAAAGTGGCTCAAGTCTCTTAGTTAATCAAACTTTGGATTTGCTTGCTTTTTTCTCCCCTTACCTGCTTTTTTGGTTCCTTCATTTTACACCAATTAACTCAGCTATGCCAACTCAGAAATATTCAAAATGCCCACACAGGGGAACAGAGAACACCCAGGAAATCATCCTGTTTGGTAGCATCAAGCAGTCTGATGTTAGCTCACACTGAGACATTCCAAATCTTCCGGATTCTGTTATCCTCAGCTTTCAGATGAAGAGTACTTATCTTCTAGGGCACTTAGAGATCTACTGATGAGAAAGCACAAGAAACTTGCTGTGTACTTGCACGTGCTTCTACTAAAAGCTTTACGAAGAGAAGGGTGAGGATAATAAACACATTGTTAACAGGAAGAAACTCTTTTCAAGGCCTCTGCCTTTGAGAGGGCAAAATCTTCATTCTGTTCATTTTAGCCTTTAACTTCCACATGATTTTATACTGGGAAATGCCATTTTGTCAAGTCCACAGAGCATAGTACAGATGCATGTGAGCCTCCTCTGCTGCCATGCCTGTCCTGCCATGAGTGGCAGTGTGGGCCACTATTTTCTTGCCCACACGCACATTTTCAGAGTCTCATTGATGAGTGGTATCAAGGCAATCGTGACTGCATTTTGATCGCATGAATATTTAGTGTTTGCTTTCAATATTGAAACCATGTTTTTCTTGCCTTTATACTGGACACAGACATATATGACAACTTCCTACAAACAACCTGGTCAAGCACTTGGATAGGTGTACACTGAGTTAGTCACCATCACTCCCATAAAGGGTAAAAAAAATGGTTAAGTGAGCTTGTAAGACCAATGCAGGAGCATGTGTCACAGGCAGAATTGCTATTCATGACTTCTTTAATCATAATTCTGTGCTCAAACTACGCAGAGCATCATGGCCACTGTCCATCTGGACAGGTGTTGAATTGTAGCAATACTGAGGAAGCCACAATTAAAAACACGTTCGTTCAATGGCAAAGATGAGCTCAAGTTCTAAAATGGGGCACCATATATTTATTTCTCTCATTTGCTGGAGATCATCATGAATCACGTCTTCTGTAACAAGAAGATCTAAGAAAAGCAAATTAGAATGACAATAACCAAAACACAAGTTGAGCTATTAAACTCCTTTTTGTAAGGACTGTGTCCCAACTAGGCTATCGCTTAGGAGAGCGCAAAAGTCAAGCTCCAGAAGTCATACTGGTGCCTACTTTCATCATTTTGTTTTTGAAATCTTCCTCCAGCAACACACAATTTTCTTGCTTTAAAATTCAGCCTGGAGGTTAAATGTATTTGGCACCACATAAAGTAGGGAGAAATGTTAAAGTACATCCACTAATTTGTCTTCTGCTTGTCTGGAAATTGTGTTGTGAAGGTATGTAGGAGGTGGACTTGTTAGTAACTACCCCCATTTTACAGCCAATAAAGCATGGAGAGAGCCAGGAGAGAAAAACCCATACAGGTATTTCTGGCTCTTATGCCCACACAAAAAAAATAAACCTCATTTTACTCCAAGTAAACAATCATTAATAGATAATTCAGTACACACCAAAAAAACCCACTCTAAAGCCCTTGAAAGAGGCCTTCAGACCAAATGGTAGGCCTGAATAAAGCCAGAAAACACGCTGCAAGATGAATCTCAGAATCTCCCACTATTTCCTCCAAGACAGCCCCAATTATTACTAGAAATGAGAAGAGCCAGTGTAGGCTCAATATTTTCAATGTACATTTAAGTATTATATAGCAACATAAAACTTTTCGGGAGGATCACTGAGGGCAAGTAGTACAAACACCAATGTTTCTCAGTGTAGGCTTGGAGTCAAGCTATTCATCTTCACCTAGTTTTCTACCAACAAAATGAATACTGAAGAACTTGAAAAGGTGTGTTAGAACTCGTACTCAGATTACACGTCGTCAGTAAAACTATCTGTCAAGAAACAGAATTCCAGAATAAGGAGGAAAATTAAATAAGCAGAAAGGTCTTATACAATGCAGGTGCTAAAAAACCAAATGGTTGATTCTGTTCTGACAATCACTTTGGGGTGACAGCAGTAACTCATACTCCACCTACAAATCTCACTTCCCACAGAAGATGCTCTTTTTCCACCATAATAAAAAGTTCCTGCCAGCCCCCATTTTTTTTCCTAGGTCTCTAAGGCTCAGAGCTGTAGGAAACAGCAGCACTCTTACCTAAAACTTGTTCCTCCCTCCCCATTTTTCTTTTTGATGTTGTTGCTTAAAAGAGTATCAATAGAGAAAAAATAACAGTGGAAAGAGTTTGACTCAATGTCAAGAGACGTCTGAAAACGTAAAAACTGCAGAAATGCAGAAGTTAAATGGTTGCTTACAATCATTCACAAAAATGAACTTTTAAAGAAGATGGAGAAATGACAGCAAGAGAGTCATAATGTGTCAGGAACTTGCATCACTGGACTTCTAATTGCTACAATATTTCCTATCGAACTACTTATACTGCAATAATGCCATCGGCAATCACCATTAGCAGAAATACTCCATGTGTGTGAACAGACAGACAAACAGATGGAGCTCAGAAATCCACCCTTATTCTAAACAAGCATAAATCACACTTCGGAGGGAGTAACATTTTGGGGGGAGGAACGGTATTTCATAGTTCAGCTCTAACATGTGCTCTCTCAAAAGCAGTGGGGCAATCCCTAAAGTGCTGGGTTTATCTCAGAGTTCCTATCTTTAGAGATAGCACAGAAGAGAGCACCCCAAAACAGGTACACTCCTCTCGCAGGATGGGAAACAGGAGCTGCAGGCTCGGGAGACCAAAAAAGAGAAGCTGCTGGAGAGGGTCTCAGGTCACCTCCCGGGGTTCTCTGCACCGGCCCCAGGAGCTCCCTGAGAGGAACAGAAGATAGGAAGAGCACAGACTAGGCTCGCCGGGGCAGCTAGACTAGAGGGGCTCCTCTGGGAACCGCTCCGCAGGGACGTGTGCTTTGGCAGCACCTACCATCTTTAATGCATCAAAAAACCAACAACAACAAAAAAGGCCAAAACCCCCAAACCAAACACTCCATAAAAGCTCTGCAATGACACCAAACCACATAAATGTTCCTATTTTTGTGATAACTCTAACTTTGTTAACGCAGCCACACACCCCCTCCCCGACGGGGGCCGCGGACCACCCACAAGCCCTCTGAATTTCGGTGCCATTCCCGTTCATCCCCAGCTCCTGCCCGGGCACGTGTCTGTCCCGGGGCCGGCGGCGCGGCAGCTCCGGTAGGACGGAAGGCCACGAGGCGCCGCGGCCCGGACCCCGCGCCAGGACAGCCACCCACCCACTC